>CM075857.1:88735198-89335198 GCA_037975125.1 Latrodectus hesperus
CTTTGGAAGGCAGAATAGGCAAACATGAAATCCTTATTGAAATATTTTACGAGTAATGAATTTTAAACTATTTACATTATAAGAAAAGAAAAATATATAAGTTTAAAAATGTAACTCATATGAATATGAATAGAAACATTTTATATTTTTGTCATGTTACTATCGAAGTGAAATATATTTAATACTTTTTAGAAAAATATTAATATATAGTTTGTTTTTTGTGCTATATACATATTATGAGGATATTTAAAGAGTCGTGTAATATAAGAAGACATTGTTCTTATTGATAATATAAATGTCATATTTTTATAGTTCCTGTAGATTATTTTGAAAAATAATATTTTAATGCAATATTCGTTAAATAATTTGCTTATATTTTTGAATAATTTATTTTATTTTAGTGATTTCACATTTTTTTATTTTAAATGCTAGCTATTGGAATGCCTACAAATATTTTAATACATAAATGTCTCTAAGCATAGATGAATTGAGGAAACCAAAATAAAAGCTGAAGTTTCTAATCCGAAATAGTTTCTTTTATTAAAGAATTACATTTTTGATAATAAATACTAAATACAATTGACAATTAGTGTATAAAAACAGTATTTATCAAGTGAATAATCTGAATTCTTTGATTTTTTTCTTATTTTTTCAATGAAAATAGAGGAATTTTATTTTTCTGGGATAGATAATAATGAAATAGAGTTAATAAAACAGATTAAAAATATTTCCAATGTGAATAATGCTTTGTATTAAAAACAAAAATAATTAATAAAAAATAGCCAGACACTATAAATTGATTTTGAAAATAAAGACATTGCAGATTTTTTTCTTAAATTAGGGAAGATCTTGGCAGAAACATGTTGCTTCTTAAGGATAAGAAAGAAAGAATATGTTTACGAGTTCATTCCTACTAACTCGATATCCAAAACACATTCAAGCAAAAAACATGAGAACAAAAGAAAATCGAGCCAATTCGGAAAGATCATGAAAGAAAGATTCGAAACCAAAATAAAAATTGAGTAATGAAAAAAGTGACTCAAAAGAAACGAAATCAAAGTGAAATTTCTAAAATAATGATTGTGATGAATAAAACATAAAACAAAAAGCCACTTCCAAAGGGATGATAGATAATCCAAAATCTACGAGACTTTAGAAGAGATTTTTTTTTCTTATTACAGAACATTCCTCTTCTCCACCTTCCACTTTTCAGATATTTGACTGGCAATTTTTTTTTGTTATCGCATGCTTGCAGACACTAACAAAGAAAGAATAAAAAATATATATAATCCAGGGGTGGGAAGAGGGAAAAAACCCGATGAAATAGGGAAAAAAAGAAGATGGCAGGGTGAGACCGACGACGAAGGGAAAAAGACAGAAGGAAATAATGATGAAAATAAAAGAAGCAGTGCCTCCAGAAAGAATCAAAGTGTGAGATTGTTTTTGACGCGTCAATGATTTGATGCAACGGAACGTATCGCAGCCACATACGCGTCATTTGTCCGCAATGAGCTCTCCTCCTTTCCTTCACTTGTATCTTCTTCCCGAATTCCACACTACTCGGAAACTTCAAATTCTTTTTTTTTCTTTTTTAACTTGGTTCCTTTGCTTGGACATAAGAAACAATACAATAGCTGGATCGACAGAGACATGTCTGATCTCTGCGCGTTATTGGATTCTTCTTTGATCACACGGTGCTGTTGCAAAAGGCGAGGTGGGATTTGAGCTCGGCTTTATTTTTAATGTCGCTTATTTCGATTCTTTCGTGGATTAATGGAACAACAAAACTTCGCTTGCATGAATGAGTTCTTTTAAATCTGCTACTGTCGAAATGAGAAATTAAGTCAGAGAAAAGACATTATGCGATTGAGTAAATAAAATCTTAAATTAAATTATTATATCTGTATTAAAAAGAAATTTGATTATAACCGTGCTTGCAAAAAAATCGTCATTTTCCTGTCTTTTTAAGTACATTCTGAGATATTCTAAATAGAAGAGAATTATTCTCCAGTTATGACCATAACTAATTTGAACTTTAATAAAGTAATACAAATATAAAATTTAATAAAGCAAATTTTGTTTCAAAATTACAATTTTATCTTGGTTAAATTAAAAAGATATAGAAATTCTTAAGTAAAGAAACATCGGTACCATTTTTTTCTTAAATTCGAAGATTGGTATTTTGTTATGGTAATCATAGAACATTATAAGTAAAAAATACATGTTTAATTTTTACTTACTACATAAAAAATTATTAAATGACTTCATAACACCAGATGTATTTATATTTAAAGAGAATTCAGCATTCTTTCTCTCTTTATACAAAAATAGCCAAATACGTGTCGTGTCATTTTGTTAATTTCAAAATGAGTAATGTTGACTGGAGCAAAAATAGTGATTCAACAAAACACATTCAATTATTCAACTTAATTATAATAATTTACACTATATTGACTTATATTAAGTTCTAATATTATTATATGAAACTTATACTAGATATGAATATAGTTTGCTGATGATGAAAATATTCAGTGCATATAAATTGTTAAATAATTACAGTATTGTTCATACTACTATTCATTATTATCTACGTTTAATCAATCCCGAATCAGGAATAATTCATACATATATAAAATGCAGGCTAGTTCTCAATGAATTATATTTGAGAATATTTATGGACAGTTTTTATAACAACCGAAGATTATTATGAGACATTTTAATACTGTTATCAAAGTTTACTCTTGTCTATTTTGAGAAATGACATACATAAAGAATCAATATTCGGATGTCATAATTGAAAAATCCGAAAATTTTGTTAAGTGCATATACATTTATAAATTTTCAAATGAATTTTCAAATTTTCAAATGAATTCTTTTTTCTTAATATTTAATATTGGCTGAGATTAAACCTCTGACCTATTAAAATGAAAATAGTGACTTCTTTTTTTATAAATGTATTCATTTTGAATTAGCCAAGCCGATTCTGCAACCAATTTGCATTATTATCTAAAAAATAATATTTTAGAAAACAAATGGTTTCACTCTAAATTTAAAATTTTAATGAGAATGAGTAGTTCATTCGCATGAGTTTTTCAATTTTATTTAGAAATGGTAATGGATTATAAGCAAAAATGAAGTCAACTGAAAATTATGAAAAATGTTGTATTAAATATGCGATTTGCTTTAATAAAACTTAAACTAATTTTTCCGTAATTTAGAACTTAAAAATCCATTAATTTAATATTACAATTCTCTCTCTCCTCTCTCTCTCTCTCTCTCTCCGGGGCACGACAGCCCATGTGGGCCAAGGCCTACAGTGCCCATAACAGTTTTCATAGCCGAGGGCCCTGGATTCCGAAGCATATGTCCCAGTTAGGTGATCAGCCTAACGTGAGACCCTCAGTGTTTAGTTCCCAAGCATACTTGGTACTCAATTTATCTACCCAATGAAGGACTGAAAGGCTGAGTCGACCTTGCCCAGCCCGAGGATCGAACCTTGGACCTTTGCGTTGAGAGAATTACAACCATTTACTTAAAATATCATGATATCCTATTATATGATTATAGTTAACCAACTAGTAATACTATTTAACTATTCTACCAAATACTTTAGTTTTACGTTCTAAAAATCTAAATATTACTGAAAAATTTTTAAATGAGTCAACATTTTAAAGTGTATAACTATGATATATTTGTCTTTATGATATTTATCTAGGTATGCCCTGTGTAAAACAAGACTTTATATTTTATTATAAATAATCAGCATTAAACTTGTCAAAGAAACGATAAAAAGTAAATTGAGTCGAGAAAAGTGTTAAAGTTTAAGTGTTTTTTATACATAGCTCAACAATAAGAGATCTCTCGAAGAGTAGTAAACTCTTAATAACTACTATCAAGAAAATATTACTATAGAAAATGTGGTCGCTCACGAAATTTCTTCCAAAAAAATAACAAAAATGCTTGCAAAGTATATGATGATAAGTATGAAAAAATATCGAATTATAAGTTTAACAAACTTTTAATTTGACATCATGCTTAGGTAGCTCAAAATAATACAATGTTTCAAAGAAACACAGAGAAATTAACAGGCTGCAAAAGAATTTATTTGAATATAAACGTCTGAATAGGGTAAAGAAAATAAGCGTATGGAATAAATTTGATCTCTGGTTTTTTCAGGTTAGCAGGAACTACATAATAATTCACAAATAGCACGATAAATAAAACTAATAAGGAATTTATTGTATCGGATTTAGAGTTGAGTAGATAATATTAGCGTCTATCACTTTGGATATACCAAAAACTACTAGTTTACCACACTAGCTCTGAAACTACCAAGCATTAACGAGAGAGGATTTTTTCTAGGTAGTAAAGTAAATTGTAGTAAACAGAACACGTTTCCTAAACTACTAAACTTGAATTTATTTCGTTTATTTATTTGGGAACACTTTAAGTCCCTTATGTATCCAAGAATTGTACAGAAAAGAAAATTGTATAACTTGAGTTGATATTGTTAAGGCAGACATCACTAGAACACTCGTCAAGTTTGCACATGTCTAACAACCCCTATTACCTGGCTTTTGGCTTTCTAATGATTTTCATATCCGTTATTTAATATAATTTATGCAAATCTTCTTCTTTTTTCTTGTTCTTCATTGTATTCTTGTTTTTCATTCATTCATTCTTCTTAGTTCTTTCAATTTGTGAATGTAATACCATAATTTTGCTATTTTCACAGATCAGACGTTGTTTGTTATGAAATTGAAATATTTTATAACATTTCCTCTCATTTAAGTCCTAATATAATTTTTTAAAAAATTTTTTTATTTCAGAAAAATAACTTATTAAAAAGCAAAGAATTTTCTGAAAAAAATTAATGTAGTTTTGCTCCCGAAAAAGAAGGGTTCGATTTCCAATGACCTACCGAGTACATGGGATATACATCCTCGTTAAATCTGTGCAATGTAAAGTTACGTGGTCTGTCGTTAAGCTGTTACCAAAGGCATAAGGGTCTGAAGAAAATTTCCTCCCTTAAAAATCGATGTCAAAATTGAGGTACTGGATCCTCTGGTGATTCCATCTATCGAAGGAGCTTAGAGCAAAGTCGTACTTTCACCTTTGTGGTTCTCTGTTTAAGAGAATGACGCACTCTTCTGATTTAAGTTCACATAGCAATGGCATAGCGAAATTGGCTTGTTAAAGTGTCATAAGTAACAACAAGTTTTGCATGCTGAGATTTTTTTAAATGGTCTTTCTTTAAGCGAACTATATAATCAACAAGGACATATTTAATTCTCGTTTAATCAAATATTTGAAATAACTAAATAATAAGAAATAAAAACTGTGTTTAAATTAACTAATTTATTATATAAATGAGAAAACTAGTCCAAATGCAAAATATCTCACCTTGAAATAAGGCATGAAAAGCAATATATTATAAAGCTAAATAGTGGCTGCTCAGCTTATAATTGAAAGGAAAGTTGTCCATTCTACAAAATATATTTTTGATGGCAATATATAGAAGGCAAACATCCTAATAGCATGTTTTCAGTATGAAAATTATGAAATTACTCGTATATAAAATATTATTAAGTTCATTTTACTGTATTTACATTTTCGAAGTTATTACAAATGGAGTTACAATTTAAATTTTGATGCAACTTACTATAGTGGTGACACGTGTTACGGATTTTGCTTATACTTAAATGATTGTCAGTCATTTGTTTTAGAAATGACTGACAATCATTTAATTAGATTTGTCTCATTGTATCATAATTTTTTGATAGATTTTTCTAGTTTCAGTACTAAAATAGCTATATTTCATATTAATTAACCTGCATCATTTAATTTTTTTCATTTTTAAAGTTATGAATTTAAATTGTTCCGAAATAAATAGTTAAAATTATTTATTAAAAATATTCTATAGTTTGGAGTATTTCCTCAGCAATTTAACAGGAGCATTTAAGGTTGTTGAAAGTTCATTAGGAAAAATTTGCCAAGAAATTTAAAAATAATTTTATATATACAAATTATCAAAAACATTTCGTATTATTAGTAAGTAAATTAATTTTAAAAAAAATGACTAAAGAAATGTTAATGGGTAATTTTATGATATATATATTTAATATCTTACATCCATTTATGGTAATAATTTTAATAAATTCAATCCAACACTAATTTATCATGTCTACACAGCTTTTAATAATAAATTATAATTCCTTTCAAATAATTAACATCTGTTTTGTGGTATTAACTTTTGTGTTTGATTTCAAACCACACTCACTGCTACATATGATTAATATCCATTTTATTTTTATTCAATACTTTTAACATAATTTTTCTTTCAATGGTTCTTCCTTTCTATCGCTATTAATTTAATAAAAGTACAATGAATAGATTACTTGTGTTTTGTTTTATCATTTGGATCTACGCAAATATAACTTCAAAATGCTTTGTCTTTTTCCTATCCTTCTGACTAGAATTATCAAGATTTTCTTCATTCCTCTTTTTTATAGTTGTCCTATTTTTCTTTTTGTGAATTTCAGATTAAATTTTATGTAGTTTATTCCTGTTCATTGTATTTTTATTTATAATTATTTTAAATATTATTATAACCAATTATAAATAAAGTGGTTTACAATTTTTAAAACTGAAAATCAATTTATAAAATCCTTTGACTCCTTTCCCTTTCTAATCTCCTTTGACTTTATAAATTGTCACTTTTTATTTTCTTATATAAAGTATGCACATTATTACATGAGTGTACTTGTATGTAAATACATAAATAACAAAATGAGCACAAATTTATAATGAAATATTTATATGATTAATTATGAAGTCTTTTACTGCTTTTTTAAATTTTTAATTAAAATTTTTAAAAAATCCTTAGAATTACTTCTAAAATGTAAGAAATGCTATTATTGAATTTTACTTGATTTTTTTTTGTTTAAAAAAATTATATATATGAATAATTTATTCGGATATAAAGCTTTATTGTTCAGAATGGGAAAATCATTTTAATTTGAAATTCAAAATTATCATGCATAATATATTACTTAAATACATCAAAATTATTTAATAACTCCAAATTGCTTGCATCAAACTTAAAAACAATTATGGTGTTAAATGTAACTATATAGAGACACTTGTGGTTAATTCATATTAAAAAATAAATATTGCCTTCCATTATTCATATTTTTTTAATAAAAAGTAGTAGAATTTAAAAAAATTACAAATTTCAAAAATACTTTTCAAGATCTTGAAAATGAATGAGTTACAAAGCTTATAACAAAGTAAAATTAATTAAATTTTTATGAATAAATATTAGCGCAGTTTCATATTTCTTACACGAGTTGCTTGCGTTTAAATTTCATCTTGCCAAGGTAATATTCAAAATGCAAATGAAATATTTGTTAAAATTATAGTTTTTACTAGATATTTTAAATTATTTTTAATTATGTATATATTTATATATATATATATATATATATATATATATATATATATATATATATATATATATATATATATATATATATATATATATATATATATATATATATATATATATATATATATATATATATATATATATATATATATATATATATATATATATATATATATATATATATATATATATATATATATATATATATATATATATATATATATATATATATATATATATATATAAGCAAAAAATGAAAAAATGTAGTTATCACGCAATGAACGCGCAATTTGAATTTACTAAGCTTGAAAATCCATAAAAAAGGGGATATTGATTCATATCATCTGATTCTATAATAATTAATATTAATATGAACTTTAGATTTATTGTAGAAATGCCTAAAACATTCTTACTAATTATTTAAATTGTGTTATTTCAATTTCGAAGTATATATGTTTATATTGTTATTCAGTATAAATACGAACTAGATAAATTTACGCAAGTAAAATAAAAACGATATTAATTTGTTAGTGAACGATGAAGAAGTAATATTATGAGAAATATTATGCAAATAAATAAAAAATACCATTAATATATTTCTTTCCATAGGCTTTTAAAGAAATTGTTTTATCCATAAGCAGTGAAAACATATTTATAAAAATCCTATTATATATTTCTAGAGAAGTGAAATGCATGCATTTTACTATATTATTAGCTTCCTATGTGTAAATTAAATTTTACCTTCAAAAAATGTTTAATATGAAAACTAATAAGATGTAATTTTGTATTGAAATATGAACGCAATTAAAATAATAAATAAAAAATACTATTAGGAAATATAAAATTAAATGAAAGTTACGTTATCCGTCAATATGAACATCAAAAATTATGTTTTCCTAAAAAATGGTTAAGGTTGTAGTTATGATAATTATCTCTCAGAATTGTTTCTTTTGAATCAGTTGATGATTCTCACCTAAGAGATACAAAATCTCGTATCAACAAAACACACAGATAGTGGAAACTTGAACAATCAATACGAAAGAGGCTATGGAATTTTATAATAAAAAATTAACGAAGTAGATTTATCTTAAGTTAAAATCCCTCAATTTCATTTTCCACTTACGTACCAAATACTTTGAACCTCAGTTATGCCATTATTTAATAGCTTTCTGTTTTGTGGTATATATCTAATTCAAATAATAAAAATTAATTAGAAATATCGTAATTTTGAAATAGTAAAACTAAATTCTGACAAAAAATGTGGCTTTTATGTAAAAGATTTTAAGGATTTTTTCTCCTGTCAGTTGTCAATATATATTCTATATTTAGAAAGAATATTCTGTTGTTACAGGAATTATAATACAAAATGTAATTGTTAAAATGTTATCACAAAATAACTAAAATCTGTGCATTTAGTGCATTGATAATTTCATGAAAGAGATAAATAAGTGTGAAAGGAAACTTATCATTTTCATACTTAATGTTTAAAGACGTGTACAGTTAATTTATTTTATATTCAACCAATATACATTTTGCCAAATATCAAATTCTTACTCAAAAAAATTATTATATTTAATATGATGTATTGAAAGATCGGAAGTTTTCTTTTGTGTCCGGTGGTTGTGGGTATAATCAAAACAGCCTTTAGTGTAACAATAATTTAATCATTTAAAGTTTAGTTACACACAATACAAACAGAAACACAAAATGAAAAGGATGATTAAATCACATGTTGCGAGTTCGAAAACAATAGCCTAACTGATTGTCTTTCCTTCTCCCGCCAGGGGCGCTTTCGGAAAAGAGTAGTTTTGATTCGATTCGCCTGAAATAAAACATGAGCCAAGCTTTTGTTTTCGATAACTTAGAATAGGTCTCTGTTTGTAATAAAGGCTAAAATTTTGAAAAGCGGTTGGGCGCCAATGTGTCCGGTGGTTGTGGGTATAATCAAAACAGCCTTTAGTGTAACAATAATTTAATCATTTAAAGTTTAGTTACACACAATACAAACAGAAACACAAAATGAAAAGGATGATTAAATCACATGTTGCGAGTTCGAAAACAATAGCCTAACTGATTGTCTTTCCTTCTCCCCGCCAGGGGCGCTTTCGGAAAGGAAGGGAGGGAGAGGGTGAAGTGTCACACTTTCTATTTACTCCTGTGAAATTTTAGAATGCTTTAAATGATTAAAAAGTATAATTATAAGAGTATTCGAATGATTTATATACCTTTTCCAAAAAATGAATAATAACACAATAATACTATGTAAAATTAATAATAATAATACAATGTAAAATTTTAGCTTTATAACTCAAAAAGCTTTATAACTCAAAATTATGAAATTGGAAAAAACATCAAAGAGTATAATTTTTCAGGGAAATAATTTTACGGTTAATTCTTTGATATATTTTCATATATAGCTGTTTGGTAATATTTAATCATATTCTTTTATTATTTTCCTTATAAAGTATTGTAAGTCATACGATAATTTAAAATCTTGTTTTGCTTGGAATTATGATATTTTTATATACTTGACGTATAAAATGCTAAAATATCCTTTATCTTCCATTTGACATTTTTAAAGAACATTCAATAAAATTTTTCTAAATTTATATGAAATACTTAATTTATTGGAGAAATTAATTTTCAACAGTTAAAAAATTTATAAGCATAAAAATGGAAATTTTCACACAAAAATTTGTTTCTGTTTAAAAACTATATTTTGTATTTTATTCAATATTGATAATAGTAAATATAAAATATTTTTATTTATACAATAAAATTTCAAGAGATAATTTTCCAGTATTGAATTCCTACATATCTGTCTATAGATAACAATCCCTATAGATTTCACTCTTTCATTAGAAACGAGTTTATGATGCTTCTAATATTCTGTTGTTAACATCTTAATAAATATTTCTTCAAATTAAGCGTCTCCATTTTAAAAATATTAAATATTTTCTAATCAGAAAATCTCAATTTAATCATAAATTCCAAGCTTCCTAAAGAAATATTTTTGCTTAAATAATTTCATTTTGCATGAAATATATGCAATTAAAAACAATACAGAAAAATGACTTATATTGTTTTAAATGCATATCCCTCTAAGGAAAAAAATACATTTGGGATAAAGTATTATCTCTAGTATTCTTATAATCTGAAAGTTTCATTTGACATAGCTTTCATTGCAGTTTTTTTTTCAACTGATGCAAATTCCTTCTATTATCATTTTATACTTTTAAGCTATATTTAAATTTGAAATTATTGTAAAATAAGTTAGAAATATTGTATGTATTATTAAAATTTCTCTCAGAAATTCCAGAAAAAATGAAAATTGATTTTAAAAAGTTCCAAAATTCTCTTTATATACTTTTATTTTTTATTAAATAAATTTTTTTAAGTATAACAATAAAAAAGGTAAATTACAGTTCACCAAAGTTGTCTTGTCTGATTTTATTAAAAGTTACAGTTCTTTTTTCTTATGGTGTCAATTACTTTTCTGAAATGCTATTTAAAATGTTGCTTCTTGGCTAGAATTTTAAATCAATGCAACTATCGTATCATATATAAATTGGTATAAATGAAGCTTTTTAAATTTAATTTCAATAAATTTCTAGAGTCATCTGTTTTTTCTAATACCTCATAAACCAGAAGTCATTATAAATCACAACTAAAATAGGTCATCAAAACATACTCAATATAGTTAATAATATACAGATAATAGAATGAGACATCCAGAGTTATACGCATTATTAATTATTAAGTTATACCTTCTTTGCCAGAAAATTATTAATTATTATCGGGAATTCTTCTATCTTGACTAATATTCATTAATTCGTCGACACATCTTACATAAACTCCAGTTACTGAGTATTTAGTACATATTCTCCAGTTACTTATTATTAAGTTATTTACTATTACATTTAACCCATTACAAATATAATATTTGAAATCTGTTTTTTATTTCACCGGTTATCAACGTAAAACATATTTAATGTGACAATTCTTTTAATTATATGAAAAAATTGATACTAAGCCAAACATTTATGTTAATGCAATTGTATATTTTAGATCCTCGATAAAAACAACTCTTTAATTGTAATGTTTGTTAAACATTTCCCATTCATAATAAAAAATATACTTAAATGAAGTATTTTCCCAGGAATATAATTAATTAAATTACATTTATAACACAAATGTTTTTCTATTAAGGCATTATATTGTTAGCAAATTAAGATATATACACTGAGCAAAGTTACCTTGAGTTAGATTTTCATGAATAGATAATACCATTTGCAAGGATTTTGCATAAATGTAACATTAATATGACGCAGGCAAATGACTCTCTTGGATATAAGTTATTTTATAAGATAAATCTGGAGCTGGACTAGAATTTTTATGGATAAATTTCCTATTAAAGAATATGAAAGAGTTCAAAGTGATAGTTAACATGTTAATGATATTAACATGACTTACATAAATACATTTAAACGCATGGATATAAAAACATTTTCTGAAAAATTGCTTTATAAAAATCCATAAAGCATTAAAAGTAAAAATATAATACATTTTACTTAATTTTTACTATTAGTGATAAACCTATCAATACAGTAAAAATAGTTTTGAGGGATATTGAGAGCCAATTTGATTTTAAATAATAAATTAAATTTTTTTCTTGTTCTTAACAGCTCTTATAATCAATTCCTGTAAATAAACACATATAAACATATTTAACAACATATATAAACATACACATTATAAAATTTAAAAACACATATAAGTGGCTTCATTGAGCGTTTGAGACATTTTAATCTCAATTCTTTTGAAGTATTAAAATTTTAAGCTATCTTAGACACATTGTTATAAAAGGAAATATTTAAATATTTACAATGCAAATTATTATGCATATTTGAATGAATGAACGTATTCTATATATATATATATATATATATATATATACATATATATATATATATATATATATATATATATATATATATATATATATATATATATATATATATATATATATATATATATATATATATATATATATATATATATATATATATATATATATATATATATATATATATATATATATATATATATATATATATATATATATATATATATATATATATATATATATATATATATATATATATATATATATATATATATATATATATATATATATATATATATAATCCATTTATATCTAGAAATAATAAAGAAAACTAATTCAGGTATTAATTATCTTCTTAATAAGCAATTTAATTAGTAAACGTCAATTATTTCCACCGTGCTAACTATTACTTAGAAACTTCACAAATTTCTCCTTTCATAGTTCTGTCTTACAAATTCTGCTTTCAAAGCATCCTTCGAAAGATTAATCTTCTATTTTATCCAGTGGTTAACCGACCAAAAGGTTGATATATTATTTCGGTTTACAATAGCTAAGACCAAGCTGCTGAGGAACTTAAGGTTATCAATGGAATCTAATAACCTCTTTTTTCATCTTAAGATTTTATCTTATGATCTAATGGTAGTCGAAGTGATTCGGATTTGAAATATGGAACTGCAATTATTTTACTAATGTTTACAAGACATTTACGTATAAATCAACTGAGTTTCTGCAAAATTATTGTTTTTTTAAAATAAAATTGAATTGATAATTACTGCTTCCTGGAGTATTAATTTTAAAGATAAGTATAAAATAACAGCAAATTAGAACAGGAATTTTTATATTATAAATAAAAATATAATGCATGTAAATATCATTAATATACATACATAGATATCTATCTATGTACCTATTTATCTATATGTATGCATGTATATACAGTATAGGTGTACAGATTACGAGTTTTTTGCTGCAATTTAGTTTTATAGGTATAATTACATAAACATACAAAAATGTTCAATAATATTGTCTATATGCATTAAGGTTTGAAGAATGGCATAACTTATATTTAAATTTTTATACGAAACGGATAAATCTTATTCAAGTTGCAGTTAATATATACGTTCAATATAAGCATTTTAAAATTATTTAAATAAATACGTAGCCAATATATACATATAATTTTTATACTTATAATCACCAGTAATATCCGATACAGTTTACATAAAGAAATTAAATTTTTAAAAGAATTTAGAAGTTTATCTAAACATTACAAAATTCTTTTAGTAACTTAACATTTTATTTATATCTGCTTGAAATATATGTCGAATAGACTTTCCATAAACAGCCAATCTATTTCTTAAACAAAATGAAAAATCCAATTTTACCGCTTAAATGGACACAAAAAATATACTTCCGACACACATCCTCTTCCCTGATCAAGTCATCTACAGACTTTGAAAATTTACCTGAAAAGATAAAATAAATTGAAAGATAGGAAATGTTACTGTCGGCCTGTCAACTCTTTTATTGATTTTACTTCATCAGATCTTAGAAGGAGTGATGTAAAAATAAAACCTGGGCAAGCTTTTCTATTTTATTGTCAGGAAAAGTGAATGACATACATGTATGAGAATTGCAGTTTATTGCTGTTTTCTATGTTGTTAAATGAGTTTAAAGAGCAGAGAAGGAATAGAAAGATTTATTTTCGATGGTAAACGTGCTCAAAAGCAATTGATTTTTGGAAAAATTTTCACACAATTCGTAAATTTAATTCGATTTATTATGTAACACAATTGTAGTTTTTAACCATTTCCCTAAAAAATAATCTTGAAAAACATTTGCATCAAAATTTTTATAAAATTAAATTGAATTTGTAATAAATTAAATTTACATCATTTTATGCAAGTTAATAAATTTGTTTGAAATAAAAAATCAAATTCTAAGAAAATATCTAAAAGTATTATTGGCCATTAGTAATGCTGCTAGGCATAAAAATTATTGTTTTTAAATTTTAATTTTTAACAACAGAAAAATATTAAAAAATTATTTAATTGTTATTTAATTGATTAATATCCATACAATTTTGAAACATTTTGTTTCACATATACAATATCTATATTCATTTAGATTAAATAATATTAGTATTAGCATCTCAAAAAGCAAATCTAAATTTACTAAGGAAAATTAAATAATTTTTGAATGCATAAATAAGTGCCATATTTAAGAGTAAATATTGTAGATTTTTTTTTTATGAAATTTGTCAGTTTCCTAATTTGAGGGAAATAAATCAATGATGACAAAACATAATTTTAAGTTTAAATTCCATTTTATAAAAATACTACTTCAATAAAATTATTGTAACAAAATTTTATGTAATTTATATAACTATAATGTTTTTATAAAAAATATTTTTGTCGAGGCCTAAAAGCGATATATAAAAGTACAATACTTTAAGTAGTTTACTTACATTAGTAAAAACCACATAGTATTTAGAGATGTTGATATTCGTCCAAACCACATAATATTCAGAAATATTTATCTTTGTTGTAACGAATTCGGATGCACGTAAAATTTACCAAATTCAAAATAGAATAATTTCATACATCATTTTTCAGCTTATTTGAAATACTGAGAAGAAAATTCAAATTTAACTATATAAAACTAATACAAAGTTAAAGAAACAAAAATAAAGCATGCATTATTTATCTGTCCGGAAATCTAAAATAAGCAGACATTCTTAAGGATTTATATGTAAAGATTTTATTTAAATAAATTTCCATGCGTAGAAGAAACAGTTTTTGGTTTGTAAATATCCATCAATTTTTATCCCTTTTATAAAAATTCTTATTTTTATAAATATTTTGTAACAATAAGCTTAAAATTACTAAAACTTATCTTTTATTGTTCACGCAGTTTAAAAAGCTAAATGCCTTAACAATATTGTAAATTTCTTAATTAAAAAAATTATTTGAAATACTATTTTACTCTTTCTAAATAAAGCATTATTTTTCTTAATTCATTAATTTCAAATGTATAATTTGTCTTTATATTTAATGCAGATTTTTAACAGAGGAAGCTTATATATTTAATGACTGAAAAATTGTGTTCCGTTTTTTCCTACCAGAAAAGTGATAACAAAGAAAATTGAGTCAAAATGATAATAAAAAAAGGAAATTTTTACATCTATAAACTTTCATATCATAACGAGTCATTAAGAAACAGAGGGACAATATAGCATGTTAAATTGACAAGTAAAATAGCAATTGAGACTACGAAAAGTGAAGCGTATGACAACATAACTGTATAGTTTTTAGAATATCTTATTTCATACATGCAGTGTCACAAATATAAATCACCAAAAAAATTATTTGTGTGATAACTCTATGATATTTTAGCAATTTATATCATTGTGACCTTAGAAAGATATTGGATGACTAATAGAAAGATATTAATGTTAAGATTACATGATGAAATTGGAATTAAACCATAATGACAGTTTTCGAGCAATTTACTATTTTGTATTTAAGTCAAATACTTTGAGTAAATGTGGCACTTAACAATTATAGTATCAGCAAGAAGGGTACAATACACTACTCTTTCTATTAGACACTTTTGAAGCTTAACCTTGAAATGCTGTTACAAACTAAGATGGCTAACAATACCTAGCCAGAAGAACAACTGACTTAGGCTTGAATTGCACTCCGAGGGGCAGAAAACAGAAAGGTTATAATTTACACTGAACTTACAACAGCGTTGGGAAAACGAATGAACGATACCAAAAAATGGACAGTCAGAATTATTGATCTGTAAAAACTCTTGGCAAAGGATTAAAATGTTGATTATGATTATTGTTGTAGAATTGACACCAGCGCCGGAACAACTGAAGTATTCTCTTGAAGATCCTTGATGTCACGTTAACTTTGCTTAACCACACGAAATATTTAACTAAGTCCCCAGGAATCTTGTACATTAAATATCTCATGTCACCCCAGCTGTTAAGGATCAGTGGGTTGATGTTCGTTGAGAAAGAAGGCTAAACCGTACATTACCATTTCCGATACATTGCGTTGGGTATGTAACATCAAAGAATTTACGTATCAGGATGAAAAACTGTGCTAATGCTCCCTCATACATGAACCATATGCCTCAATCAAATTCAAGGTGAACAATGGGCAATAAACTAATCTAGAAACCACTAATTCTAAAAAGATGCGGTATGTTGAGCATGCAAAGGACTTACATAATGTAATAGTCTACCAGATAATCTCTAAAAACACCCTTTCAGTCATTTATGGAAAATATCTGCTGGTGTTTAAAAGTAAAAATTGCTACCAGAACAATTTTTGTGATTTTATTTATTGAAAATGGCTTCACAGCTGAATTTTGCTTTATTATTAAATAATTTTATTGTAAGAAATCGTGGCTTCTTGTTCTTCATTACAAGTATGCACTGCACGATTACACTTTTTTTTTCATTCAGTAGGGCTGCATGTGTTACTGTTGTGAAATTCGCCAAACCTCTTGCTTATTTCTAACGTCACTTCTCACACACTTATAGAAGGAGATTGGTAAAAGTCAAATCAAATCTAGAAAAATCCGTTCTTCGATTTCTGATATTAATGTATTTTGCAAAGGTCCAGTATTGCTGCTTGAGATGGCTCAATCGATATTTGAAAATATAGGATGATTTGGAATACGACTAGTTATAAACTGATATTTGTACAATCTTTGCGATTCACTTCCATTTACTTTTACTTTATCCGAAAAGCATAACTGTCAAATCCTCGTACGTGTGTTCCAGCCTAGCATTCAAGACAATTCTTAAGATATTATGAAGATAATGTTTAAAACAATGTCGATGAAGTTTGCCGTTTTTAAAAGACAAAATTTACCATAATGTGTTTTATAGGGTATTAAATAAGAGCAAAATGTTTCTTCCTTTGAGTGAAAATTTGCATATAGCAAATTTTTTATTGTCTTATGAGATATGCTACGTAGGCATGTACAAAAGGACATCAGAAGCAAAATTACGTATTGCTTTATCACGCAGTATTCTTTTTACTCCTTATAATCCCAAAAACACATTAACACAAACAGAAAGAACATTTAACACTAATCATACTAACACTTATTAGATACCTAGTTTACCATAGCGGGTCAAATGACCCGAAATTTACGTTTCCTACTTTTATGTATGAAATATGGATGTTGGAAAGGAAATAAAAATATAATGATAATTAAATATGTATTATAATTATATGAAATAGTATTTTTACAATTTCTATTTCAAACGCAAAAAATAAGAGTTGTTTTTATACATCACATTTTTTACACATAAGTGTTTCCGTCGCACATTTCCCGCAAACAAATTTTTTACAATTGGAGCAAATTTTATTAGTTTTATTATCTTTGCAGTATCCTATTTGACACCTCTTACGTTTATTAGAATCTGTAACAGGGTTAGGCAACAATCGTTTAGTATTTGCTTTTTCTTTTGGTTGTTCACGGGCAACTCGAAACCTTTCATTATATGACGTTTAGCATATCCTGTTGGGCCTACTTCTTGCCTGAAAATGTTATGAAGTGGTGGTCTTCCAGGTGTGCCACCTATTTGTATTTCTTCCCAAACAGATCCATCAATTGCAACATGTTGTTCATTTATTTCTGCTTCACTTTCTTCAGAACTTGAGAGTAATCTTCTTCTTTTTCGTCCACAACCGATATTCACAATATTTTCCTCTTCATTGTCAGTATCTGTAGATTCAGACTCATTTTCGTTTGTAACCAATATATCTTCGTTTTCAGAAAATTCATCTTCACCGATTTCCGAAAATTCTTCTCCAATATCATTTATATCTTCTAAGAATTTGGACTGTCTCGTTCGTTTCGACATTTTATGGGTAAATAGTTACCTGTATCACTAATAAAGCTATCAAAATAAAATAAAAACTATGTACTAAACTTTTCTTTTTTTGCTACCTTTTTTACACAAAAATCTAGTTTCAATCTAAAATTTTTATATTTTCTTGAATTATTCTCAGCTATTTTGATTGAACTACTTTACGTAACAGTCTTTGCATACATTTGCAGTTTACTGAATACAATAAGATAAGCAATATGTATTGATAAGCTTATAAAACAAAAAAAATGTTCTCCGGGTCAAATGACCCGATGTGGTAGACAACGGTATACGACAGTTATTACTCAAAATAAACAAAACAAAAAATTATAAAAATAGTATAAGAACAGTAAACTTAATTAGTCAGAAAAAGTCAGTAAGTTAAATTTGGAGAAGTAATAAGATAATACGTGCATTATCAATGCAAAAGTTCAAAATGGGTCATTTGACCCGTTATGGTATGATTAGTGTTAACATCCACGCTACTCGGTGGAAATCAAAGTTTTCACCTTGTAGACCACACACAGGTAGGGACAGCAAATGTGCATAATCTACCCGGACCATCGTGGCCCCTTGGTCTTATTGGGTACGTTATTTTTTTATCGCTTTTCAGGCCTAGGAGTGAAATGCGACAATAAGGCTCAGAACAGAAATTTTTTGTCCAGAATGGTATTACCATCCATCTTAATTTGTAAAATAATTTAGAATTATCATATATATACATATATATATATATATATATATATATATATATATATATATATATATATATATATATATACAGGGTGATCCAAAAGTCAGGACGAACTTTAAAAATGAATAATTCGAAAACGAATCACGATACAAAGATGCGGTTTGCACCAAACGGATGAAAAAAAACCGGGTTTTGTGTGGCAATGAAAAAAAATAGTTCTGTTGACGACCAACAGATGGCGCTGTCGTATTTCTGATGTAGGATTATGCAAAGCAACAAACGATATAAAAAGAAGCAACTGCAACAGGTAATGGTCGTCGAAGCTGGTATGCATCGAAATGCTGTCCATAGTTGAGAAAGCCCTCTTAGTTAAACTGTTTTATAAGAATTTGGAAAGTGCCATTGCGGCATTGCGAACATATCGCTACATGAAGTGTATGCGAGATAGCAAAGGACCAATAACGTCTTCTGCATTGAACAAAATTGTGAAAAAATTTGGAGTTACAGGTTCTTTGGCATCACGTCAAAGAAGTGGACGTTCCTCAACTGCAGCTGCTGTTGCCACGACAGTGGGGCAGACGATGCAAGCCATGTCGGCGGTTGCTGCACATGGGGAGTGCAGTGCTCGAGAAGTTTCGAGGCAGACAGGAATGTCGTACGGAAGTGTCTGGAGAGCGCTGCGAGTAATTTTGCAACGGTATCCCTACAAGTTGCAACATAACTAAAAACTGAAACCTCCTGATTTCAACTCTCACCGACATTTTGCGAATTTGGTCTTCAATAAGATGGAAGAGCAGCACGACTGGCTTCACACTGCGCTTTGGACAGATGAAGCACATTTCACACTCTCTGGCGCTGTTTACACCCACAATTGTCGAGTGTGGACTACAGAAAATCCACATGCATTTGTTGAGGTACCCTTGCAGCAGCCTAAAGTGACAGTCTGGTGTGGCTTCACTGCTGATTTCATAATTGGTCCATTTTTTTTTCGAGGAGGTCACACAGACAGGTTTCCGAACAGTTTCTGTCACGGCAAGCGATATCTAGCACTGTTACAGAACAGCATTATTCCTAAACTGCAAGCGCGACAGGCACTCCAAACAGTCACCCTTATGCAAGATGGAGCACCACCTCATATTGCTCTGCCTGTGCAACCCCTGCTGCGCTCAATATTTGGGGAGGATCGTATTATCAGTCGCTACTTTAATCACGCATGGCCTTCAAGATCTCCCGATCTCACACCCTGTGACTTTTGGCTGTGGGGCTTCTTGAAGTCAAAAGTGTACAGCGACCAACCAGCATCACTAGCGGCACTGAAAGATACCATCCGCCAAAATGTGTCTGCCATAACGCAAAAAATGCTACTAAATGTTGTGAATGGTGTGGCGACTCGTCTCACAACTTTACTTCTGAATGATGGACAGCACATTGAATATTTACTGTAGTAAGTACTAATTAACTGTAATTAATCTGACTTCATTAATCATTGTTTCATTTGTAAATCATCATTTGTTTCAATAAAACACTATAGCGCCATCTGTTGGTCGCCAACAGAACTAATTTTTTTCATTGCCACACAAAACCCGGTTTTTTTTTGCATCCGTTTGGTGCAAACCGCATCTTTTTATCGTGATTCGTTTTCGAATTATTCATTTTTAAAGTTCGTCCTGACTTTTGGATCACCCGGTATATATATATATATATATATATATATATATATATATATATATATATATATATATATATATATATATATATATATATATATATATATATATATATATATATATATATATATATATATATATATATATATCACTACTATTTTTATAGTGTTAAATTGAAAATTCATTGAGCGTCTCAAAAATAATAAAATAGGAAAATAAAAAAAAAATACTTATAAGGTGGAAGAGAGTTGAAGGTCTTAATGTTTCAAATATGTTAGAATTTGAAATATTTCAATAAATTGTTTATCCTTGAGTCAATACAATAAATAACATCGCTTTCAATTATATATACAACTTAGTTGAGTATAGACAATTAAACATTAAGGCTGAAATTAGTTATAATTTAAAGATAGGGATAATTAAAGGTACGCTTGGTGCTATTTGAAAGAGTGGTAATTTACAAATCTACAAAATATTTATTGTAGTTGAAAACTATTAGACTTTTGCTGAAAATGTTACTTTCACAATCTAAAAAGTGAGTACATTTAAGTTTAATTTAAAAGAAAACATGTCATTTCCAAGTAAATTTATCATTATTAATAATAATATTGTCTTTATAATTTCGTAAATTACTCTTAGCACTTTATTTATTTTCAAAAATATTGTTCTCTGAATATCGATAATAAGTTTCAAAGAAAAATTTATAAAAGGAATTTCTTAAAATTAATAATATAATTAAATACTCAAAATAAATATTTATTCATTGATTTCATTAAGTTTTCTAAGAAATAGCAAAATTTTACAACAAAATAAATAATTAAATGTGAAGCCTTTTTTAAATGAAAGTGAATGAAATATTTTTAAAATTGATTTAATTTACTTCATTGCAAAAAAATATCGAAATTCCACGTCTCAAATTACTTTTCATTGAATAAAATGTCAACAATATTTAGTTTCTTTAAAATTGCAATCGTGCTTTTCAAAAGGAATATTTAATTTGATTGTATAAGCTTTATCAAAATTATTCTAGATGTAAAGATTTTCAAGCAATAATTGGATTTTTGTTTACATAATTAATTTATGTCATTTTTCATCAAGGCATCAATTGAATTATTAACACTTTCTTCAATAGCTGCATATCCAATTTTCATTAAACCAATTTTTAAAACATATATAAAATCAAAAGCATATTTTCATAATAATATTTCTTTTATGATTTCAGTTTAAAGTAGGTGATAAGTATTATCTTTAACAATCACTGAGAAATATTAGGAACTTATTTATTTCTGTTTTATTTCTTTTTGTTTTTTAAATAGAAAAATATATAACTTTCTCAATAAACATTTTATTTGTTTCCTAAAACACACAGTTTTATTGAATTAATTTAATTAACTGATTCAAAAAAACTGTCTCGTAGAATAATAACTCTTCTAAGTTTATGAAATGATTTTCGAAAACCAAATAAATATTTCATTAAAGGATTACGAAATTATCTGAAACATTTTATCATAAATAATTTCTTCAGCAATTCATAAATTTTATTTGTATTGCTCTTTTGACTCAGTAATTTCGTCATTTTATGGTGCAAATACAGTTTTTATTCATTTTATTAAAAACATCTAGCTTATTTTTATTTTCTGTAATAAGTTTGATATAAAAGCTTTAATGGTATATTTTAAACAACTTTTTAACTACGGTGTATAAGCTGCACAAAAAAATCAGTGTGTGTAAATCATAGAAAACTGAACCTTGCATAGTTATATTATTTAGTTAGTAAGGCTCGCACGCGCATACTATTCAATATAAATATTTTATACAGTATATAAAATGTAAAAAATTGATATTTACATAATAAATTCCAAGAAGATGTTTTCGTAGAATATTTTCACCAAATTTACAAAAATAACCGGTATGAAAATTATTATAAAGAACTGTATATCTCTGCTTTTTTATTTGCTTACACTCTTCAAAATCCAAATTTCTGTGTTTGAAACATAAATAAATTTAGTTCATGTTTCTAGTTATTGACGGGGACTGTACAAGCTTATAACATTTTTGATTGATATATCCATAAGGGTACGTAAGGCTTGTAAAATGATAAAAAGAGATGTGTCTGGTATGCGTTCGAAAAACAACAGAAAGATCCACGTGGGATTTGAAATCCTTATTATTTACGTATTAATAACATACATAACTTTCTTCTAGCTTCTTTAAGAGCGGATGGAAGAAAGACAAAAGGAAAGATATTATTTTAGTGCTCTGATCATATCTCAACCAAATTTAAGAACTCGTTTATTCTATACAATATATAAATTTAGAATAAACAACTACTAACATACCAAAAATGTTGATATCTCTTGTATGTTGTTAAAATGAAAAACTTCACAAGATCATTCCATTGGATTTGGGCAAAATTTGACATTAGTGTTTCTTATTCTCTCAAAAAAATGAATTATTCATATGCAAAAATTTTGATTTTTTAAGTAAATGGGGAAATAAAAGCACATATACTCTACATATCCCATTGAATTTGGTAAAGAAGATTCAAAATTGCTTACTGGTAAATATTTTTATATATTTAAACATTTTTATAGGTTGCAACAAAGTTATGCACAAAATATTACAAACATGAATTGAATATTAAAGGATGTTGCCTCTAAAAACTGGAGGACTGGTAACTGAATACTCCTAGTTTACAGCTCAACAGTTCTGGAGTATGTTTTAATACTCAATGTGGATATTTATTAGGTTTGTGGAATGCACTAGAAATATGCTGAAACAACAGTTTTAAATAAAATCACTATTCACAGTCGAATTTGTACTAGTGTGGTATAGAATTATATTAACACAAATGAAATAAATCAAACACTATTTTCATTATCATTTTACAAAGTTTTGTTTTTATTCTTTATTTTCATTTTTTTATTTTACTTAAGTTCGGAATGCACTAAAAACATGCTGAATTTACAGTTTTAAATAAAATAACCATTTAAACTGTGAGTCTCAGTCACATTAGCACTAGTGTGGTAAATAATCATTTTAACTAACAAGAAAAATATGTATGAAACACTGTTAAAGAATGCAAAATGGACGAAAATACTATGTATTGGCAACAATAATTGGCTACTAGCTTTGGCAACAATAATATACTGTACTAAGTACAGTATACTATTGTTGCCAAAGCTACTATTATACATGCCTTAACAACAGTTTTCCATTTTAATTTGCTCTGCATGTTTTAGTATAAAAGCGACATTAAAATAATTGTTTAAACAATTCACTTTAATTTTAGCAATCATTGATAAAATCACAACTGTATTGATTTATTAAATCCTAATTCCTCACAGTAATTTTTTTTACATAATTTTTTCTTATTTAATTTTTTTTATTTCATAATAATACATTTTTTGTGTAAATCACATAAACAAGAATTAGGAAAATAAAGGTTTAAATTTCTTATTATTCATAAAAGAATATATCCTAAATGTTCCAGAAATTAAATTTTCTTTAATACAATAACTCCATTTCGCTTACTTTATAAATTATGAGACTAAACTTAAAAAAATTAAAATTATCTTAAAACAAATTATATCAATTTTGATATTATGATTTTGAAATTTTTCTTAAATTTTTCTGATTATTCTTTTCTTGCTGCTTACATTTTTTGAAAACGTGCACAAAGCCTTTGGAAAAAGAAAAACAAAAGTTATTTTTTAGTACCTAGCAAACAATTTTGGTAGATCATAAATAAAGAAACAGCGATTTAAGGTATATTTTTTATTTCTTTTTATATTTTTTTCCTTTCCCAGTACGAAACCTATTTCCATCAATGGCGAACAAATAGAGACATTTGACAAATTTATGACTCGGAATATATTCAAAATTCCCTCTGTGACTTAGACTCGCGTCGCGTAAATTTAATTATCGCTTCTTCCTTTCCTTTCGAATCCTTTCACATGCAGACTAGTGAAAGTCTTCAGACATGAAGATGAACATAAAAGAAAAGTATAAATTTCGCTTCGAACGGAAAGGATGGGCTTTAAGCTCGTCTCCCACATGCTGTCAGACTTCGATATATCGGAAAAGCAATCACCTTGATTAGCGGCGACTGAATTTGTCGAAATATTAAAACTCCTACACGTAACTTCCACGGAATTGAGATGGGGGGAAAGACATATATTTATGGGGGTAATAAAGAATGCCCCCCTTTTTCCCCAATGAGAGAGAAGATACAGAACTTATTTCCAAAGAGGACCGGCAGTTTAGGTAATTTGCGAAATTTAAATATCGACATTTTCGTGGAAACCAGTCCTGATTTGCTGCACCCTTTCAGTATTCTCTCGCAATGGACTAGAATACGCGAGAACGAGATTCGCGCTCTCGATATAATAAAAGGTTATCGTTTCGGATACTATCGATTTACTTGGAGTCGAGCGAATTATTGGTATGGGGCTTCGTCGCTTTTCTCTTCCTTTCCCAGCATGCTCCGCAAATAGGGGCGAAATGGAGCAGTAAAATGCTTTAGCACGGATAAAAGTGTAATGTATTGTCGAGGCTCAGTTTATAGTATCATGTTTCGAGCTTCATTGCTATCAGATTTTGCCTATAAATATTGATCAACATAAATGGGGTTAGTAAGGCTCCCTGAGAATTATTTTCAAAGATTATAGCGAATTTAGTCTCAACAGGCTTACCGATTTTATTTATGCTCTTCTAAAGAGCGTTAATTAAGGGTGGATTAAGCTAAGGTAAGATGTAAAAAACTTCTGTATTCTTTAGCGTCACTATCATTGAGGCAATGGATTCGATATTGAAAACAATTACCATGGTGCGAGTATGAGTTAAGGCTTCTTTAGCAAACTAAACATAACCTTTCAAAATCTTGAAAAATTTACATAAAAAAGAAAATAATTATGTGTAAATTGTGAGAAAATCAATAGAATAAAAAAATTATATTAAGTATCTATAGAAACAGTTGCAAAGATTTACGAAAATTCATTTATGTCTATAATGACTTGAATATAAATCTAAAGAAATCACTTACAAATATCCGTAATAGCAAATATAATACGTAATAGCAAAAATTAAAACGTAGAACGAAGGAAATCCTTTATGTCCATTTGAATAATAATGAAATATATAATATGGTATTAAAATAAATGCAGATTATTATCGAATTAATGGAATTAATGTGAATAAAAATGGAATTTTGTCTCCTGTATTTTCAAATGTAAATATTGAAAGATAATTATGCTTTTCTAACAAGACGTTTTATATTCATGTGTAAGGCAACTTCAGTGAAGACACCAGTGATTTTTTCAAACATTTAAATTGTCAGACTTCACAGAGATTCAAAGAGATCATATCGTAAGAACCCATAAAGATATGACTGAAAATACCAAGCGTTTTCCAGTTCTAAATTAATGATATTTTCAGTCATGATATCTCGTATCTAAAGCTAGGCAAAAAACATTTATTAACTCAAAAGTGAAAACACAAATAAAGTTGAACGATAAAGATTCATTAGTATTGGAGTAGATTATAATATCTACAAGGAATGCAACTGACATCAAAATAACCGTCACCCTCAGTCTGCTTTTGGATTCTCTGGTACTAATAAATACAATTAGGAGATGATTTCATAAGCAGAACATTTTTAGAAGACTAGCAAAAATAAAAACCAATAGTCACAGATATTACACAACTGTAATTTACACCATATTTTAAACTTAATTTAACTTTAATTTAAACCAATTAATTGATAACTGAAAGACATTTATATGATCAGAAGAATAAACTTTTACATTTTTCTAGAAAAGGATGAATACACTTTGAAAGGACTTTTGCACAAATATTTGATTGTGATTTTCTCCTTCCAGTTTTCAAGCATGGAGAAGGACTAAATCATGAAAAACATAAGGAGGTATGAGCGTGGAAGAGGATCGGATATTATGAGGAGGCATTTTCAAGGTTTTCTATTGTGCCGATCGTAATCATAAAAGGTAGCACCTCTGAGAAAATGTAAGTGGATGTATTAGTTGACCAGGACTGTATGGTGATCCAAACTTTGTTTCAGGAACAAAAAGAAATTTTCTGGGATCATTTTCTTATTCATTTAACGGGATTATGAGGCTTTGTATTCACTATCCGGATAAAGCCCAACTGTCTCCACAACATATCTTCAGCTGTCCAGCAATGCTGGCCAAGCTTATTTAACATCAGCATAGAGAATCCTGTCAAGCTTCTTCTTTCAGATAAAACTATAGAGATCACCAGGGCTGTCTTCGACAGCTTCGGGGACAATAGGGGTTTTTGCTCGTACTCCATGGACACGGCATTATCACTAACGGGATTTATTCATTCAAAAATTGATAACTTGAAGGAGCGATGGAACATTTAGTGGGTCCGCACAGTCTCCCAAACACTCTATTTCTGAGCCCTGATGGTTTACTTTAAAGTATTCAATATGAAATTAATATCTTTACTGGAATACATTCCTGAATTTATGCCAGTTTTCTCAGTATCTCAGTAAAGAATAATATAATATTCCTCATGAACTAATCAATACTTATTATTCAATTGACATGAAAATTCTACCTGTATTACGGATAAACTTAGCCTTACGCTATTCATTAAAATCTTCTTATTAAATCCAATGTCTTAAACATTTTGGCAGCCATATGCATAATTCCTTATTTGGTAAATCTATTATCTTCAGATTGTACTATTATCTACAAAAACAAATATCTGTAATTGTGTTTTTATGGCCCAAATTATTTTGTTAATTGATGAGTATGACGGAAAAATAATGTAAAAATATAAAAATTAATGAGTGATTTTACGACAAACTGAATATGGTTAAGGCTAAAATTGTCGTTATTCAAGATTACTTTAGGCATATTGCTAGAAATAAAAGGAAAGACAAGCTATGTGATGAATTAGAAAGCATACATGATAAGTAAATTCAGAGTGGATTTAAAATCTATATATAAGGGCAAGTTTATTTCCATTTATTTTCAAATTTTTCAATTGCGTAATTTCTACTCATTTTTCAAAAAAATATTTACAAAATAGTTTTAATAAATAATTTTTTCTGGGTAATAAAGCGTAAAAATCATAATTTGACCTTTAAATACCTTTACACAAAAAACTCAGAGCTAATAAAATGTTTTAAGAATCAATCATTTTCTATTTATTTTTATACTTGGTATCTTATGATAAAAATTTTGAGTTGATTTCATGTCGGGAACCTTGTAATAGATTTAAAACAAGGCCAACCACACCAATACGGCCTCAAAGAAAGGTCAATATTTCATTACCAATTTTTCTCAATACGAATTTTTTTTAAATTTATGATTATAATATTTTAAAAAATTTTTATTTGAAAAATTTAATAAACGATAAGAAACATTTCGCTAATATTTTCATTATTATATTGTTATTCTTATGCAATTTAAAAAATAAAATTTTCATTAATATCAATGAAATGCCAACTATGGAATACTTGTTGCAAAGTAACAGCAAACAATTCTCTTTTGAATCTGAAATGACTATCACGAGTATGGTTAAAAAATTGTACTTTGATTTATACTGATTTTTTTCGTTAATGCTTTTAAATGTGTGCAAATGCAGTAAGGAAAGTGAAAAAGCTTATACTCTAGAATTTACGATCGATAAAGAAGAATCAGGCTTACTTTGGCGACGTCGAACTCAATGCCCTGGCGCCAAGGGTTTTCGAGGTTTATAAATAATTGAAGAAAGAATTTCTTGTCAAGAGGTGACGTTAACTAAACCATATTAAGGAAACGATATAAAAGGAGATGTTTAGGAAAGATTTTGTATAAGAAAAACATGATCATTTAGGCAATGTAGGTCATAGAAATAATATATATGTCTACTTATAAACAAAAAATACATACAGTAACTTTTTTGATGGAAATACTAGTAACAATCTTTGAAAGAAATAATTTTTTTTATAAAAGGATTCAAATAAATAATTTTAAGGATTGCCATTTAGAGAAGTTACATTGTATCGAAATATATCACACGTACCGGATATTTTTATAACTAACAAATAAATTTAACAAGTTGTCATTATTTCGTTTACTTCAAAAGAATCAATTGCCGAAAGGCAATTTTTTTAATTTAATTTGGAAAATTTAAAAAATGTGAATATCTGCTTAAAAAAACTTCCCCATTTCTTAAACTTTAAAATTCGATGAACAATTTCTGAACCGTAATTTTTATTCACAATTTGATAAGTTATCCTTGATTTACATTTAATAACAGAAAAATCAATCTAATTTCATTTACAATTAATATGAATTAAATTTTCGAGTTAAGCATGTTTAGTGAAGAAATGCCATTTTCGTAAATATTTTTCAGTTTTTCGTAAACGTTACATAGCGAAGTAAAAACCATTTCCCTTTTTAATATAATATTGAAGTTGCAAATGCAGAAAATGACATAAAATATGTCATAATTGTATATCTTCGAAATGAGAAATAGTTTATAATAAATTAACCTTTTATAATCTGGGTTTCAGTGGAGTATGTTAATTCATAATGAGCTTAAAGTGATATTGCTAATTTCTTGATAAAATGTTCTAAGTTTCATTGCGGATATCTTTGAACAATGAAAAATAAATGCTGTTTTCGCTTTCTGCATACATGTATTGCTCTGGTAGAGATCTTAAAATTCCACTGGATTTCTGAAGAATATGTTCCGTAACCTAAGATAATGCACTTTTTTGGAGGGTTGTAAATGGATATATCTTTATCATTTATAAAAAGAAAGAGATAATGGGTCTTTCAAAATCCTTTAAACACAAATATCACCAAATGGAGTAAACGTTGTGATGTTAAAATTAGTTTAGTATTAGAATCATGATCACCATGTGAAATCATCGCAATTTTCAGAATCAAGAGACGTAATTCAATCTCAATCATTATAATAGGATTGAAATTATTTCCTTTTTTACTCTTTTTTCATTTTAAATTTAACAGGTTTGTTGCTAAAATGATTCATGACTTTGTTTTTAGTATGACTAGGATATATTTTCTGTCATAACATCTTTAGGAAAGCTAATGTTTAAATGACTTTCAATAGTACTGAAATAGAAATATAAAGTCGTTAAGATATGAGCTATACGCAAAGATAACTGAAGCTGTATAAGACTCTTAGAGAATATATGGGTTTTATTTCCAATACCTTAGGTGAGGTTCTTTCTTTCTGATTTTAAACTCTATGTAAATTGTACCATAAATTTATTTCAGCATTTGAATACAATGAAATATATATTCGTATGCATAATTAGATATTTATATATCTTTTATTCTCTAATGTTCGTATTTCTCAGAGTTATACATTTAGTATTTCCTGCCCTATATTTCTAAGAAATCAACGAAACAGAATTCATTAAAAGTAACAGTGTGATACATTTTAGAGCTGTATAATTGTAAGGGTCATTTAAAGAAATCATTTGTTTAAGCATCTCAACAGTTCACTGTCATGCAATCTGGCATTTAAAAATTATCATACCAAACGTATTTTAAAATAGATTATTTCATAGAGAAAAGCATATAAGGGGTAAATAGTAATATAAAGGAAGAATATAATAAAAATTCCTTTTTAATACCTTAATTTGATTTTTAATTTATTTTACAAGCTTTAAAACATAAAATTGCGTAAATTGCATGCGTGTTACGTTTATTTTTAAATATATTTACTCACTTACATAAACTTATGCAAATTATATTTGATGACATATCTGTCAAATTTAAGGACTAATACTGATCCCATTGATTTCCCTTTTCAAGAATATTCTCAACTGATATGTTAAAAAAATATATCGTGTTGGAAACTTAAATAAAAGCAAATATAAATTAAAGCGTCAATTGTTAGTTTGATTAAAATGCTTAAATCATTGAACACGTTGTGAAATTAAAGAACATAATTGTCATGTGCATATGCATAAGCATACTTCCCGGTCCATGCAGTTGAGCATTTCCATTTAAAGTGGAAGCATCTGGGTATGCGTTTTCATAATTTAGAAACAGAGACCGAGCCAAAAATTCCTCCAATACTATATCTGCCACCCCAAAGATATTATTTTACTTTGAGGGCAGGTATTTATATATCCCATTATCTTTGACCACAAATTATTTAATATTTCTCAGTTGCCTTTAGTAAACATCAAGGCTCTTCAATTAAGTCGGGATTCAAACTCATTGCCTTCTGATAATGGGAATGATGCTTTAAGTAATCCAGGTCCCACATAATTATGGTGCTCGAACATTATAGCATAATCACCAGTTAAGGACTATGAACAAATGATAAACTGAGGGAACTCTACTGATCCGATGACTATGTTTTATTTATAGAATACAATATTGCTTCATAATATAGCATAATTCTTGAAGCTCTTAAAAATTCTATTGACTATGCACTATTGTACTGTATGTACTATGTATATTCTACTGATTCGATGACTATGTTTTATTTATATAGTACAATATTGCTCCACAATATGTATATAATTCTTGAAGCTCTTAAGAAATTAAGACCAGTAAATTTTATTTATCTGAAAAATCCTCAATGATATTGCTCTCCTCAACGAAATTATGCAAGAACGATATATTCAAAATATCTTTTAAAAAGAATAATGAAAAAATTGAGGTAACACAATTTCAACCTTGAATCAGATTACGATAAGTTTTAGTTTTAGTTGTAATTTTTATTTGTATCCACACTTTTGCACTGAAAAGTAAAAACTGAAATTAGCAATCTAATTTTTTTCTTCATTCGGGTAAAGGAATAAGAAGAGGAATTCATTCATTACTTTTAAGAGCTCCTAATAAAAGGATCTCAAAATTTTTGTCTCAATAGTGTTATTACTTGATACTTAATTCTTACACATATTCTTTCAAAAAATCTTAATTCCACGATTAAATATTAATGGAATATTTTTTAAAATCTTTTACTTGAATTATAAAGTTTACTACATAAATTCTTTCAAAATAATGTGCACATTGAAATTTAATTATCTCAATTATTTTAAAACAATTTAAATGCTAAGCTCTAACTCACTTGGGAGCTCCAAATTATGATTCCTCTTATGTTAACAAATTGTGTATGAACGATGTGTGCATAATTGCACACACATCACTCTCAAGAGCTATCAGTGCACATGAAGCTAAACGAGACCCAATGATTTAGATTTTGTATATCAGTCCATGATTATTCAACTGAATTTCTAATATCAGTATAAATAGTTTAAATTTTATATTATATTTATATTAATGGCAAATCATAAATTTTGATATACACAAAAGAAATATTTGAAAATTCAATTCTTTAAATCTTCAAAATGTTAATTTTTAAATATTTAATTTTTTTAAAACAATAGTTTAATTACTCTTTGAATTTAAATTGTTTGTATATAATTTAATTGGTAAGTGAATTTTCCAAATTTAAATTTTATTTAATTATTAAGTTAAAAAAGAAATAATATCGTACACCTCTTTAATTGTGTTCGCTATTTCATTTTAACCACAAATTTAAGAAATAGAACAGTAGAATGTAATTTACGATTAATTTTTATGATTAAAAATATACATAATCTGAAGTTTTTTTATGAAACTGAAACACAAGCTTAAGACTTGAAGTTGAAGTGTGATTAAATTACAATTATTTCATCTTTTCAACCATCATATTTCACACATACACACACACATACACATATATATATATATATATATATATATATATATATATATATATATATCACTATATATATATGAGTAATATATAATATATGATAGTTTATATATATATATATATATATATATATATATATATATATATATATATATATATATATATATATATATATATATATATATATATATATATATATATATATATATATATATATATATATATATATATATATATATTACAAAAACTTCGTATTTTTTATTTTACTCACAATTATAATTATAGTAAAAACAATTAAGTGAAATGAATTTATTTAAGAATTTATAAAGATAACAAAGTTTTCTACTAAATCCTTATAAATCAGAAAACAATATTAATTTTCTAAAATTTCACAAAAATTTTTTTATTTAGAATAACATTTTTCTAAGTCTAGATAAATAAATTTTAAAGCACTTTTCTTAGATGGAGTATACTAAGTAAAAAAATTAATGAGGAAGTTCTTTTGGAGTTTATAGTTTTTAATTTTCATTTTTACCTTTTTTTAAATACAGAAAATTTAACGTGTTTGAAATTGAAAAAAATGAAAGAATGATTTAAGTGTTTTTTTTTCCAGTTATATGACTAAATAATGTCACTAGGGAGAAAACAATGTTATTTTCTTTAATTAAATATTCTCAAAATTTTCTTTCTGTTTTTCAAGTTAAACAAGTTAAGAAATAAATCAAAAAATATTTTTAGCTTATTGTTTTATATACTTTAACATGTATTTTGATTCATATCCTTTAGAGAAATCTGAAATGCACATTTAACATTTTTAAGAGTGTTATTCAGATATTCAACAATTCACATAGACATACGTTCAAAAGTTTCCTATCAATCTCACTTCAGTTAAATTTATTCTCATTTTCAAGAGATTTTCAAATAATGTAATTTCAGTATTTGGAGGGAATAGTTATTTTCAAAATTCATTACTAAGAGTGTATATATTTAGATATTAATAATTCAATATTACATCAAAGAAGTACAGAATAAGGAAACTTTAGTATTTAAAAATAATGGTAAGAAAAACTTATTATATATCTTTCTATTAATGTTATTTCTCTTATACTTATATATGTATACTTTAAATTTTGAACTTAATAAAGCACAATATCAAACCATGCTATTTGGAAAAATGTGCAGATAGAAACTAGAAAAAAATTTGAAATAATACTTCAAAAACTTGCATATGATATGTTTATACTATATACTAAATATATATTATACTATAAAGATTTTATTATAAATTACTTTTTACATATTACGCAAAATAGAAAACATGTATAAAAATACTTTAGTTCAAGGAATCATAATCGATATGCATACATTCAAAGTAAATATATTTTTAACATAAAATGTCTAAGGTTAAAAATATGAATTATTTTAGCAACATCAATCAAGAAAACTTTGGATTTAAAAAGACATACAGTTCTTGCATGTACAGAATTATATTCCTGACTTTGTAAATAATTAATTTGCTTTTGTTTTTCTTTACTTTTATAAATAATACAAAACTAATTTTTATTAAAAATAGAGAAGTGTCTAACTCTTTTAATAAAATGAAAAATATATAACAGAATTATGGCTAAATTGCTACAAAATTCTTATAAAAAGAAACTTAAATTTACTTAAATATAGAAACTTAAATATATTTTTATTTAAAATTAAAAATCATATATTTTCTATTTTAATAACTCACTTTTACATTTCAAACTCATATACATATATATATATATATATATATATATATATATATATATATATATATATATATATATATATATATATATATATATATATATATATATATATATATATATATATATATATATATATATATATATATATATATATATATATATATATATATATATATATATATATACTTAATTCCTAAATAATGATTTCAAATTAGTTACGCGATAACTATTTTAAAAAAATAATTTTTAATAATGAATTTACTCTGTTGAATCAAGCATATTAGTCGTTTATCCTGAAAAAGTTTTAAAATATCATAATAAATGTAAGTCTGATAAATATTTTCATTGTGAGATAAAATCTGATTTGTGTAGAAAAATTAAATATTTTTTTTAATATTTGCTTATTGCGTGCTTATATATTTAAACCAATACATCTGTTTATGATAATTGTTAAAAAAATCGCTTTGCATATGAGTATTTAAATCAAATTATGTAAAGGGATTACAACATAATTAATTAGTGCATTTGATAAATTAAATGTAGATGGTAAGATTACATTGTATAACAACTGTGCTAAATATGGAGTGTGCCTGAAAGAATAGAATATATAAATTTCATCCATTCTTTAAAAGTTACTCTCCACACATAAGTCATTGTTTTACTGATGCTAAATTCAGAAAATAGAGATGCGCCATAAAACCCAACAAACCAACCAACCAATCAGAAAATAGTAGATAGTACTTTCTTCTTCAACAATGACCAAAGCATAGATGTGCAGAAATTAATATAATGCAAATTGTACAGAATCAAACAAAAAAAATCCTAATTGAACTTAAAACATCATTGCAAATGATTGTCTGTCAAAGAAGAATGCTCCTTACAATAAACATACCCGCTTGTTGAAATGGCTGCTTTTCACTGATTTGCCCGTACTCAGAATCAGGCTGTCTAACATTTCTTGAGAATACCCATTTTTGAATCAGCAAATATTTCAGTCTCTGGGGTTCCCCGGAGGGTATTATCATGCCACAAGACTTTCCTGTAATGTATCCGACGCATGTTCTATGTTATTTAAATCAGGACAGCATACTGGCCAATCCATTAGATCTACAATTAAATGTTTTAAATTTTACAAATTATTATGTACTTAGTTTAAATCCATTGAATTATTTAAGTATAGTCATAACATTTATGCATCAGTTCTCCTCTAAACTAGCCTTTAATTCCTTCATATTTGATAGATGGCAGTATTTATAAACCGATTACTTTTACCAAACATATCTATCTATCTATCTATCTATCTATCTATCTATCTATCTATCTATCTATCTATCTATCTATCTATCTATCTATCTATCTATATATATATATATATATATATATATATATATATATATATATATATATATATATATATATATATATATATATATTTCATTTAGTGAACTATTTAAGTATAACTTATCTTATAAACATTATAATGATATCCTTGAATGCCAAGTAGTGCACTAAAATAAATCTATCTGATAGAATAATAGTCTTTATCACTCAACTCATTTTATTTATCTGAGTTAAATAAAAGTATTAATTTATCAATCTATAACAAAATCTTATTTCATCAAATAACATTTTTGTATAAGTATTAATATTCAAGTATATAAATTCAGCATTGATATTTTTTAATTTATTTGATCATTTTTTAGTGTAAATGAGAGCAAGAACAAGTAATTTGTTTAGTACAATTTCTTTTCTTTTAATATATAATCGCTAAGCAAAAATAATTTAAAATACATTTCCTATCATATGATATGAAGTGAAACAGACATGGTAAAAATTACTTCAATAGTTAAAAAAATAATTCAATATTAATACAATTATTATTAACATATTCTTTTTATTTATTTATAAACTACTTAAATGACATTTTTCAAAGATATTTCATGAATATATAACTAAAAATTCTTGAAGTATTCTTTATGTTTATTTATTACTACTGTATAATATTTATTTTCTACATTTATAACACATAGAATTGATTTCTGATTGAATGCAAAAATTTAAACTTATAATGAGGTATGATATTTTAAGTTTTAAAAAAATTAAGTAGCTTTTTGTAACTACTGTTCGCAAAATTATCTTGTTCTTTGCAATTTATATCATTATAAATGAATTTATTTTGATTATAAATAATAAAAAGCATACCGAAGATAAATAAGATAAATTATAATAAAACATTACGTTGGAGAAATTCATAAATTTAAAATGAAATATTTACAAAATTATTTTAAAGTTCATATAATGTAGTTCAGGTAAAAATAAGGATAATAAAATATATTTATGAACGTGCTCCTTAATTTACTAAATTATATTAAAAACCAATTTACACTTTAATTTAAAAATTATGATGTTGTGATTTCAATCATCTTGAAAACAGAAAGGATATGTAACATTCCTCTTATGAAATCTACTTATTTCGCATACAATTGTGAGCAGCACGGAATTGAATGTAATTAATTATATAATGATTAACCTGATATCAAACAATATTATTCAGCATTTTGAAAGCATCATGCAAATAATTAAATTGTAAATGTTTTATAATTTTTTTAAATAAAATGTGAATTGTAATGAAAAACAATTTTATGTTTTTAAAAATTTTTTTCATGAGAGGACCATTATTTTCATTTCCCTAATAACAATAAATTTTTGAGTTGTAATATTCTTTAAATTGCTTATAATTTCTTTAAAATAATCATAACGAAATCATCATTATTTAAAATAATTAAGTCACAATAAATTTCTGAGTTTTACTTTCTATTAATTGTGCTTAGAATTTCTTAATTTTAATCATTATTTACTCTTTAAGTTGTTCACTCAAATCTAAATAAACATTTCCTTCCATATTGTAAGTTAACATTTCATAACTGTTGCTTATGAAAAACAAGAAGCATTTTTTTAACTTTTAAGATTATTTTTGATACCTAATCACAGTAAATTATATAAAATACTACGCACAAAAAATAGAATTTTATAAAAATTTGCTCAATAACAAAGCATGTATTTTGCAAAATATACCTTTATGTTATTTTAAACCACCATTTCTGTCATCTAATTTACCAAGAATCACAGAAGCTAAATGGTTACAACAGAACAGTTTTCTCAAATTTTAAAAACATGCTAGTTATAAATTAATGTAACTAATTACAATTAGAACACTTTTTCTTGAATTCCATAAATTACACAATGATAAATATTAATAATAATGATAATGTAATCAAGTTTCTTTGAAAATATTAATTTACCATTAATCAAAGATTTTCATAGAGTTATTTGCTTAAACAAGGAGAAAAATTTAGTAAAATCATTCCAAGAACATTTTGGAAATAATTATCTGAAATCTGAATTAAATTATATTTGAATTAAAATTTAGCTTAGATTAAGTTAATTTTTAATTCAGCAATGTGGGGATTTTATTCTTTTGACTTGAATAAATATTTATTTTGTATATTCATTTAAATGTATTAAATGCATTTCATTTCGCTTTTCTATTTATAATTGTTTTGCAATTATCTGTAATAAATAGAAATAAAATATTTTTATAATTTTAGACTTTTTGAAATTTACACAAAAATTTCGTATGCGAGTATATAAATATCAGTAAACTGTTTTAAGCATTTAAATCTATTATATGAAACTGAATTCATAACAATCAATTCACCAACAAAAATTTTACTTTAATTTTTTCTATTGTAATATAAGTATAATTAGTTATATAAATCAAGCTTATGAATTGTTTCAAATATTTAAATGTTCTAAACTAATATATTCATTATATTCAGTCTATCACCTTGTATTGTCAACGTTATGCCATGATATGATGGCCATATCATCAATAATCAATAGAATAATCTCGTTTACTGTGACCTTCGCATTAACCATTACATCAGAATTATATCGGACATAAGAATCTAGAGCAATTGACGAAAAATCAATAAAATAAATTGATATTGCATTTAATAACCGAAAATTATCAATTCTTGTGATTTATATAGAGATAATATTTAATGAGTTCATTTTTAACTGTCATTTAAAATATTAAATGAATATTGATTTTAAAATTATTTTGCATTTAATTTTTCATCATTATGAAAATCCTAGATTTGAAATTAAACTGTTACAAATTCGTAATGAAATATTATTTGAAATTTTCATAAATATGTTCATAAATAAGTTAAAAGCATCAATATAAGCTTAATTTGATAAAACATTAAAGAGCATCATAAAATTTTATTAATGAGTTACATTTAATTAAAAATTAATTATTAAAATGTATTTAATTTTATGAATTTACAATTGCAGGTATATATTTCTGCTATCATTGCTGAAAAACAGTCAGCACAATATGATGTTAATTAATTATCATATTTAATTTATTACTAAAATGCGTACATATAATCCTTTATGTCTCATTGAAATATATAATGAATTATTTATTCAAATGCTTATTTTTCAATACATGTAATTTGAACATTATATAAACATTAATCCTGACTGATGAATCAAATAAATACTTTAAATTTCTAAAATGAAATATTAGTATAAGATAATAAAAGACACTACATAATATACTATTATTAACTATATATATATATTATGATAATTTGTTCAATTTTTTGATATATTTACAGGCAGAAATATTATATGCAGAAATATTTGTATGTTATGTAGTAAAAGAATAATTATTCGAAAATAAACTGAGTGTATTAACTATTCAACCCTTTTAAATCGTAATCAAATAATATATATGACCATAAAAAACTTCTTAAATATTACTTTTAAACATTGAAAGAAAAACATTTTCATTTAGCATCCACTCCTTAAATTATTAAAAGTAAATATTAATTATCACAAATATAAATATAACTAAATATCAAATTATTAATATCTTATTTTTGAATAAAATTTAACATAAGAATTTTCGTTACAGAATTTTTTTCATCAATATCTCTTATTTTTCTATAATTTAAGACATAATAGCTATCATATCATGAAAATCAGAGTTTTTCTCAGAATTTAGGATATATACTTAAAATTAACATATTACAATATTTATAAACTATAAATTTAGTTTGTTTGCTATTTTCATGCACCAAGCCACAATGATAAGTATCAAAAATTGATTACCAATCTTAAAGATCAATTTTATTAATCTTTTACAAAAGCATTTTAATTAATTAATGTCAGAGTTGAAATAAAATTACATGATAGAAAATTCAATCAAATAATATTAATTTCATCATAATTTCTATAATGAGTTTATAAAAGTACATATTAATTTTTAAGTTGTATTAATTGATGACAAAAGATTTTTAAAATCTTAACCTTTCTTGCTTTGTTATGTCAAAATAGCAATTAAGACTTAATTAAATTAGCATCAGAAAATTATAAACTTCTGCTTCTTTTCATTTTTTGACTCAATACCTGCTTAACTTCATTCAGGTACTTTTCACTCAAATCGGCTTGAAAACACATGAAGCAATTCCGTGCGCAATCACATTATCATAACAATCAACTCAATAGGATTCGCGCGTGATTTTATTGTCCCCATTTTCTCTCAAATCATTATTGTTCTCTTTATCTGTGGAAAAGATGAGGGGGTGCTAGTGAGGGGCTGCCAGAGAGGGGGTGAGATGACTATTCCACTTTTACAAATTTCGATTGCACGTTTGGGCTCGTTGCCGTGATTGCTTTACGAAAATGGCTTCCGAAAAACCTCTTCTTGGGATTTAATAGGAATTCACTCGATTTCGTTTTCTTTAGCTTTTTGGAGATTTTTGGTATTGTTTTCTTTTATTTCTTTACAGCAGAATAATAAGTGGTAGCTTGTACGTGGGGCTGTAGAAGGTATAAGACTCTAAAGAATTCCGAAAATTGGGAAGAAAACTGCACCCAATAGTATTCTTAACAGTGAAATAGGATATGTTCTTAAATGAGTATAGCTGATTTCTTTAAGTTCAACAGGACTAAGCAAATTATCTGTTGCTTATACTTTTATAGTTAGACTCAACAATACTGTTATTCGATAAGTGGTGTTATATATTTCTTACAGTTGATTTAATCATATCTCTTAGTAGGTCTCCAATGAGGCAGCTTCAAGAATGCTATTCATGTAATATATTTTCTAAATGATTACTCACTATGTATATAAATTCAAGGTTCTTTGAAAATCTATAAAGAAATATCGAAATAACAAAGAAAATGAGCTTTTCAAGTATTTTAAACAATTCAGCAAACATGGAAACAGTTAAAAACAATAGATTTGAGCTTTATTGGTCTTATTTGCCTTATGTATATCATATAAAATATGTTTATATGATATATAATCTCTCTCTCTCTCTCTCTCTCTCTCTCTCTCTCATATATATATATATATATATATATATATATATATATATATATATATATATATATATATATATATATATATATATATATATATATATATATATATATATATATATATATATATATATATATATATATATATATATATATATATATATATATATATATATATATTATATACCAAATTAAGTTTTGATAGTGAATAAATATTATTCAAATCAAAATTTTGTGAATATTTAATAAGATTTCATATCTTAATTGTTAAGGTAGTGAATTTTATTTTGTTTTTGTTGTAAATAATATAATGCAAGTAATCGCAAAGAAACACAAAGTAAGTCTCTTTTCGTCTGTAAAACTGTAGTCTTCTAAGACGTCCGCAATCGTCTGCTCTTACAAACTGCCTACTGATTGGTGGTTGTGTTCAAGCCGTCCAAAATCTATAAATACACCATGTTCTGTTCTATTAGTTCAGTATATGTATAATTTCTTTCTTTGTAACTTGCTTCATTAAATATTCTTTTTGCGATTCATGGACTCTTGTTCGTTTAACGAATTTCAACAGCAGAGCGTGGTTTTCACTGTTATAAATTGAAAGCAGTTTCTAGTTTTAATTTATTGCTTGATAGAATAAATTTATGAATAAGCAATGGCTTCGCCGCATGATTTGTATGGAGTAAATCCATTTGATGGGAAGAACTTTCCTGTTTGGCGGCGACGAGTGGAAGCTGTTTTGTCTGCGAAAGAACTGAAAACATACTTAGCTCAGGAGCCCGATGTGAATAAGGAAGCAGAAGTCGTTAAAGGAAAGAAAGCCTACGCATTACTCATGTCATTCTTAAGTGATCAAGTGCTCGTATCAATGAGTGGTGAAAATACGGCGAAGGAATTATGGGAGAAACTTCATGCTGTTTATGAAAGCAAAGGGGCGGTAAGCCAAATACTAACTAGAAAACGTCTTGCTACACTTAAGAAAAACAGAGATGTTTCAATGCGCCAGCACATAGATGAAGTTTCAAAACTTGTCGCCGATTTACGAATGTCTGGAGCGGAGGTTAGGGATATTGATACTGTCGTCTATATTTTGATGTCTCTCCCTCCAGAATTCGAAAATGTTAAGGTTGCATTAGAGAATCAACCGAGTGAGAATTTATCGTTAGATTTTGTAACTCAGCGTTTGATAGACTCTGAAGCTCTTTTGAATGATTCGAGAAATAAAACAAGTATTCGTTTTATGAAACAAACTGTGGATACTGCGGCTTTTTCTACGAGAAAAGAACTCACATGTTTTCATTGTAAAAAGAAAGGACATACTTCTAAATTCTGTAAAAAGAAAACGTGCTATAATTGTGGTCGTGTTGGTCATTTTAAAAAGGAATGTAAATTCAAATCTGAATCTAAGACTGATGAAAAATATTCTTCTGCTCCATCTTTCGCTGCTGGCAATTTGACTTTCGGAAGTCTGAAAAAGTTCATTATTGATTCCGGGGCAACATCCCATATGTGCTCTCAGAAAGATTGGTTTTCATTCATTAAACCGTCATCAGGAACTATTCGATGTGCATCCCGCTCCACTGCACTGGAAGTGAAAGGTATTGGAAGTGTAAAAGGCAAAACATCTAATGGAATTGATATAACTTTAGAAAATTTCCTTTTTATTCCTGAACTCAATGGAGAATTAATTTCTGTAAAGAATATTGAATTAGGTGGATATAGTGTTATCTTTAGAAATAAAAAAGTGTTCATCGAAAATGAGAAAGAAAACATTTGTTTGGGTTATCGTGATAATAGTGGACAATATATTTGTGATTTTGTTCCAAATTGTGAAATTTCCCTTACTGCGAAAGAAAATGACTTGGATTTATGGCACAGAAGACTTGGACATTCCTCTAATAAAGCCTTAAAAGAACTTGGATTGCCCACCTTTGATAAATTTTGTGAAGTGTGTACTTTTTCCAAACAAAGTGCTTCTCCTATAGGAAAAGGTTCCAGACGATGGGCATCCGAAACTATGACATTGATTCACATAGATGTTTGTGGCCCTATTGATCCGCCTATGGCTACAGGTGAGCGTTATTTTATGACATTAATTGATGATTATTCACGTTTTATGGAAGTTCATTTGCTGAAAAGAAAAAGTGATGTTGTGAATGAGTTAAGATGCTTTTTAAAAGCAAATCCTTCAGTACGGAAAATTAGGTGCGACAATGCAAAAGAATATGTTTGTGGTGAGCTCATCAAATGTGCTACTAAATTTGGTGTTACAATAGATCCAGTACATTGTTAGAAAAAGGGCGAGCTTTAATATTTGAAGCAAAACTTAGCAAGAAATTTTGGGGATTCGCAATTTCAACTGCTGCATACCTAAGAAACAGAATTCCTAGTAGATCCATAGAAAACTGTACTCCTTATAAATTAAAATATGGTAAAGATTCCGATCTTCAAAACATTCGAGTATTTGGATGCGATGCATACGTGTTGGTTCCTCCTTCTCAAAGGAAGAAGTTAGATAAGAAGTCAAACAGAATGATATTTGTGGGATATTCGACTATTGAATATCGTTTAATGGATCCAGATTCAAAGAGAATAGTGATATCAAGGAAGGTTGTATTTAACGAAGAAAGAAAAAGGGATTTAGAAGATAAAAATATTCTGAATGTGGATTCCATTATTTTGGAAAATGAATATGATGTTGAAGAAATTGGTGCGAAGAAAATATTACTGAAACAATTACTACAGAAGAAATTTTGGAAAAACCACAATAGCAAAAGAAACCACCAATTAAATATCCTGAACCAGAAGTTTATGAAGCAATGGTAATTTTTGAAGATTCGTTGTCGTTTAAAGATTTATCGTCACTGCCGGAGGAAGAACAGAATCTTTGGAAGAAAGCAATGGATGAAGAAATGCAGTCCATGGAAAAGAACGAAGTTTGGTGTGTTGAAGAATTACCACATGGGAAACGTGCAATTTCATGCAAATGGATTCTACGAGAAAAACGAGATGGAAAATATAAGGCTCGACTTGTTGCTCGTGGTTTTATGCAAAGAGAAGGAGTGGATTATGATAAAACATTTTCACCAGTTATCAGTATTCCTGCATTACGTGTAGTGTTTACTATTATTCTTCAAGAAAATTTAAAAGTTTATTCACTGGATGTTAAAACTGCATTTCTCAATGGTGAATTAAAAGAAATTATTTACATGGATCAACCAGAAGGATATGATGATAATAGTGGCAGGAAAAGCCGGTTAAAGAAAATCTTATACGGACTTAAGCAGTCACCTCGTCAATGGTATGTAAAATTTTTAAATTTCATTCTCAAATTAAACTTTAAGCCATTAAATTGTGAACAATGCATTTTTATTCGTCAGTCAAAAGGTGAAAGAATTCTAATGGCACTTTATGTGGACGATTTATTAATTGCGGGTTCTGATGATAGTGAAATCAAAATTATAATTGGATTATTATCAAAAGAATTTGAAATGTCTAAATCTGGAACAGTTTCTGAATTTTTAGGAATTAAAATTACATTTACACCTGATGGACTGTATCTAGATCAAGAAACATATATTTTGAATTTATTAAACAAATTTAAAATGTTTGATGCTAAAATAGTCTCTACTCCCATGGAAGTAGGAGCAACAGCAGCTGATTTTGAGAAAGGAAGTGCTTTTTGTGGACCCTACCGAGAACTAATAGGATCTTTAATTTATTTAGCATATACATCTCCTCCAGATATCCTTTATGCTGTAAACTTTGAGTCAACTTCAAGAACACCCTACTGATAGTGCTTGGAGTGCATTGAAAAGAATTTTGAGATATCTGAAAGTTACTTCAACTTTAAAACTGGAATATAAAAAGTGTGTGGATAAAAATTCATGCTTAAATGTCTATGCAGATGCTAACTGGGGTGCAAACCCAAATGACAGAAAATCCATTTCTGGTAACATAATTATGTTTAATAATTGTCCAATATCTTGGCCTGGCCGAAAACAAAATTGTATTGATTTATCTTCCACAGAAGCAGAAATTATTGCCCTAAGTAAAGCACTTCAAGATACATTGTGGTTGAAAAACATTATTTTGGAATTAACTGATATTAAAGAAATCATGATTTTTGAAGATAATCAATCTTGTATTAAGTGTGTAACAAAGGAAAACAACAAAGATCGATTAAAACATATAGACATTAAATTAAAATTTATTCAACATATCTTGAATTGTCATGATATAAAAGTTTACTATATTTCATCTAACTTACAAATTGCTGATATGTTTACAAAATCTTTATCTAAGTTTAAATTAAAGGAACTTTTACCATTATGTGGATTAAAATTGTATTAGATTATTTCATGTTAATGTCAATATTATGTGGATGGCTTGAACGTTTCTAATTTCTTAATGTATACTTATTTTTATTGATTTATATGATTTTATTGTGCATGTTTCTTTGTTATTAAGGGCGAGTGTTGTAAATAATATAATGCAAGTAATCGCAAAGAAACACAAAGTAAGTCTCTTTTCGTCTGTGAAACTGTAGTCTTCTAAGACGTCCGCAATCGTCTTCTCTTACAAATCGTCTGCTGCGTTGCCTTCTGATTAGTGGTTGTGTTCAAGCCGTCCAAAATCTATAAATACACCATGTTCTGTTCTATTAGTTCAGTATATGTATAATTTCTTTCTTTGTAACTTGCTTCATTAAATATTCTTTTTGCGATTCATGGACTCTTGTTCGTTTAACGAATTTCAACAGTTTTAAATATTTTCTTTGTTTTTTTTTAATTTAAATATAATTCATTGTAGAATCATAACCTTAAATACTCAATTAATTTTAAATTTATCTTCTTCATTTGTGCTTAATCTCTCAAAATAATAATAATTATAATATATAGATAGATAGATACATTACTGAAAGATTTTTTTCTCAATAACAGAACAACATAAATCTAGCAGTAATAGAAATTGATTTTTTTGATTTAATAACATAAAAATATTCTAAAATACGTACTTTAATTAAATGCATTGCTAGTTAAATGGAATTATATAACTGATCTCTATTATTTGTTATAAATACTTTCATTCAAAAAGTCGCAATGTAATATAACAAAATAATAAAATGGCATAAACTGTATTATATTAGGAAGCAAATCGACCGCATCCTTTACACTTGTATGTTATTTATTAGATTCATGTAAAATATTTTAAGGAATATTAAAATTTCGTATTTTAACTATAAAATTGTCATTTTATTACTTATAATATTATTCCATTATATGTAATTAAATTTTAATTTCCTTTTTGTTTATAAAAAAATATTATCTTCCTAAAACAGTTGCAGAACAAATGGCTAAGTAAATTTTTAATTTCTCATATAGGTTTGAATTTAATTTTAATTTATATATTTGTAGAAACATTTGGAATCAGCTGTGAAAGAATTTATAAACGTTCTTTATTTTTATACGTATATCTAGTTTTCTTTCCTATTTTATTATTACTTTCTCTATAGTGCATTGCCCGACATTGAAAATGCAACACCAAAAAGAAGTTTTCAGAAAGTGATGAAACTTGGCAAACAGAGTGAAAAGCTACAAACAGTAAGTGATCTGTATTTCGAAATGATATGTATAATATAGAACGAGAACAGGGTTGGATCAGACTGATGTAGGACCATCACGAACGGCGATACATGAAGGAAAACTTCTAGGCACAGAGTCAAAGAGAGATTGGATGGCGTCCTAAGGAATGGCTCTCCAATTACTGTCAACCATTTGCCAAAAGAAATATGCAACTTTTGAAGCAGGCAATAGCAGAATCTGCAAATAGCTTTTTATCATATCACACACGTGGTCGATAGATGAGAGATCTGACAAGCCCGGTGGCAAAGGAAACCACTGTACACCTTGCACTGCATGTTGGCTGATGAGAGCAATGTGCGATCGAGCATATTCAGCTGGTAACGGGCATTGGGCATCCCCTGAAGGTAGGGGTGCCACGAGCCATATCATAACACCTAGGTAACGTTGGGCTGCCATAGTGATGTGAATGAAAACTAGAGGTGACCTGGAATCATACGCAATGGCCTCCTAAACCATTATGTCGCATTGTAGGGTGGTGAACCATTCCACAATTGCTGCAAGATTGGTTCTGTCTCCACATTGACACCATACATGTACGTGGTATCTATCACTGAGGAAAAGAAACATGAGTCCTCTTAGATTAGGATATTGAGCCACTCCATCGTCTACATCACTCTAATCCGGTACCATTTCAGCCGTTGGCGTCTATGCTGTAGAATCAATGTCAGTGTTTTAATGGATGTCATGAGCTCAGGTTACTAGCAACCAATCAACGGCAAATGGTTCTGCTCGATATGGGAAAATGCAGGGTGTCTTGCACATGCTGCAGAATTTCGGTAGACATGCTTTGTGGTTTACGGGAGCCTTTAGAACAACGGCCACTTCAGCTCTCCAAGTAATTACAGGGATTATGCCCCTACACCTTTTCATCGAAATGGAGGCCAAAACCAAATACGCAATCAAGCAAACCTGTACAGACCTTATTGAAGAAAAAATCTCCAAGCTCACCATCCACCCAGGAAGCTTCCAAGTAGACAACCACATCAGTCTAGGAGATGACCAACACTCAAAAAGGGATCAGACCATCTGTCAAATATATACTGATAGCTCCAAAATGGAAGAAAATGTAGGAGCAGCCTTTGTAGCCATCTTAGACGGTAACATCATCCACTTTGAGAAATTCAGGCTCAATCCAAACAACACTGTCTTTCAGGCGGAACTGTATGCCATTCTAAAAGCTGTAACCTGGGCAAAGACAAGAGAAGAGAAAAGCAGCATATGGTCAGACAGCCAAGCAGCCCTCATGGCCATAAGCAACCCCACCACAACAAGTCCACTGGCCCGCGAAATCCAACGAGAGATCAACACCACCAACAACCTACACCTCGGATGGGTTAAAGCGCACGTCGGACTAGAAGGCAACGAGACCGCCGACAGATTGGCAAAAGAAGCCACAACAGCGACCGAACTTCAAGTAAATCTGCCCACCCCAAGATCTTTTCACAAAAGGAATTCAAAACAAAGGCCATCCAATCCTGGCAACTGTCATGGGACCAAGCTACTACAGGTCGCTTGGTACATGATATAATTCCAAAGGTTAAACCTAATAACCAATGCTGGACAAGACAGATTACACTGTTCGTCACGGGACATGATCCATTCCCGAGCTATCTACATAGGATTGGTGCTCGGGAAAGCTACAACTGTGCCTGTGGTCATACGGGTGACCCACTTCACTATGCCACATCGTGCCCACTCACCAACTCCTGGCATTTTACTACCCCCAGCGAAAATCTGAGAATAGAATGGTTGAAAATGTTATCCACCATCCGCAAGCGAAAGCCAAAATCATCTCGCTAATAACATTCCTCTCGGAGCACAGGGAGCTAATAATCCCTGAACGATGATGAGAGCCCAAGTACCATGAAGAAACATCAATGAAGCAGTGAAGCAACTATCCTCCAACGCTGATTTGAGCTGTTGCGTTGGGAGCTCGCGACCACAGGCAGGGGTGACGCTCCTCTACTGGTGCTTCCTTCTTTCTCTCCAGCAGACTCCACCCAAACTGGTAGAACCCTCCCTGGGTTAGGTACAGGGAGTCCTGCTGGCGTTCACGTTCACTCTGGTTGCACCAACACACCAAAAACGTTCCTTTTTCAAACTAACTTTGCCACAGTCGGTACTCTGTGTACGCGTCCAGATATCTGTCAGTATGCTTCTTTGTCTGCTGGAAGTGACTCTGTCGATGATGTCCTGGCATTATCTGCAATTACAAGCGTCCTTTGCAACAAGAAAATCTTTTATAGACTGTTTTCCTAACAGGAATAACGGTTCGAATATTGCCCACTCTGCTGGTTCCTCAACTTATATCTTATGCTACGTGCGCTGGAGAGCTTCGCATTTCACATCATTTGCGTAACTCGATAAGGTTCGTCTATTCTGAAATTTGCATAATTTTTTGGCCATTACTTCTTGGTGTTGCATTTTCAGTGTCGAGCAGTTTAAATCATTTAAAATTGATCATGAATGATGAGTTATGTTTTTTACACATTACTCCAGGCTTGCGAACTGCTAAATTTCTATAATTATTTTCACTTATAAAAATTTTTTCGTTTATAATTTTCCTCTGTTTTGAAGATATATTTAATATTATTGAAATATTTCGATAAACTATATATAATAATTTCTAATATATTACCTTAAAATTATTTTTCCATAAAATGAAATTATGATGCTATTTTTACATTTACAACTAGAAAAATATATGATACATAAGATTCTTATTAATTTACTTTGACTAAGTGATTAGAGGTTTTGTGCCACGACCATCTAAATGACAACAATCATATGAAAAATGTAACCCTATATCAAAAGATATATCAAAGGTTGTTACGATTAAATGGTTTTTATAAAATTTCAATTATGTATTTTAATAATATTTGCATTATTCCTTTTTAAAACAAGTTACACAACGAAAATTTAATATTTTTAATTTCTTTCTATTAAAAAAATTTTTACGATTCACTTTTTTATTTTATGCTTGTTAAATCAAAAATTTTAGTTTAGCTTTTCTTCAGTTTTTGTGGCACATAACTGCGGATTGTTGAATTCGATGTCAAACATATTTTTAAAACACTTTGCATTATCAAGTAAATCATATTATTGAATTAAATAATTATTTCCTGTAAAATATTATATCACACTATGCATTATAAAATAAAAGTAATGTATCTTAATAAGTATTGTTATTCAAACTTCAAGATTTCAAACATAAAATACAAGATTTAATTTTATAGACATGTTTTAAACTTACATTTGCATTTCAATTTTAATTTTAATTATATTCTTTCAAAATTGCATGAAATTTTCGATACTACAATAAATTAAAATAACTAATATTTAACTTAAAGTTACACTACATGTAAGAAACTGCTTAGATATATATTTAAAAATGCATAAATATTCCTGAAATTACCCAGATTGATAAGATAATCTTTCGCTTTAAAATCAAACTTAACCATTATCAGAATGCATTTAACATCTTATTGTTTTGTCCTGGAAGCTTCTAAAAATTTATTAAACATTAAATATGGATTTAATTATCAGTCAAGAATATCACAATAACATATTTATGTCTAATCATAAAAAATAGTAATCATGAGGGAAAATATATTTAAATACTTATTCAATATTTATTCGTTTTTAATACCTATTTATACTTATATATTTTAATAATTATAATAATTACCATAATTATATACTTAAAGGTAGTAATAGCTATTAATAATAGCTATTATCACCTTTAAGTGAAAAAATGTTATAATTAAAAAAGACTCTTAAGTACATAATTATTGTTCATCAAATCTGGTTAAATATATCAAAGCTTTCTGCTTAAGAAATATTTCAGTTCAAAGAAATAATGATATTCTAATTTTCCACCCACGATGTGTAAATTTATAAAATTTTAAAAGATGATTATTAAAATCTGAAAACAGTAATTGTTTAAAAAAAATAAACACTTTTTATTAAATATCCTTCAATTTTCTTTTATTTCAACTGAAATCATGCTGAAAACATAACAGTATAACTATTTATATATTCATAATGCATTTTCATGGAAAGCATATTTATAAAGTATTAATTAAATTTTTTTGTAATATTTATATATCTTAGATTATAAAAGTTTCTCAGTTAGTCACATACTTCCATTTTAGACTATGTTTTGTGGGGAAAAGGTTTAACTAGTTTGAAAGAAAATCAATATTTACATAGGTTTTATACTTAATAATTATGTAAGAAAAACATATTGAAATAGTATGGAAGTGAATTGCTTTTAAATAGTTTAATAAAACCAAACTTTCAACTGTAAAAAATCCTTTTATACCATAATATTGTTGTAAAATATATCCGTACAATTCCTAAAGTTCTTATTTAAACTAGTAAAATATTTTACTACCTATTTCTAAATATAAAAATAAATCATAAAATCGAGTTGAATTGTGTTGTTTAAGGTATGAATAAAAAAGATTTTCTGGAATGGATACATGGAAATTCAAATATATCAATAACAGCTTTGATATACACCAATATAAAATATTAATGAAAAAGAGTATACATTTTTATGGTGAAAGCAAAAGTTAGAAATCATTTGAAAAAGTATTCGAAAAATTAATAAAAAGAATCCTAAAATATAAGAAGTAAATCGTCTACTGAATAAGCTTGGTTTCGTTTCTAAAATTCTAGAAATCAAAATTTAAAACAACAGACCTTACACATAATAAATTAGATTTTATCCTCATAGTATGAAACTTAGTTGCAAGTTTGAAATATGTTCTGGAAAAGTTTATATTTTATGTCATGAACTTTATATACTTGAAGAAAAATAAATAGAAACGAATAAAAAATTAAAACTGTAATAGTAAATATTCTATAAACCTTTCAAAAATTTAATTGAATTTTTTTTTGATAAAAATGCATCGAAATTTACTTACGATTATTTACATTATGAAATTAATAGCTCATAAATTTTATTTTATTCAGTTATTATAATATACAACATACTCAGGTAACTAATTTAAAATCAAAAAAATTTCATCAAAACTTTAGAGGCTATATATGTATTGAAAATAATGAAATTGAAATTATGTATACATACTTTCAATTACATTATTTTTGCTTATGTTTTACACATAGAATTATTTAATTTTTAAATAATGTTTAAAATATGTTCAAGATCGAAAATAATTTATTTGTTTATTCAGCAAAAATAATGCATATAAATTTGTACTCATAATATACATGAGTAATAATAAAAATAAAAATCATAGAAAAACTTAAAAGATAATATCGCTTTAAATAATTGAAAACAGAAAAATAACATTCGAGAACTTCAGAAAAAATAAGTAGAATAATTAAAAATGAACTGTTCGTTTGGATCCATATCTAAACAGCGTAACATTTAAAGGAGTAGTTAAATGTTGTTAAATATTATAGTTAAGATTAGTGTGTAAACTTGAATTTTCCATCTGATAGAAATAAAAAATAAAATAAATAATTTTATTTTTTATTTCTATCTGATGGAAAATCCAAATTAGTGTATAAAAATATTTGATTCAAGCTAAGCGAAGTTGATTAAAATTTTAGTGAATCAGTAATATGATGATAAAGTTTTTATCATAAAACCTTCACGCAGTCTTTTGAAACGGTATTTCATCGAAAAACAAGAAACATTTGTTTTAATAATTTTTTTTAATTAGAGAATTTTATAAGAAACTCAGAGAGTTCCACATTTCTTCATTTAGTTCTGCTATTAATATAATATATATTAATTACATGACTCAGAATAATTCCGTTTCGACGAATAAAAAGTGAAGTATGAAAGAAAAAATTCAAGACAAATTGTAGTCAAATTGATACACTTGGAAACATGCATCATATTTTTTTCAGATAGTTTTTTTTTCTAAAACTGTTTTCTTTTTGAAATAAGGAAAACATTTTAGTCAGTTAAAAGGAAACAAAATTTAAAGCATGAAGGGAACAGCATATCAGGCCATGAAGAATATTTTCCTTGAGAAAGAAAAGGATAATGAAATAATGAAATTAGTGTGCAAAAAACTTTTTATATAAACAGTTGTGGCATCTCATTTTCAAAAACCTTGATAAACACTGCTTCATCTAAGTTTCGAATATATTCAGACGTATTCTGTCATCCTCATTGTAGATGTTTCTTTTTTGTTAAAATTTCGCTAAGTATGAAAGAATGGTGTTTTTGTTTCCATTTTTCTCTCGTTAAACATCTTAGTTTACAAATTTATATTTTATGTCTTTTTTTCTACGGCTTCTTCTAAATGCTTAAATGTTTTAATTTTATTGAAGGTATAAATTCAAATATTAAGAATTATAAATTTAAAAGTAAGTTTTCGAAATTTATTGCGTAATTGGTAGCAAAATAATAGAAAGAAATACGTAACAAACGTTTTTAGTGAAAAAAAATCTCACACTACATTATTTTACTCCCAAAAATGTATGACAAATCTTATGAATGTTTCAATAAATATTGAGTAAAAATACAAAAATGGGTAAAAACAGAAATTTCTTTCTGAATATTACGCTTTTTTCACTGTCATTATTTAATAATATTTTTTATTTTCTATTTTCATCCTTATAATAATCAATTTTATTAATTTCAGAAAATTAATGCTTTCTAACTTCAATATTTTTAATTATCTTAATAAATTAATATTGAATTAAATTTTTTCTCCGTGTTATCTTCTCAGATATTACCATTTGAATCAAAAAACATTCATTTTAAGCTAATATATATTTCCTACCGTATTGTTATTAGCAAATTAAAAAAAAATACAGCAATGTGGAAATTAAAAACTGCATTTTCATTGCTATGCTTTTATAAATAGCTTCATTTCATTATTAAATTTGCAATTCAAGACAAAATTATATCTATCACTTTTAAAATAAATTAAAATGCTACAACTCAATTAATTATTAAATAATTTTCATATAATCTATGCGAAGAATATTTACAATATTTTTTTTAGTTTTTATCATAATTTAATTTTAAAAAAATATTTGCAATATATTTTTTTAGTTTTTATCAAAATAAAGCATAGTAGCTGTATTCCGTAAAATTTTCATGAAAATTATCACACAAACTTATTTTTATACATAAATTTAATTTTTAGCTAATAAATCCCTAAACTCTCATCTGTGTTACGGGATTATTTTATTCATTTATTTATTGGAGAAATTTAAATTTAATTTCGTTTTTTTTATTTAATTGAAACATTTATTTTCTTGCCTCACTACAGCTATCAAATTATTTACTCAAAATATCAAATTCAAGGAAGACAGAAACTTCTAATGTGTAAAATAAACAATAACAAAATAATATCGAGCTAATAATCGTAATGATTTAAAAAAATTGGCGTGATTACTGAAAAAACATTTTGCATAGTATTGTTATTTATAACTAATTTTTCCCGTTAAATTTCTAGATAAGATTAGTAAAGTAAATTAGTAATGTAAATGCGGAATATTTAAGGTATAATAATGTAAATGCTATGAAATTGAATATGAAGATATCAAAATACCCACATACTGTGTTTTTATTTTTATTTTAAAAAAATGTATGTTTTCATAACATATATAGAAATATATGTTTGATCGTAAGCTTTCAGAAAACACATTGATACACATATTATGTAAAAAGTATAAATAATATATAATACATAAAATTGTACATTGAAAAACCTAATTTTGATCTAGTGATTTACGGAATACAAATTTATTTTTATTTTAAAATTACCTTATGTGCAATTGTAATGAATTTACACATCTAAAGTAAACTGTTTTAATGTAATATTTATATTACATATAATGTACTTAGAGATTAATTACTAATTCTAAATTTATTGTTTTTATATCTTTGAAGACATTGCAAAAATTTTATAAATTTTCAAAAAAGTTATAGTATAATTTATCGTATTGTGCTATAATAATATTTATATAAGAAATAGCAAAATGCTTATGCAAAATATAGTGTTATATATAACGATTAAAATTCCTTCTGATATTAAGTTTCATTGATACTTTTAACTTATAGACAAACTAAATGAGCAGAATTTAATATTTAAAGCAGCTGATTATATACATAACTTAATCAAAAACTATAAGATACTGGTGTGAGAAATACTTTTGAAAAATTAATTATTAAAACTTTCTCATAATTATAAACTAATATATTTAGCAACTTTATTCTATAATTTATTAATGTTAGTATCAGTAAGTTAAGTTATGAACTAAATGTTACTTCAGATAGAATTTAAAATATTTAATATTAAAAATATTATATAATTATTAAATGCATTTTTATTTATATAAAGAACAGAAATTTTACTTCAGAGATATTTGAATGAAAAATTTCTAATTGATAAAGATAAAGTTCCTTTTTTCTTATAAATTTTGTTATAATAGAAATACTTAGTAATTATAAATTTATTGATTTTCAATCCATTTAGATAATACAAATATTATTATTATTTACAAAATGAATTATGATAAGTGATAATGTTTTAATCTTGAATTAAAAAATTCCCATAAAATTCAATGTGTAAGTAAATATTAATTTCACCTTCATCCCAGATAATTAATTCTTTGATTCTTTTAGTTTAATTTCAACATATTGTTTAGCATAATTTAGGCTTTTAAAGTATAAGTAATTTAATAACTATATATTTTGTCAAAAATTTAAAGGTATTGTTCTAAAAGATATTTTTTTGTTATTTAATAGTTAAAATTTTACTTTTATTGTATAGTATCTCAAACAATATCACTTAAATTATTTTCACGATGTCATATTTATATATTTAAAACGTTTTTTATAATCAATTTAATACAATTACTATCATTTTAAACAATAAAATTTCTGGTATATTTTAAAATAAAATTTAAAAAATAAATTAATAAAATTCTCTAATAAATGTTTTATTTAATTTGTGTAAAATTCTTACTTTTCAGATTTTTAAAATAAAAATATTTAATTAACACAGTGTTATGATATTTTATTTAATATTACACATTCTTATATTTATTTAATAACAAACGTTGATGCAGATAATTAATAATTACAGTTTAAATGCATTATCACTTTTTAGTATAATATCTTTTTGATAAATGAACTTCTTTACTCAGACATCTGAAACGTCTGGCATTATCTTAAATATTAATGCCAATTATATATTAATCTTTCTATTATAAATAATAGTAACATATAAACAGATTGGAGTTGGATAAAATAATATCAAAACTTATAATGACTATATATTTAGAAGTTAAAAATAAGTTAAGCACATCTATTAATTCTATGTGCAAATAAATACAGTAAACATAAAATTAAAAAAATTGGTATGTTAATAGAATTTTGTGAACAGAAATAAGTGTTAAAAAGACTCATTTCTGAATTCAAAGCATTACATAGCTTATATCAAATTATTATATAGTTAAAGTAATTATATAATAATTTGATATACGTATTTATTGTTTTAAATTTCTTAACGAATCAAATGTCATTTATAAATTAATTCATCCATTTTTTTAATTATAGGAATAATAAATTTTATTTTTTGTGTAAAATAAATAAATATTTATCCGTTTGTTTCATAAACGTTTTATGATTCTAATGACATATATATATTTTGTGCATAATTTCATTTAAATATTTAATAATTAATAAATGTCTTCATTAAGTTCTGATGTCTTTTTCTTTTACATATTTAAATATTCACATTTTTTGTCAAGTTAATCTAATTAATGATCACAAAACGTTTTGAGGAAACTAAGATTAAATGAGTTCATACCTTGAATGTGCCCTTCTTCTGATAAAATCTCTAATTTTTATCGTAGCCATTAAATTAAGTTTTGTTTTATTGGGCCATTAGATAAAGTTTCATTAGATTAAGATAGCCATTAGATCAGTCTTTTTAGCTTTTATTTTTTATAAAATATTTTCCGTAAAGAAATTTCTAAGTATTATTACTTGAAGGTAAGCTATTGCAAATTATTCATGTACATGATATAGATCACAGAAATTTATTTATGGGCAATTTCTTTTACTTACTGTAAGAATATTTTTTGAAGTCTTACAGATTTAAGTCATATATTTAGTTTCAAAACTACATATAGTTGAAAAATGTAAAAGCATAATTTAGAATATATTAATTAAAGGCTACTTAAGCTAACTGAATTAAATAATCCATTCCCTAAATTAAATGAAAATGAAATTTCTAAAAATTAATGAAAATAATGTGTCATTCTATTTAACTCAATAATTTAAGTAAATAAAAATGTCACACACATTTTAAATAATATATTTAAATATTATTTAAAATGTGTATGACATTTTTATTAAAAAAGTTATTGTAATATTATTTTATAATTAAATTTATTTTATATATAATATTTAAATTTATTATAATATTTATTTAAATAAAATATTATAATGTTTTTAAATATAATACTCTCTCTTATTTTAATGCTTAAATATAGATATCTATAAATATATTTACATATAAACTCTAAACTCTGTAGCACGACAGCCCATGTGTGCCAAGGCCTACAACACCTTTCCCTGTTTTCTTTACCGAGAGGCCCTGGAAGCATACGTTTATGTCCCGAATAAGTGGTCAGCCTAACGCGAAACTCACAGCGCTTAGTTACCAAGCATACTTGATACTCAGTTTATCAACCCACTGAAGAAGGGATAAATGGTATATATATATATATATATATATATATATATATATATATATATATATATATATATATATATATATATATATATATATATATATATATATATATATATATATATATATATATATATATATATATATAATAAAAGTGCTAAAAATATGAAAGAATCGTTTTCCAAATATTTTTAATAATTTAAATTCCTACTCTATATTTCTGGTTTCCACTCTTTTTGATAATTTTTTTAATATTTTATTTTAAAAATATTTTGTAATAAGTGATGCATTAATGTCAGCCAAACAGAATAATAATGCAGTCAAGCTTATAAAATTCTAGCCTTTTACTATCTTCCGAAAGAATTTTACCCAAAAAGCTTAGTTTCTTATGTTAAAAGAAAAGTTAACAAAATTTTCTGAAATCCGAAGGATATTTTAGCAAGAAGTAAAACGAAATTATTAACCGTTACTGATCTTTAGCTATTATATAGAATCATGTTAACATTTTTAAAATCCTAAAAATATTTTGAAAAATTTTCCTTATAATTATTTCATTGATTTTCAAATTGATAATAAGATAATTTTTTATTAAATTTCCGTCTTGTTATATCTTTTTTAATCCTACAAAAGTCTTAACTTTTGATTTCCATTAAATTTTTTGAGAAATACTAAGATTTATAGACTATAAAATATTAATTCATGCGGTAGATGTTTTTGTGATAATTTAATGTAAAAAAGATAAACAATGAAAATTGTGTTACCTCAAGACCATTACTTGGAAATATTAGTATAAACTAGATAATAATTATTATTTATCATTTATACGAAAATAAAGATATAAATTAAAAGTATAGGATTTACTTTATCCGTACATTAAATCAATTGTGCTCTCAAATGCTTCTAATATCTTAATTGTTTAATTCTGAGCTAAGAAATTATAAAACGTTTCATAAAAACAATAATTCAAAATGAGTCTTTTTTGTTTAAAATGATTTCTCATAAGTTTGTGTGTAACTAAGATTTAAGAAAACATATTTATTTACAAGTGAAAAATACTTCTGAAGTTTAACCCATCACTTATAAAAAGATAAACAATTTTGATTAAGTATATCATTAGTTTGCTTAAATTTAATATTAAAGAAGCTGCTACAACATGCTATACAAAAAGGTTTGCTTTAATTGCTTTTCATCAGTCATTAAGTCCTTAAGATCTTTAATATTTTCCTTAAGATATATTGATTAAAACGAATTATAAACTGATATAAACATCCATGACTTACTAAATTTTGGACTGAAATTTAAATTGCTGTAAAAGTTTTATAAAAACAGAAAATTATAGGTACAGTAACAAATTCTAACTTATCCCTACAAAATAAACTTCCCAATTACTTACATAATATTCAGCAGATTAGAAAACTAATTCATCAATTGTTATTTTACTATATTAGATAAATGCAATATTTCATCAAAAATTTATTCAAGATAATTTTATTTGTTAATTAGAAAATCAATTTTTTTCAAGAATGTTACCTAGAATTCTATAATAATATATATAATTACTATTTTAAAATGTTAGCAATTCCATTACTTTTGAGAGTATTTTTTTATCTTTTATTTTGGGATAAAGTTTTGTACTTGAAAAAGTACGGACATATTTGTTGTTTAGGAGTAGAAATAACCCTAAACAGCCAATTTCATCTTTACTTTCTTTCACAAACATATTTAAAATATCCATTTTTTATTTAATCATTTAATCAAATTATATCTTCGTATATAAAAAGGATGATATGCTTACATTTCCAGTGATTAAATTAAAATAATAAGATTGAATAATATAGAAAAATTAACAGTCCTAATGAATTTTACTTTATCGGAAAATATTACTCACAACCCCTAAAAATGTTTCGCCTATTTCCAACCTGAAAAAATTAAATTCATCTTTTTAAATTTTCCGCTCAAACAAAAAATATGATTTAATGATTGTTTAGTAAAATAATCATATTTTTATTCATCAGAGCAACCATATCAAATTTTACAACTCATTCAAATTACATAGCCCTAAAACTTGGAAGAATTTCAATTTTTGGAATGTCAATACATTTTTTTAATGTTCTTTGTATTTACTTTCATAGAGAAAGATTAATTGAAATATAAAATTGCTTCTTCAGAAGTTGAATACAAATTTTATATGAGTATTAAGTTACTTAAAAAACAGACCACGTACTCTGGTTAAAAATGTAAGCAATTAGCATGTTCGATTACATCAATTAACCCTTAAATCTATTTCCTTCTTCTAATATAATTTTACTGCTGTTGGTGGTATTCAAATTTAAACAATAAAAATGAGAATCACCAAATTTCAGATGGTGGAATAAACTGGTGATAATTGGGGAGACAAATGATCGGTCAGTCTCAAATTTAGATTTGTAGAATATGTAATTTAATATTCTGGATCATATCTGAGAGCTTCATATTCATGAGTATATTTAGCATGCAGTATCCAACCATATAATGTCTTTATGAGGTATCACGATTGGGGTAAAAATGCATATTTGTCACTTATATCTTGTGATAATCATCATTCTAAAGCTTATCAGATCTCTTATGACTCCTATTTGATCGCTGGTAAATGATCTTCCAAAATTAATACTTTCTTATTTTCAAAATTTTAGATCATTCAGAATTTGAGCACCTAGACAAACATTACACTGAATGATTACACACTCGTCCCTGTTCTTAACGGTTTCAGTTTGACATGGAACGTGAGATGTATAAGAGGATTTTCGGAATCCTATGTTTGCATTTTATAGATTAGAAATTAATCTGATTTCATTTTAATGAACGAAAATATGTAGAAACCTATTTTCCGGAAAAAAATAATTATAAACTAGAGTGGCCTGGCAGTGAGATTTCTGGATCTCATTTTTATAGACAACAGGTGGTTCAGGTAATTGCAAATACTGTGATCCAAAATCTTATAATTCCTAAAGCCAGTATTTCCAGTATTCCTAAAACCAGAACTACTGAGGCCAATTAAAATTGGAACTCAATAATTGCCTTATTTTCAGTAAGAAATATGTAATGTAAATCAATTAGAAAAAAAGCCTTTAATTCCAACTCACCCATTTTACATTTAATTCTGCATCAATCATTCCTTACTAAACGTCTCTCAACTGTGTTGCAATCAATTGTCTCTATGTTTTTACTTGTTGAGTGTTATTTTTTGTATTATATGAATTTATATTCAAATAAAGTTCCCTAAACTGCACCTAACGTTGTTCTCTTGATGAATGCATGTACCAGATTTTTTTTTCGATTAGGAATATCTGTGTATAGCAATAAACATTAGGTTCTCTTATCTACAAATCAAATTCGATCAGTAATTCCTGCTTCGCTGAAAAATCCAGCTCTTTTATCTTTTCTCTCAACTACAATGAATAAAATTTGATTTAATGCATTTTTTAAATTTATAACTTTTGCTCTTAGAATAATGTTTATTGAAATTTTCATATTAGAGCTTATATAATAATGAACTAGTTACCATACAGTATTATAACTCCTACATGAATTCTGGAAATAGTTATTCAATTCTGTAGCTAGAATTGAAATAAGAATTCCAATCTATTTTTATAAATTGTGTCTTGATTTATTATAACACAATATTATTTATGTAATTTAAAGTATTTTGATATCCTTAATTTTCATAATGCATTAATTTAAATTAAAATAAAACTTATCTTATTCGTAAAATGTTCATATTTTTTAAAGATTGTAATATTGCTTTTCATGCTGAATATTTTAAAATCTCATTAATATCAAATATTTCCATCTTACTTTAAATAATATGAAGCAAAATGTTTATTCAAAATGAAAAAATATATGTGTTTTATACGTAAAAGCATCATATCTATTATGTCTAAAATATTCCCTGAATTTCTGACTTCAAATAAATACCCGAGGAAAGAAAAAGATATCTATAATAAAAACATATGTATACATATATTCGATTTAACAAAGCGACTACATAATCTCAGCTGGAAGCAATAGAAGAAAAAATTTCCTTTTAGTCTGTTAAATATAACAGAGCTAAACCGAAACAGGCACACAGAAAGTAGGACTCTTAAATCTATATTTTTCCTGAATGGTATGCCATCCTTGAAATAGAAGAGACAAAAATGTAAGCAGAATATAGTTTATGATAGTCTAGAGTCCTGCGTCTTTATCGAAATCTCTTAAAGACATGTTTATGAACTCCAAGGTAAACTTTCTGGATCAAGAAAAAGATATAGTCTATAGAAATTTTGTTTTCTGGCCTTTTATCGGTTCTTCTTTTTTTCTTTCTTTTTCTATCTGGGTATAATTTTATTTTTCAGCAAAAATATCAGGTAATATCCCAAGATATTGAAAAATGTTATGCTTTCATTGTTGGAAAAGGAGAAAAACGTCTATTGCTATTTTCAAACAGTAAACCAGCAATATTGAAATGAAATAATATCAGTAATCGGGTAATATACGTGAATATTATAGAGAGAAATTCTATATCATAAAATTTGATAAAATACTTTGAAAGAAAATACCATTAAAGTATAATCTTTCAAAAGTAAATGCTTCCATTTATTTAAAAATAGAACATATTGTCAACAGCTATAATAAATTTTATGAGACATAAAACGATATTATTGGTTCCATTAATGTTACTTTTATCAAATATATATATATCATATTTATGATATTTATTTAAAAGTGTTTCGCTTAAATTTAAAAGAAATGTATTTAAATATGCATAATTTATTTTAAATTTAACAGCTATGATAGAAAATAAATAATTATATTATTTAATAATTAATTAAAGTAAATTTATTTCAATGGATATTTAAATAATTTCTTAGATTTAGCACACAAAGTGGCTTAAATACATCGCAACTCAAAATGCTAGTTACATAATTGTATACTTCTAATGAAAGTAATTATGATAATATACGATATCAAATATTCCTATTATAAAAATGGATTTACTCAAATGAAAAAATAACATTTTTTAATCTGAACACCTATTACAAGTTATTAAATATCTCAAAACAAGTATTTATTCAATATCCATATAAAAATAAGCACGAAAGTATAGTTTAGTTAAGACATTGATATATTTTTATCACATTAGTACAGAAGAAATATTAATATTTGTTTCTATGCATTACTAATTATTTTTATACGTTATACTTTATTACTTTATTGTTGTTATATAAATATCATTAATAGATTCCGAGTTGATACCTTCAGTGCTAATCAAATTACTTAAGTACAAAGAGTATTTTTGACGAAACACAGTTTATATTTTTTGGAAATAAATTTTTTAACTTTCATAAGAAGTTCAATCTCATATTTTGATAAATGAAATAAATTTATCAGTGTAAGCAATAATCTAATGTCATTTCAGTTCCAATAATCACAATCTAACTCTCCATATTTCCCCAAAAGTTTGCATTGTATGTATACTTAGCAATCCATTACTAAAATTGAATTGCACCGGAACCTCCATGAAGCGGTAAAGGTCCGGGAACTGCAAACAATCCTTGTTTCTACTGCATCGGAAAACCTTTTTTCTTTCCTTTGTTCCTAATTAATTCATATTGCATAGTAGGAAAGATAAATATGTGATTTTCTTGGGTAAGCTTGGGCCTTTTTGATTTATTTATAACTACACTCCTGCAAACATTTTTTTTCTCCATTCGTTAATTGGTTATTCATTTATCATAAAAATTAGTTTTTTGAAATAATCCTCCTTAGTCATTTTATGAATATTGTAAATGCAAAAATTCTTAAAATTTAAAATAATCATATATTTTCATTTTTATTCTTTAATTATTATTGAATTTCTGATTTATTGTATCTAATATATCTATACATAACATACACACCTTATTCAGATTCATTAATCGAAGAATTAATTGGAAATATTAATTGAATTATTCAGTTATACTATAAATTAAAATGTTAATAAAATTTGATTATTTACAAAGAAATATAAGCTTACCTTCACAGAAATAAATTATAACTTTATCATGACCCTTTATATTAATCATTTTGTTTAAATGCTATATTTTTAATTTATAACATTTTAAATTATTAAGCATGATTATGGACTAAAACTTAATTTCTCTTACTGTTTATAGAAAACATCCAAAAATTTCAAGAAAAGGAGATAAATTAAAAGGTAGCTATCGAATCATTGTAAAATATAATAATACACGAAGAGGATAAAACATTGTATAGATGAATTAGATAATATAATACTGAATTGATGAATTAACATTTAAAAATTTATATAAAATAGTTAATTTGCTTATTATCACATTTGCATATCAAAAATTTTAAAACATTAAGTTAAAATTTCTTATTATAAAACTTATTTTTTTAACTGAAAATATCTTTGACGACTATGGTTAGTAGCTATTACTTTGATTGCAGCTAGATTAGCTGCAACATAATGTAATAGCTGCAAAATTAATAAGAATATTGCTGCAAAAGTAACAAAGCACAGCAGGCTTAGTATACATAAAAATAATTTGAAAAGAATAAAGGTTTAAAAAATATTTTTATTTTTCCCTACCATACAGGGAATTTAATTATTTTGTTTGAAAACATATTTTTTTGTCGTTATTGAATATATTCATTTGTCAGATATTATTAGGAGAGAATATTACTTTACTGATAATATATATATATATATATAATATATATATATATATATATATATATATATATATATATATATATATATATATATATATATATACCCTTTAGTTTATATATTTACCCTTTAGTTTTCAAAGCAAGGATTTTTACAAATATATAAACTTATAATATTTTACTTAAATTTACTGAAGTCAGAACTGGAGTTCAATAAAAAAATTTAAGTGCAAAGAATGTAGGCCTCCTTTTGGTTTTTTTAAAAATATTGGAGAAATTTTTATTTTTACCATTGCTAAAAATAAAAATTTCTCCAAAATTTTAAAGCTTAAATATACATATGTGTGAATATATTTTTATATCTTACTTAACTTATTCTTGTCCTTTTAAAGTAAAAAAAATTATTTTACCAAATTTTAAATTTATACAAATTGAAAAATGTCTAATAAATTTTTTATTTTATCTAAGCAACAATTTTTTCCTAAATTTCAGTATTTAATTCCAATTACCTTAGTAATTGGAGTAAAATATTATTCCAATTACTAAGGATAATTGAAATTAAAAGTAATTCCAATTAGTTTTAAAGCTAATAGTAATTCAGAAATTTAAATTTTATGCAACAGAAACTTTGTTACATTTTTGAAAAAAGAGAGATTCTTTATTGTATTTTGTAAAATTATTTTTATTTGAAAATATTTTTTGATTTATTAGTAATCCATTGTTTAATATTGTCAAGAAGAAAATAATTGCTTCTTAAAAAACTTTATAGAATATATTTTATCTATCATAAAACGTTATTTTTAATAGGCTAAAAATATTGAATAACACATATTTTGCAGTCAGAATCTATTCAAGTTCTGATTTTGTAATCCCATATTATATATGTATCGCATATTTTTTTTAATTATTCAAATCCTGGTTTTTGTAACTGGTTTTATAGTGGTGACATTGATGGGACTTATGTCAACTATGGTTAAAAATTGCAAATTAACAACTTATGTTATTTTTAGTTTAAACATATAAGTTAAAATATGTGCATTGAAAATGTTATGAGGTAAAGAGAGAATGTAATTAACACGGTTCCAATTACTTACTTTATTATGTCTAAGTAATATTCCATAGAAACCTCATCGAAACAAAATGAGCAAAAAATATTTTTTTTTGCAGAAAATAAACAGAAAATCAACAATGATGGCAAGAATTGGAATCTAAATAAGGCAAATTATATTTTTTCTTTTCAAACAGCTATTAATCATTTATAATAAAAGGGATACGTAAAAGAAGTAAACAAACATTTAAATGAAAAACAAAATTTTTCTTTTCGTTAACGACAGACGAATTTTTTTCTTCCGAGTTTTCTATTTGCAGTACTTTTTTTTTATATTTTTAGCAAAAAAGCTCCTTCTTTTGACACATTAATTAAGAAGCTTTCACTCAATAAAAAACAGATGGCTGTCGGTATATCGATAACATCAAAGCTTCAGCGTTAGAAGCAAATAACTACAAAACTTTTGGACTCTTGGTGAAAATGAACTTATTTTTGTTGATTTCAATTTTACGCTGGAGTATTTTTTTTGGATAAATATAGTTAGGAAATTCTTTAGTGTCATTTTTCATTATTAATTATTATCTTAAAGTGTCAGGTACATATTATTAATACCAATTACCAACTTCGTTTCTTAAAAAAGACAAATCCAACTTTTCTTGCTAATTTTACTTATGCCTCAATTAAAAACATCAATTGAAGATGGTGAACTTTTGTTGAGTTCACTTTTGTATATTTTTCAGATTCATATAATACTTCTGCATTATAATTCCCATTCAATGTCCAAGATATTAAGGCAAGACATGATTTAATGTCTCCATTAGAAGCACTCCAATTAAAATATTACAAGTATGAAAATTAGAGGAAGATTAAGCTTGAAACTCAAGTATTCCTCAACGAGTTTATAATCTGTTTTAATGATAATTTTCTAAACGTTAAAGTATCCTAATTAAATTATTGCTCTATTAGTTTTATAGAAAGGTATTTATTCGTAAATACACTGTGAAGAGTAACTGAATTATTATACAAAGTATGGGGATCACTTCTTTGATAGTTGAAATGTTCAATGTGTTCAGTAATACAATTTAAATGACCAAGTCTATTTAATATTTATAAGATCATTTAGTGCATTATATAGTAATTTTATTTAAATTAAACTCTCACCACATTTTTTAAGTAACTATAACATGGGGTGCTAAAAATAATTTTTCCTTCCTTAGGGAGAAAATAAAGCAGGTAAAATGGATAAGAAGTGTAATGTAAAAATGTACTCAATGTTTGTAACTAGATATCTTTATTATTTGCATAATTTGCATTTATATATATTATTATTTGCATTTGCTTTATTTATTATAGTTAGAGAAGAAGAGTGTATCCACCGCTATGGTTCTTTTCTGTCACACTAAATTTGTCATTGATATAACACATGTTTTATAAGAATACAATTCAGATGACATTTTGGCCATAGAATGCCCCATTATGTGCCAATTGCTCTAACATATTGAAGATATATAACTTTAACTAAAAGGCTATGTATTGAAACAATAAATTGTGCTGGAATAACGTAAATAATACATCTTGAAGAGTAAAAATATCTAAATATTTTTAGAACTCCAATTTATAATCATTTTTCAAAACAATGCAAATTAAGTGAAAAGATATGGCTTGAAGTAATTAAACATATTATTATCAACAGAAGTATAAAGCATCTGAGAAATCTAAAGGTTAATTTCTATTGAGAGGTATATAAAGCACACATTCTTATGCAATCATTTATTTTTTGTAAGTCCTTAACTTTTAGTTATCATTTCACCAAATTTTACTAATTTGATAATGTAAAATAAATATTTTCCGAAGACTATCACTTAACTTATAGCAAAAATCCTGAATTTTGATTTAAAAAAGCATTTTAAATACATATAATTATAACTTTTTATGTTTTGAATTGATATTGATGTTTTAAAAAAAATTATGTTTTGAATTGATTAAAAAACAATTTATGTATTTAATTGTTATTTAAAAACTAAATTTTCTCAATATATACAATTTAAAAGTTTTTATTTAAAACTGTTTTGTACCGAAATTTTAAAAAACAATTCGAGATAATTGTAAAAGTATTAAAAATTACTTAGGTAAATACTTTTACTTCTGTAAAATCATTAAGTTAAATCTGTAGTTAGCTTGAAATTCAAGTGAAATCTTTAACATTCGTCAATCGAAGTAATACACTCAGTGATTCTAATTTTAAATTCATTTCTGAAATGCAATATTTGTTTATGTTTAAGACAAAGATTTAAATTTACATTTCCTACAGCATAATCTTTCTAATAATTTTAATTAAAATAATATTACAAAAACTAAACACAAAAATATTTTAATCATACAACATAAAATCGTCAAAAATATTTAAAATTAAAGTTATTTAGGATTAAAGATTAAAGTTATTGTAAAATAATTTTTTTAATTTTTTAAGACTTAACTATTATAATAATACTTAAACTCATACAGTTTTTTAATATAAAACTATGTAGTATAAATTAAATTATATTTAAGAACATTGCGCCTGATATTTTATGTCCCAATGGAAAACAAATTCAGTTTTTAAAATCAAATTAATTAAAACTTAATTTATTTAATAATCGCCATAAAGTAAAGAAAAATTTACAAAATGCGTGACATTTATTTATCCTAATAGAAAATTCCTTTTTCTCATTCTCTGAAGATTAATCATTATAACCAAATGTTTTTGAGAAAGGATTTTTAAATTTATACATATAAATTTGTTTATATAAATATTTCTAAAAAATAAGTAGGAACATGTGATTATTCTTTTACGATCTTCTAAAAGATAAAATTTATATATGTACCTCCAATAAATGCAAGTTGAAAATTTTTTGCTTTAATTCCAAAATTAAACTAATGAAATATTTATGCTGAGACATATCCAAATTGTCTTTAATTTCTGAAACAGTATTTTAACATATTTATTAAAAATTTTTAAAATTCTGTAATTAGCAAAACTGAATACATTAGTTTTGTAGAAAAGCTTATAAGGAATATAATCAGAGAAATATTATTTTATTTCACAAGAAAAATTTAAAAACTCAAATTATTCTAAAATTTTGTTACACGTGAAATATTTTGTAAGAAAAAATAATTGACTTTCAAAATATTAGGTAGTACTTTTTGAAAAATTTGTGAAACATAAATGTACACCTTATAACAAAAATGTCAAAAAAATATTAAAATGAATTATAATATATTAATATATCATATTCACTTAAATAAAAAAGATTTATTTTACAGTTAAATCTAATGATTAATATAATTAAATCAAAAAATTAATGAATCAAGCTACTATTTTTAATACACTAATTTAAAAATAATAATTTATTAATTGCGTATTTTAAAACTAAAATTATTATTTTAATACTTAAAAAAATAAAGTATTTATGTGTGCATATTTTTTAATAAACAATAATAACAAATAATAAAAATAAAATACAGACAATGATTTGCTAGTAATTTCCTTCACTAAAAATTATTAACACAATTTTCAATTAAACATTTTTTATTGATTTTATGCTATACATACTTTTATGACGGATAATATCAAATGAAATATTTAATATGATTGATCCACACAACCAATTAAACAATTTCAGATACTATTATCTGAAATGTATAATTGGCACTCCAATTGGTCTAAATCTGTGAAACCTTCGTTGCTTTAAATTTGCTTAAACAGAATATATTTAAGTATTTCTGATAATATATATCTCTTTTTCTTCGCTATGTTTATCATTCTTTGAAAAACTATAAATAAAATTCAAATGAGGTTAAAAGTATAAAAAAACTAATCAATTACAATACTTCTAAAAGAACTCTAAAAAAATATCGCAGAAAAAGCGATTGGATGATTGGGTTTTGTGGCAAAATGTTCAAAGTTGTACAAACTGCGAAAGAAAAGGAGGATAGAAATGATGTTTTATTGAAAATATATTTATTCAAGTTTAAGTGTATATTCATGAATTTTAGGTCATTCTAGGACAATCAATCCATTGACAGGTGGTTGGTTGGTTGATTGGGTTTGGTGGACAGGACAAGCTGCACCAAAAATGTGATTTCTTGTACTAATAATAATTTCTCTAAAACTCAGGCAACATTAAAATATTAAAATACAAAAATGTGTTTGTATATGATATAATTAAAAGCAATGTAGATAGAAATTAGGTATATACAATTACAAATGTGAAAAACCTATTACTTTTAAATAGGCAAATAGGTTTCTGGGGGGTAAATCTCCCAATAAATCTGAAAAAGTTAAAATGTCAGTTTTTAAAAAATGTAAATGTAGATGGTTAAAATGTGAACATGAAATCAAAATATAAATCAATAATTCACGGTATAAGGCTCATCTCACGCTTCACACCATAGATTTAATTCTCAGAAACAAATGTATGATAGATGGTTGAAGAAGCAGATTTTAAATTCTAGAATAATTTTGTTGATTCAATTGTTTAAATGGTGCAGTAGTACTTATGAAATAAATAAGATCATGTTTGGAAATTAGCTGTTCAACGCATCAATTAAATTTTATCAACACATTTGAATGCTTCAATTTTAACATTAAATATATTAACACCATTCTTGTAATGGACAAATAGTTGTTGAGCTTGTCTTCAGAATGATTTTTTCGGGATTTTATTTAAATTTATCACTGCAGAGGACTCACAGAGATCTACTTATATAAGGTATATTTTTAGGAATTGTGTCTTGGGTTTAATCCTGGACATTCCTGGACAGTGAGAGGTTGATATTTTGCTTCTTATTCCTTTATGAATGTCTGTCAAAATAAATGTTTCGTAAATTGTGCTTCCATGAATCAAATGAATGCAAGTAACCGAATACAATATAAGTATCTAGAATCCAACAACAGGAAATGAAATGGTAAATATTTATATCTCCTATAAAGGCATTCATCTTTCAAGCTATCCGTTTCGTGGTATCAAATTTTTATGTTCACATAAGTTACTTTTTATACCTTTAGAAGTAACTCCTTCAATGCAGTATGGATCAATAAAAAAATCCGTAACTACAACTTTATAAATCCCAACTTGTATTCGTTTTAAATTTTTATTAATCTACATCATGAGAATTTATGTAGTTTTTGCATTTTTAATTAAATAGCAGCTCATTTTATATGCTTAAAAGATCCTCAGTATCTACTTAAATCATATTTAATAAGGAATTCATTCTTAAGAATTACACTATGTAACATTTTTCAGTTTGCAAGATGCAAACTTACCGATTCGATTAAAAATCCAGGCAAAACGCCGAAATTTGGGAAATATAGCTTTCTGTATATCCGAATCCCCCGCAATATTTATTTAGAATGTAATGCCCTTGCAACAAGCGTATCATATACTATACCAATTAATTTGAACCAGATCAATTATGTTTGCCATTACATTTCACTAATTACCTTTATAGAGCAAAATGTAACGAAGCTAAACTTTGATCATGCAAACACGTGATATCAAAATGTAATATGAAAACGTGAAACATGTGATATATTCGCATTTCAAGAGGATAAAATGGGTCTTGTAAATTATAGTCTAGTACATACTCAACCAATTTTAATTTATTCTTGTAAAATAAATTCTTATCAATAATCACTCTCTTCATGTTATTTATGATTTCGAAAGAAATCTTATATTGCTTCAGCAACATTTTCCAGGTTTTAATATGACAGTTTTATTTATTCACATTGAATCTTCCCTGATACTATGTATGTGTGAGCATTTTATTATCTATGAAAAATACTTAATAAAAATAACACATATCTAATTGTTAATAATTAAAACATAAAAATTAAAACATAATTAAAAATATTGACTAAATAGGAATCTTAAGTCCATCAGAAATTTGTATTAAACAAATTCATTTAAAGTTAAGTTTTATAATTGTAAACTAATAATTCACTAATTCCTTTTTTATCCAGATATTAAATAATATTCAGCATTTTAAAGTTGGTTTATTAATATGTTTATTATAAATGTAATTTTCATTCCACATTAAAGCATATGTTCTCTTCAATATTTCGTGTTATGACAACAACAAAGCAGCATTCGAATATGTAACATACATAAAGAAAGAAAGAGGAAGAGAAGTATATATGGAAATTTATTATTATTTTTAATACATTAGCAATATTAAATTAAAATTTGCTGCTTAACTGTAAAAATTTTCTTAATGATGAAATAAAAGTTATTTTGAAAGAATTTAAAACATTATTTTTTTAAAAACTTAGATCAATATAACTATTATTTAATCATTATAACGTAGGAAATAGAGATTTGCTCAAACTAATAAAATTATTTTTAGAATAGATAATATTATGCATAATTTTACAGATTGTCACAAAAATTTCAATAAAGAAGCTGAGAATGGTTTCTCTTTTTAGACATTTTTAATGAAGTAACAGTTTAAGAAATATATATTTTTTTATTATCAAAGGTTTAGATTTAAAATTAGTTTTAATACATCAATAATTATTAATTTATAATTTGTTTAACTTATAATTCTTTAACATTCAGTCAATTACATAAAAATAGTTTTTCATTTTTATAAAAGATAATCAAAACTTTTATTTCTGCTTATTACATTATTATATTTTATTTGAATACTTTAGATAAAATTACATTAATATTAGGTTTTCTTTAAAACGAATATAAAATAATTTCTCTATTTAAGTTTGGGTTTAGTTTATTTAATTTTAATATTCTCTGACCTATATATTCATTAAGATTAATGAATCTTCATAAAATGTTGCTGAACATTTAAATAAGTATAAAATAATCTGCATCATTCTTTTTCAATATCCGAGATTTCTGACGTTACATTTTTCTCTTTTTTTTGTCATAATTTTCGTACATCAGTAGTTAAACTTTTACCTAAACCAAACTTAGTTTATTATTAGTATTAATCAAAACGTATTACGTTTAAATATGCATATTTTGGAAGTATTATAAAAATATTAAATTAGTTTGAATTTACATAAGGATTACTTATAATAATGCAAATAAATACCAACAGCGGTATTATTTATTATCTTCAAATAACTTCCGCGTCATTTTTTTTACAATTTTATTGCTTCAGTTATAGCTAAAATATATAAATAATTTTCGCAATGAAATCATATAAAAAATGCGTTAATATTATAAAATATCCTCAACAGTATCAATTGGTTTTAAATTTCTATTTTTTATTGATTTTAATTGTATTTTTGATATGAACTGTAACCTTCACCATTTTAAGCTTCTCATAGTTAAATTCGTACAAAATTTTTACAAAAAAACAATTTCAGAGTTATAATTGTCAAAAACACGCATTCTAAAGCCAATTTTTAGGAATTCGAAGGATTAAATTCCTTAAAATTCGCTATAATGAGGAAATTTTATAGCTCAAATAAAAAATAGATATAATTGTTAACTTAAAGTAATGAAAGTCATATTCTCAGAAAAGTTTGCTACTAATTTGTATTTATCTTTCATAAAATTTTATTTGATTCTTTTATTTCATATAACTTTATCAAAAAACAATCTTTCTACGAGTAAGGGTGACCAAATATTTACAAATAAAATAAGAAAACATTTTTCTAGAAAGAGAAATATCTTTCTTTTAATATTTCATAGATTTCTAATTTTGAGTACAATGAGCGCAAATAAATGCTTACTTGTGTAATTTATATAATTTACATGTACAATTTTTATAATTTATGTACATGTATAAATTTATGATATTTGTAATATATATTGTTAATATTAAACATTTCGCGGTAAAACTTCAAATATTAATTATCAGCTTATTATTGTTATAATTTTCGCGTATCTTTTATTTACTATTTAAAGGAACGAATGTTATATGAGAAATGTATTATTTATGAATGTTACAAAGACAAAAATATCGGAAATTCATTTAATAATTTTCAATTCTTTTCATTATTTATAATGTGACAATATATTAAGGGGATATTATTTTTTTCATTAGAATCTTTGAAATGCACTAGACTAGAAATGATATACGAAAATTAAGAATATGTCTATGAAGCATGTTTGCTTTACTTCAGTATTTTTATGGTTAACAGCGAATAATTAATCATATTGGCTGCAAGGTAGTGTTACGAAAGCTTTAATTTCTTATTTTAAAAAATGAGTTAATTTGTTATAACTTTTTATTTAACTGAATGATCTATATAACATTTTGAAAAATAATTATAACACACAAGCAGCTAGTTTCATAGAAATTTTAAATCATTTGTTTACACGATGAAATAATATTCTGTTATTTCCTTTATTCAATGATAATTTACAAATAAATTCCTTAGGAAAATTTTCATTTCTCACACTTTATTAATTAGAAATTTAGCGAAGAAAGAAGTTTGTTGTTCCAGTATCAAATAGTTGTTTTCTCTGACAACAATCTTCTGTAAGAGTGTCAAACTAAATATTTATCAAAATGAAAACATTTTAAGACATATTCATGCCTATATTTTCATGAGATTATTCATTTCCTTACATTAGTTGACAATTTGAGAATAATTGTTCTAATACACATTCAAAAGAAACGAATGTCTCACAAAGGAATATTTAATTTATACATATGATATACTATGCACAAAAATAAATGATGTGGGAACTTCTAAAAATATCTAAGAAAAATTTATGATTAATCAATTAAAAGAATTATATATATATATATATTTCATGCTGGCTATATATTCCTTCAACAAAACAAACATGATAGTGTTAAAAATCCATTAAACCCAGCCCCTTATTTCTAGAAAATTACCCTTTAGAATATTTGATATCAATTTAAAAAGACAGTAGACAAAATCTGAGGGTGCAAATTTTTTAATAATTTTTTCATGTCAATTTGATGTGTTTCCGAATATTGATATAACTTAAAAGAAGACTAATTTTTTTCACACAAACTGACGAAAAACAAATAATAGCTGGTAAATGGTAAATTTTGCATTATAATTGTTTGTTTGTTTAGTATTTTTTGTTTAAATTATATTTAGTAAATGATGCTTAGCATTTTTCAGTCTACCAAATGATAACGTTTATAAGCAGGAAATTAAATTACATAAATATTAGTAATATAAGTAAAAATTAATAAAATGTAACTGATCTTAAAATCAATGCAATATATAAATGTAATTGTAGTGCATATATATAACAATTATTTTATATATACAGAGATGAAATCAAAAACAGATAGTACATGAAAATATATTTAATAACTAATCCAAGAAGATTAAATTGAATTCATTATTCCTTTCATATGGACATAAAAAATTCTTAAAAATTCTTTATACCTGAAACATATTATATTATTTTAATTTTGCTTGAAAATAAGATTTACTCGAAAAAACTTTGCATTCATAAAGTTAATTTGTTATTTTTTGCTTTTCTGTTTAATTTTATTTTGGAATTTTTATACATTCTAAACTTTTAACGAGGCAAATGAGAAATTCTGTAATTATATGAGAAAATCTCTATTCATATAATTCCTTTTGCGTATTTAAACTTAAGAATGAAATAATTTATCTTATTTTATCATTGGTAATCCATATATTTATTTTTCAAATTAAATAATTTATTTATCTGGTTAAATGTATAAATTTTGATTAAAAATACTTTTGATTATTTACACTCAGAAATACTTTTCAGATATTTTATAGATTCATAGATATTTATTTTTTATAATAAAGAATAACAATGTAAAAAATTGTAGCTTCATGTTTTTAAAGTTTGTGTCCATTGATAGTTTAATTATTTTATTCAATGAAAGAGATAGTATAATTTAATACATTACTTAAAACATTTTTAGTCTAAAAACATTTTTAGTCTAAAAATGTTTTTAGACTAAAACATTTTTAAAACATTTTTAGTCTAAAAAGTATCTTACATTAGGAAAACAATTGTTTCCTTAATGTGAAATTTCCATTGCAAATCGAAACAAATAAGTGGGCTAAAATATTTACGTATGAAAACTTTTACAAAATTTTAACTTTTCATTTTATTATTATTGTTATTATTATTACTATTATTATTATTATTATTATTTCTGTTAGGAAAACATTTTATCTTAAGCACTTTTAGTACTCATTAAGAATGGAAATTATTCATAAATTGCATTTCTTACGATTAATTTAATTATTATTTATAATTAAAATTACGATTAATTTTAATAATATTACAGTTATTGATTTTATGTAAAAGCAATATCCGGCCTTGAAAAATAAATTATTATTCTTGCTATTTTTATTTAAGATATACTTATACTTTTTAAAGAAATTTAAGTCACCTTTGTACCTCTAAAAGGCATATATTGCGCCAGAAAACGGCAATTTTTAATTTACGTTATAGTTAATACTAAACCTAGTTTCTTATTAAAAATTAAAATTAATCTTTTCGTTGTTGAAAATGGAAATTTAAATATTTTCTAATCTGTTAATTATACTCGTATACATACGTCAAAAATAATAATTGATTTATTATTTGTAATATTTTTAATTATAATCTCAACAATGTCTTACTATCAAAACATGAAGCCATCAATTTGTGTATTCATTATAAAATTTAGCATATCAAAATTTAGACAAAAACATTATACTTCTTTTTAAAAAATGAATATATATATATACATTTTATAGTACTTATATACCTAATTATAATACCTATATAAAATACTTGATGAATAGAAATATATAAAACCCTCATAAAAATATTTCTATTTTTAATCTTATATTTTATAATTACTTTTAAACTAATTCTATTTTCAGCTCTTATAATCCGAACTCTTATTTTAATGAATATATGATTTAAGTAAATTCATAATTTACTAAAGTCACATTTACTTAGTTTACTTAAATTTTTATTTTAACGAATTTTCTGAAAATACGATTTTGTCATTTAAAATTTTATTTATCAGAATTAAGTTCAGCTGTTGATGTATTCTTTGGTTTATAAATTTACATGAAAAAAGGCACTCTCCACGAGATTTTTCTTTGGTATCAATTGATGAGAAGTTGATCAAGTTGCTTCAATGACTAACACATTCTACATAAAGTCATGCACACAAAAAATATACATAATCTCAACATTATTCATGTACAGTTCTTAGCTTCTAATTTACTTTTCATTAGTCAACGAAGTGCCTCCTGCTTTGTAGTCATACTTGACTTGGAAAAAAAATTTATCTATTGCACATTCTTGGTTTACTGAATTATTTCTCCCTTTTATACATTTTAATTTATTATTAAAAAGAACTTGCGTTTCCAATGAGAAATTCAACAAGTGTTTCCAAAACAGTTTGGGCTACTGAAAATTCGTATAGTTTACCGTAAATTCTAATAGATATTCTCGGAATTAAATTTTCAAGGTAAATATATATCTGTTAACATTTATGTTGTAAAAAGAAATCCTAAGAACATGTGAAAATATATTGCAGAATTTTTCAAAAATGCCAAGAATATGTTCATATTCTTTATAGGGTCTTTTATTATGTTAAAAATTTGGATTTCAAGAACTTGGTGTATGTTACTACACAAAACATTAATCACATGTAATTAGAAGTTATATTCTACTGCTTTAATTATAAATATAAAATACCATAAGCAAAAAATACTTTTCCTTCAGAACTGTTTGTCTTCTTCTCATTTTATTAAAACTAGGTGACATTCGATTACACGATTATTTAACAAATTATTTTAAAAATTTAATACATAATATTAATAAATGTTAACAGCAAAAAAATTGTGCTCACTTAAATAAACGAGTTAGTTAAAAGAGTAAATACTGAATTTATTTTACATTTGTTTTTAATAAGAACTCACTTTATAAACACATTACTAAAATGAAAACTTGTGTCTATATAAAGAAAACAAAGTTATGTCACACAATTTATTGATCATTATTGCACACGAATATGATCTAGCAATAATTTAACATCATTAAACAGTTTATTGTAACTAGTTATTTATAATTTTCTACACAGAAAATAAAATACAGAAAAAAAGATGTAGGTATGCACACAAACTATAAATATATATTCGAGTACGAAATTTTGAATATTTAGAGTTACACTGCTGAAGTAAATTTTAAGAAATCGAAAAATCAATATTTAATGCATTTTATTTAAATTCAAAATAACATGGTAATTAAAAGATATTTATAATGAAATCTTAATGGTCCATAAATATAAAAAGATAAATGTAATTTTTTTACGCTACTACATGAAGCTTTATGAATGACGTATGATGTGAAAATCCTCTTGGTTTTTCATTATTTTAAAACACATGCTGTCGCCTTTAGCAGATGGAAAATAACAACAGATTAAAAACAAAATGCATCCTTTTTTCGAAAAACTGACTTTTTAATTTTTACAGTAAATAAAGCATTTTTAAAAATAATAAAAATTAAACAATTCATATGTACAACTGTTTAATTAAGAAGTTTCCAATTAAAATCTAAGAAAAGTTTATTTTCATAAAAATTGAAATAACTTTCAAGAAAAAATGCATTTCATTTAAATCATAAACAAATTTTTTTGCAATGTAAAGAATTTTTCTCATTACTCTAATGAAACATTAATTCCCACTGTGAAGATATTCAATAAATATTCTAATATGTGAATGAAAAAAACCCTATTTCTATAATTTTTTTTTTTAAAGTCCGTAAGATTTCCTTTTTATCAAAACCAAGCAAAAGACAAAGTAAGTTTTAATTTTTAATGTATGTAAAAACAACTCCAGAAGAACGTGAAGAGAGTACTTAAGTGAAGGAATATTAATATAGCGCAGATGTTTCTTTCTTTTCAACAGGAATTGAATAGCTCTCAGAAAAATTCTTTGTCCTGCCGTTTTTATACACCATCCTTTTTGCGGCTAGACTTAATTAAAGCTATTTGTCAAAAAGTGCACGCCGGGGAAACCCTATTATGAAACACTTAAAAGTTTCTCAGCTGGAAAACCCAATTTCTTAAGAACGTGAAGAAAATAAGGGGGGTAGTATGTGGAGTTGCACCTTATGTTGCTTGAATTGGTATGGTAGGGAAGGTTAACTTCGTTTGCAACAGTCTTTTAAATTTCGAGGTTGGTAGTTTGAATGAAATTTACGATATACGCGATTAAATAAGAAATATATTGTGTGGAGGAGCAGGTGTATATCTAATCCTAAGCACGAACTCCCGCTAAAATAAATTACATTTTAATATAAATCTATTAAAAATAAGAATTTCTCCTTTCGAAAATTAAAAGATTAAATTTAAAAAATTGTTTAACATTTTGTGAAAGAAACATTTTATTAATAATAAAGAAATGATTTATGTGTTCATTTTTACAATTGGGTGTTTTTAGTTTCTGTAATCAATTATAAAAAACAACAACTTTTAATGTTATGAATTATTTGCAACGCAACAAACTAATTTAAAATAACTATTCATTATATTATCCATTAAAAAGATAATTATACCTTGTACTACATGATGTATCAAATCAATCATGCTGTCTGATTTGATATTACATAGTATTTAAATTATAATATATATATATATATATATATATATATATATATATATATATATATATATATATATATATATATATATATATATATATACAAAACTACTAAAATATCGAGAAGTTTTAATGTTTTTCTAATTACTGAGAGAAAAATCATTATATCTCTGAACTATTGGACATGTAAATGAGCAATTTTTAGCGATTGTTATGCACGCATATTGCACTTCATGATGACAACTTTCCATGAACAGTTTTATCATGAATAATTATTTTAATGATGAACAATTTGCACTGAACTATTTTGTTCATCTTGAACATGATGAACAATTTGCATTTCATGGTGAATTCCAGAGTACATGTTCAAAATACGGCTGATGCAATTTACAAATGCCTTTATTTTTCAATATCAATTAATTTTAAGTTGAAAATGTCTACTAAAGGAAAAAATGCAATAATATACCGCGTTGCATAATGATAGAGCCACCATGTATTTTCAGCCTAGCATACAGTAATTGTAATAAATATTTTTATTGAAAATATACATTATAAGAATGGTAATAAGAAATTAAAAACATTACTCATGTTTAAATTTTCATATAATAAAATAAAAAATAAAAATTTTAGTTTGCAAAATGATAGAACCACTTTCAGTTAATACTTTGTAAAAGCACCCTTTTTAGTTATAATTTCAAAATTTTGATTAGGTGTGCTTTCGACTAATCATTTGAGTATATCTGCATTCAGATTTTCGCATTCTGTAATAATAGAGTCTTTCAATTCTTGAACCGTTCAATACTGCTTGCCGTTGCCGCATCCGGCCCTGCTTAGAATACCCCTGACGTTTTCCATGGGGTTCATGTCAGAAGAACAAGCAGGCCATTCGATTACCTGCACTCCGTTGTCCAGGAACCATTCCCAAGACGAGTTTGCAACATTGTCCTGGTGGAACTTCCAAAATGGGCCTCTAATTTCTTCTCCAAAAGGCAACGAATTTTCTTCCAACAAGTCTTGATAGTTTATTGCTCTCATTCAACCAGTAGGGAAGGCAATGTTAGTCCTTTCGGCATTGCCAGATCCAGCCCAAACTAATAACGATTCTCCCCCACACTGCCTCTTAGAAAAAATGTGTGGCTCATATTTCCGAGAGTCCTCCAATAGAATGCCCATAAGTCAGGACCATCTAGATAGGATTTTTTTTCGTCGCTGAACACGATTTGAGTCCACTGTTCTTTATAAGTCATGTGTTCTTTAGCCCATTGCATCTTTTTTCGTTTGTGAAGATCTGTAAGTCGCAGTTGCGTTTTCATTTCCATGTACTCAAGATGTTCGTTCCACCGAGCTATTCTGGATAAAGTTGACTTGTGAACTTTGATTGTGGGGTCTCGTGATAGTCTGTTCAATGTTTCACCAGCTTTTAACTTCTTTACAACTAACCTTTCTTGCTGCTTTGTTAGCTTTCGAGGTCTTCCAGTGGATTTTTTTGTCCCATATTTGGATCCAAGATGGAGAAAATTATTGACCACGTATGGTGAACCCCCAATATGCCTTGCTATATTCCGTGAAAACAATCCTGCTGCGTTAATAGCCGCAATTTGTCCTTTTTCAAAATCAGATAACGGTTTTTCCTACCCATACTTAGTGACACCTTTTCAAATCAATAAACTATGCGTACTCACAATCAATGCAAGTAAGGTTAGGTTAGTTGATCAAACGAAGCTTTTATACGCCTGTTTGTTGAAACCCAACTGCGCATGCTTATCTGGGATCGATTATTCCACTAAAAGGTATGGCTGGTACTATCATTTTGCAATCTAAAATTTGTAATTTTTTATTTTATTACATGAAAATATAAACATGAGTAACGTTTTTACTTTGTTATTATCATTCTTATTTTGTATATTCTCAATAAAAGTATTTATTTCAATCATTTATTCTAATTACTGAATGCTAGGCTGAAAATACATGGTTTTTCTATCATTATGCAAAGTGGTGTAAAACTAGTATAATTTATTTTTGATTTTGCAATATCTGTGCCATCACAGATAATAAAAATTTTTGTGCATTAATTTGTAAAAATGTTTATAAATGTACAATATTTCATTAATTTTTATAAATTTATACTACTTTTTGATTATTATATTCAAAATATTCTACTTATATTTAACCCAAGCAATGTCAGCATTGATTCCTATTCTATTTATCTTTTCTACTATTCTTGGAAATGAATAGACAGAATTTTGAGTATCAGCATCGCAAACAGAGCAGAGAAACATAAATAATTAATGGTAGTTACAGAAAGAAGCATAATAGATCCAGGATTATGTAAGCTGAAGTAAATATTATTCATCTTATGTAGAAGTAGGTACGACATAAGAAAATGAAAAGAAAAACACTGAAATTGTTTCGAAAAATATTTTTAGTTTTAGGAGTAAATATAAAAAAACTAAAATAATGACGCCTATATTTACGCTGATAAAATATGGAAAAAATATTAATTTAATGCATCATTCATAATAAATAATTTGGTAATAAAAATGTAATATATGGATAAGCATCAAATTAATAATATTATAAGGAGTTTCCTCTTACTTCAAAAACTATTTCTCTATAATACTTTTCATTCCTTTATTTTTACATTGAATTTGAGTGATTAAAGATGTATTCATAACATTAATGGAAATTTTCGTGAATGGAACAAAATTAAACTTTCTAAGTAAGAAAATTCATAGTTTGAAAATAGTTATATTATCAAATAGTTTATGATACATTATCAGTGATCATTTATATGAGAAAGTAAATTTATTTACAAGAATAAGATAATATAATATTAAATAAATGTAACGATCATCATGGTTGGACTTCATTTCAGTTTCATGAAAATTATATTTTATTAAGGTAAAATCTCATTCAATGTGTTCACAGATAAAAGCGAATGGCAGATGAAAAAAATTACAAACAATGCATTCAATATTGAATAATAGCATATTTTTATCACTTTTCCATAGTTACTCTATGCCAACAGAATTAATAAATGAAATTCATAATAATTATCGACATAATCACAGTTCTAAGTAAATGATATGTAACTTGAAATATAATGATAAACATATAATATTGTCGATCATATTTTTATGCTGTAACTTTTAAAACTGATTTTGATTAAACTTAGCTAATTGGTTATTGGAGTAATTCATGATAGTAAAAATATATAATCACAATATAAAATTTTAAATTATATTATTAAATATAGTACATCAGGGGCCATCTATCATGAAAACAGGTGTGTGCACTGTAAGCCTTGGCCCACATATAGGCTGTCATGTCATTGGTGCAGTTTAGTTTTAATTAAATTTAGACTTTCAAGAAGAATACGTTTTTATTCTGTGGCATAGATATATTTATTGAAATGGGCATTTTTAAGTCAAAAATATATATAATCACTAAAAGAAATAATTATTAGTTTTAATTTCTTTTAATTGATATTAATTACACTCGTGTCCATAAATTAAGGATAATGCAAGTTCAGGCAAATAAAGAGAAGAAGCAAAACAAATGTGACTTATTTGTAAAGTCTATTTATTAAACAAAAAATAAAGATAAATAAAAAATGCGATATGTTTGACATCATTAATAAAAATTGCGATTTTTACTCCAAGGAGCAAATTTTAAGGAAGAATCTATTTACAAAATCCAATGTAACACAGTTGGTATGATGGTTTATTCCTAGTATGACCCTAGATAATCCTCCCAGACGACGTTTATGATGACGTCTCCCAGATGTCGTCCAGATGACGTCTCCCAGATGCTAAGTACCAAATTATCGGTTTGATCTTTGGGAATATTACACCACTCACATCAAGGAATGCTCTCCGAAGTTCCAGTAGACATGAGGGAAAGGGTTGACGGGCTGCAATTCATAGGCCAAGCATGTCAAATACAAGATCAATTGGATTCAAATCCACTGAGAATGCTGGTCATTCCATACGGGCGATATCCTCCGATTGAAGGCATTCGTCTAAAGTGTTTGAACGGTGAGGACGGGCATTGTCATCCATAAACAGAAATTCTGCACCCATGGCACCCCGAAATAAACATACATGTTGTTCCAGAATGACATCCCGATAGATGTGGCCTGTTATGGTTACATTCTGAACATCCAGGTTATTTCTGGAACCCAGAATAATTCCTACCCAAATGAGCAAGGATGCACTACCGTAGCAGTGTCCTTCAATGGTGTTCTCTTGATGGTAACGGGTACCTGGCCCTCTCCATATGAAAGTCCGGCGAGAATCAGACTGAAAGCTAAAACTGGACTCGTCGGAAAACATCACACAAGATAACTATTGCGGTGTCCACAATGAATGCTCTCTACTCCAGGCTAACCGCAGGCGACAGTGAGTTGCGGTAAGTGGAACACATCTGACAGGCCTACGAGCATATACCCAATGTGTCCTAAACATCTGTACACAGTCAGCCTTGAAATTGTCGTACCGGTAGCTGAAGAGAGCTGACGAGACAGGTCTGAAGCTGTGCTTCGTCTATTTCTTTTTTGCAGTAACTGCCAAATACCGGTCCTCAATCGGCGTTGTAACTCGGGGGTGACCTGTGCTATAACGTCTACTCACATTACCTTGATCTTGGAACCGTTGCCAAAGCCTGGAGATGACACTCTGGGATTTTCCAATTTCCTCGGATACTTCTAGCTAGGTACGTCCACATTCTAGATTATCGATAACTTTACCATAAAAAACATCATCTAAATGCTTCCTTTGCGCCATAACTATGCGGTTATTGCATCGGAAGGCGTTTAAAGTATATGTGAACAATTTTACTTCTTTGCAACCATTCCTTATATCCCCCTCTCTTACACTCTCGTCATTATGACATTCTATCGGCACCATCTGGTGGTTTCTTGTAATTTGCATATTATTCTTCAAGAAGTGTGTGATAATTCTATATGTGAAATTTTTATTTTAAAGTTCAATTTCTGTGTAAGTCTGAATTATCCTTAATTTATGGACAGGAGTGTATATCAATATTATATTTATATAAGAAATTAATGTAATAATATATTAAATTAATATATGATTTAATATAAATTATAAAAATTATAATATCCATTAATATATGATTAAGCTAGATGTAGTATTACTACATTCCCTACTCTTATTTCATTCAAATTTTATATATTTTAGGAAAACTCTTATTTTATATTTATTTGAATTTTGTATCAATATTGATAATGCTAATGGCTACTTTGATATATAATAAAATAAAACTACAAGAATTATTTTTAAATTTTAGAAAAATAAATTAATGTGCCATAAATAAACTCTCACCACCTTATGTTCTATTATTTAGAATACTTCAATTTATCAACATTCACAAACTCTTGTGAAATGTATGTTAGAAATACACTTTTAATGATGTATAGAGAGTACTTCATTATATCGAGCTATTCTAAAGTTGATTAATATTTCAGCAGGAGTTTGCTTCTAATTTAGTTAGTTATTTTACTAAATTAATGATATATACGCAGTTCCAATTTCATACTGTAATTTTAATTAATTCATACTGTAGTTTTTAATGAACGAAATAAATACTAAAAATAAAAAAAATTAAGTAATGCTATTCCGGTTGACAATTATTTTTTTTTTAAGTTAAGGACTTTAAATGGTAAGATAACGTTTTCACATATTATCATAGAAAATAAAGATAACTACATACACATTTTTTACAAATGTATTATTATAAAAAGAGTTTATACATTACCACAAATATATCAATAATATTTTGGAAGTACTTTTTTCTCATGAAATCTCATGTAAGAGTGGATTTTAACTCCATTTTAGTAAGCAATGTCTGGAATATTTTATTATTATTAAACGCAATTTTATTTAATTTATTTCAGTATTTAACATTTAATAAACCAGTAATTTTAAGCAAGAATTCTTTTCGCCACCAAGCACAATTTTATTTGATTTAGACGTATTGTTGCATAATCAGTGAACAGAGTTACATTATCAATAAGAGAAAATTTTGATATGCAAATCTCTCTATATTTATGATACTAATATAAAAGTTATATGAAGAAGGAACTAGTAAATAATTTCTGTTTCATTATTTCATCTTAAAACACAATCAGTTCAATTATTTTATAAGCATCAATATATAATCTGTGTTATGAAATAGTATTTTCATGAATTCTAAAATTACTTTAAAAGAATAAGAACGCAGTATTGTGAACTCAGAAAGATTGATGAAGAGTGATAAATCAAAGTAGTTGGTTCTATTCTAAAAGTTGGAGAACACACTGTGTTAATCTGAATAAAATCACTTTTATTTTATTATAGCTGTTAATTATTGGTATTTTCGGTTTAACTAACTGATAATCATTCAGGTTACTGAGAAATTGTTTTGTGGATTTCTGCTTCATTAAAACCATTTAGAAGACTCTTACTTAAATTTTAAAACTATTTCTCAAAATACTTGTAAAGGTTAAAAATACTTGTATAGATTATTAGAAGAATACATACAAAATTTAAAAAAAAACATTACATGCAAAACTTTATACAATATAAACTCATGGCAGATAAGCAATAGTGAATACTTAAATTATTTAACACCATTTTCCCATCATTCAACTATATGGATCTAATTTTATAATGGCTTGTAACATCATTCATGTGATATTTTTAATATTACTCATAATTATTCAAAACTTTTTTGATAAAGATCCCGATAAAATGGTTTATGTTTGTCTTATCAACACAAAAGCCTTGCGTTTAGAATAAAAGCGGTTATCAATAAGTACATCTTCCTAACAAATAATATTTGATAGTTTAAATAGCAACTATAAGAAATTATTTAATCATCGTATAGCATTTCATTTTCATGCTTTGTATTTTTTATATAAGATAATTGTGTTAAAACACAGCTTATTAGTGGAACCCATTAATCAATAAATACCATTAACGAAATAAGGTCTAATATAATATATAATATTATTCGGCAAATATTTATACCAACATTATAATTCACGAACACATGCGTGGATGAATTAATATTATCAGAATATAGAATTCTAAGTCAATAAGTCTAAGGTAATAGTTTAAATATGTAAACATGCATCTAGTTCTATAGTTCTATTAAGCCAATTCATCCTTTTAATCGCAATACTGTTGACAATTCAAACACTCCTCACTTTATAATATATATATATATATATATATATATATATATATATATATATATATATATATATATATATATATATATATATATATATATATATATATATATATATATATATATATGTATATATATATATATATATATATATATATATATATATATATATATATATATATATATATATATATATATATATATATATATATATATATATATATATATATATATATATATATATATATATATATATATATATATATATATATATATATATATATATATATATATATATATATATATATATATATATATATATATATATATATATATACACACATATATATATATATATATATATATATATATATATATATATATTAAAGAATCACAATATATCCACGTATCCACAAATATGCAAAAAATAGTAAGTTGCTTGATTGATTGTTTTGCAAGAAAATTTTTTCAAGCGTTGTATTGATCGAATTTAATGATAAAGACCATATTAAGATGATAAGTACTTTACTATTTTCTCTCAATGTGTTGGCTGATTTAAATAATACAATTAGCACAAAAAACATCTATAGATGTTATCGATGCTCTCAACATCAATAATGAAACTATGCAAGAATATTCAAGAATGGTTTGTGTGGAAGCATTTTCTTACTTATTATAACAATAATTCATAAATCTATTATAATAGATTCGTGACATCATTGTAATAACATTGATGTAGTAGACTCCAACTTATATATATATATATATATATATATATATATATATATATATATATATATATATATATATATATATAATAATAGATAAATATATATATATATATATATATGAACATTTGGTTTATTTGTTTTTCTATAAAACGTTTATTATTTATTTTTTATAATTTTAAAATTATTTTATTAAAATATGTACATAAATCTTTATTCATCAAATGTTTTTTGCCTTTTTCTACAACATTTTACTTTGATGTAGATCTTTATTTTTCTTAATTTAAAGTAGACTTTAAAATTTATTTATTCCTATACATAACCAAAACTCGCTTTCAGCATTCCACTAAAAGAGCTTATAAAGAAGGAAATTTCTTGAAAGAAGTTTTCTTCAAATAAATAAGAGCAATTGTTTGCGTTTTAAGCCGAATTCCATTACAGAGTGAAATTCTCTCGATCTCTTCAAATCCTCATAAAAGACTAAAATGTTCCTTTTTAAGAGACACGTGATTTTGACGTCCAATTATCGTCCGCTGCATCCACATTCAACTAAAGTAAGTGATTTCTTTTAAGAAAGAAATATATTTCCGAAAATATTTAAGCTTTTAGAAATTTTCCGATTTGCTTTTACATCAACTGCGCTTTAGAAACACGTGGTTATGTAAGCTGAAACTCACTTTATCTTATACAAGTTCTAGGAATAAAGCATTTACCAAATTCAATTATTTTTAAAAAGATAAAATTTCGTAACAGTGCAGGATTCATAATTGAGCTTAAAATCTCATTTAAAGCGGTACGGAACTATAATAGAAATTGCTAGTGTTTATAAATATATAATATTGAACTAAGTGAAATTTGAGTTTGGAAAATTGAAGCATTACCATTCGTAGAGTTTTCTTGGATGGGTATGTAATTGCTCTTTATGATAGAAAGAGCGCTTTTAAATCTGTAGAAAATAAACAATGTTTGTTTTTTATGTGACTGTATTTATCCGAAAATTGAAATAAAGGACTATTGCTCGTCAATCTCCTTTAATGGAAAATATCAAGGTTACTTTAAATAATAGAGAAAATTTTCTGTTGATGTAGATTATCATATTAACTTTTATCGCTGTTTGTAAGTAATTTGATGAATGATCTTTACTGCTGTGAAATTAATAATATACTACTAAAAATATAATGGGGTTCTAGTATTCGTCTATGGTTTTTAAAAATTAAATTTCTGAATTTACTTTTGGCGTAATATTGAACTAAGTTAAAATTAATTTTAAGCCTTGGATTTCTACTGAAGTACTTTTGATAAAGATAGGATGATATTTTAAAGTTATTATTTAAATAATAATTTGATTTTTTTAAATAAATTGGCTGACTAAAGCTTCGCCACAACAAGGCTGAAAAATGCTACTCATCTGTCGTTACACAGTGGTTTCCTGTGAAACATGTCACGGAAGCGAGTAGCGTTACCAACGCCATACCACCACAAACCCGTTTATAGGTTATGAGCCATACTCATGTATCAACACAGAAGAAAGGGTAAAGAAACATCACTAGAAAGTAACATCCATGACCGAACCGAGATTCGTACCCGGGACCCACAGCTGGGGAGTCAAGAACACTAACCACTCAGCCATTGGACAACATTTTGAGTTTTGTAAATTACTTAAGAAAATTTTGCTTACAATTTTTTATAAATATTTCCAGTGAATAAGACTAAACACGAACATTCTATCTATCTATGTATATTAGGTGTAAACATTTATAAATGAAAACTTTGAGAAATTCTTTTACAGTATTTCGTTCACAGATTGTTTTGATTTGTTTTTTATCTACTTTTTTGTATTCACGAATGTGAAATCGAAGAGAAATTAGTTTAAATTTGATTTAGATGTACCTAAGCATTCTCACTCGAGATGATTATACCTAAATATTTTTGAATACATACACACATTGCTAGTTAGAAAATAAATATTCAACTGTGCATCAGCTAGATGTTTCCCATTTAGGGGAATACTATTAATATAAAAAAGAATTAATTTTATTAGGCGAACGTATTCACATAGCTTCTCTTAATTGTGTTTTATATTTTTTTGCATTGTAAAACATTTTAAATCATGCATTTAAATTCAAAATTGACTATTATTAATACATAAATGTTGTAGCGTATTGAAAAATTAAAAAAATTTCATACTGTCTTTTTGTCTAATGTCTGTAAATAAAAGATGGCTAAGAGCTGTTAAAAGTGATAACCAATAACCACCTAATATTTTTTGATTACATTTTACATACAATCGCAGTTTTAATATCGAAATATCTTTTATTTTATTAAAAAAAGTTTGTTTTCCATCTGCAAGAGATTAGTTTAACATTAAAAGATTTTTTTTTAATTCCTAAATTAATTACCTGTTTTCAAAAATAAGAATTGTCGTGAAGGATCACATATATTGTATTGTTATAATGAAAAATTTTGCGAACATTTATTATTTATTTTTTGTTTTATTTATCTTAATATAGATTTTTTTATTTCAGAACTGTGCTATGCATCTTAATTATCATCGCAATACAGGTTGTTGAATTATCGTTCGTGAGGAAATAATAATCATAAATTTCCCAAATATCATGAGAAATTTTAAAGCAATCAAGAATGAGTGTCTATTTTTATTTTTAGTCATTATTTTACTTTATAATTTTATTTTATATCGACAGTTTATTCAATGGTGATTCTATTCGAATCAATGATATATAGCAATTGATTCAATGGTGAAATTAATGTAAAGCAAAGTTTATCGATATTGCAAAATCTGTATAACAACAATTTTAATATCACCTTCTGGATAGCAGAACAAATTTAGCAAATTTATGCCCATTTTTAAAATTATAGCTTTGTTAAAGAAGCGTTTTTCTTACAAAACTTTTAACAACAGTGCAGCTGTTATTTGATTAACATTCGTGAAATGAAATAATGGCATGTAAGCAGATCGTAATATACATAATCCATTAAAATTCGAATAAAAATTTCTCGAATAGCAAAATTGCTCCCAAACACACATCTTTCTATGAATCGTTATTTGCTTGCTTTCAAATCAATCTGCAGTAAATTTAAAGAGAAGATTTAAGTTTTTGAGAAATTTAATTCGTGTTTGCGTGTTTGATTTATAATATTATACTGAAATGACAATAGTTATGACTTATGTACCACAAATCAACTTGAAATTTATTTAACATTAAATGTCTATGAAACTAATTTAGGATATGTAGATTTTCACAGAGTATCAAAAAGTCATTAACAGATCCAATGAAAAAAATGAATGAATTTATATACATTTGTAAAAATATATAATTTTCTTAGAACAAATATGTTATAAATTTGAAAACAACAAATTTAGGAATTTTAGATTTTCGTAACTTTACTTTGGTATTAGTCGTCATTAAAATATATTAAATCTAAGAGCACTCCAGTGGCTCAGTAGCTTCACGCCGCTTCCCGTAAGCTCAGCAAAGTGAAGCATCATTTGCCGCGGGCAGTGGTCGGGAGGGTGACCACGGTGTACTCTCCTTCACTGGGTTGCTGGAACTCCGTGGGTTGGGGACGTGTCCACGTTAATGTGACGTCCAAAGTCGTTCCGCTGGTGTGGCGTGGATGTGGAGAGGAGGGTGCCAGCTCAAATGTGGGTTTGTCACCTGACCGTGGTTCAAAATTACGAGACACCTTAAAAAGAGCAAAGTCGTACTTTCACCTTCGTGGTGCTCTGATCCAAACGAAAGACACTCTCTATGGACTTAATTCGCACTGCCAAAGGCAAAGCGAGCTTGGCTTGTCCAATTGTCATAAGCAACAACAACAAATTTATGAGCTACTTTGCGAAAAAAAATCTCTTCTTTCCATGAATTTACTATAATTTTACTATATAACCTTAGTCTGTTTAATTATGTTTCTGTGAGGTATATAGTTTCCCTATTTCAGGAAATTTTGAAAAAAGAAGTTAAAAATGAGTGACCCTAGTAATTAAATGTCTTTGGATTACTTATTCATTCTAGTTATTCAGGATCCTTCAAATAATTTACATATTAATAATGCATATATACCAGATTACTTTGATAAAATGCACTTATTTGGCTATAAAATCAATTTTAATAACTCCTGGATGATGATTTTTCAACGGTTTCAAAAGTTTGTAGTCAAAGCAAATTTCTCTGAAATGATTACGGGGAAAGAAAAGTTATTTGAATTAACAGCAATACTAATTGGTTTTAAAGTTATTAGGATAATTATTAATATGCTTTCCTAGCATCTATAGAATACAGATTAAATTGGTTGAAGAATAAAATGCATATTATCAAGAAATATCCAAAATGCAAAAAAGTTTTAATATGTGTTCTAGAGTTTCTTGTTTTTAACATTTTGTGTAATATACGAAAACTGTGAACATTCCAACAAAACCGAAAGTTCGGAACGTTTCATGGTAAAAGTTTAATATAGTAGAAATTTAACTATCGGAATCAATTTAGACCGGAGCCCATTCGGATAGTTAAATACTCCAATAATTGATTTTTTCAAAGGGCTATTTTACTTTATTATTTATTGTACGTTGATAGTGAAAGAAAAACTACATATTGTTAAAGGAAAAGTGCTTTTAATCAATTAAATGAAAATGCAACACTTTTATATGCTAAAGTACATTAATACAATATGTATGTACAACATCGTAACTGAAAGTCATTGCTTGTTGAACATCATTGTCAGAGTAGGCTGTTTCACTATCTTCCTCGTTTTCGGGCAGTTAAGTCGCGCATCCGCTTGATAGTGAGAATTTGCATGTGGTCACACTCAGGCTGACGTTCTATCTACTTCAAATTAGTTTCAAAGCCGGTAAATGTTTCATTAGATGATGGTTTCGTGTTTCCTTTAACTTGGACGTCTTCTTCTTAATCAACACATTAAACAAGTTTACCATCATTTGAAATTTTAAATTTAGGATCTTATGCATAATCTATTCCTTTATATCCTCAGCACTAATTTCTAAAAACAGCCAAAAAATTTTCAAAGGAATGCTTTTTAATTCCTCAAGTGACACGTCTTTCTCATCTTCTCCTTTCTCTTACCTTTTCTTTGTTTAAGAGTTTACCTATTTATCTTATTCCTTCTCTTCAAATTTCTGAAAGTGATTCGGATTATTGGAGTTCTACTGAATTGGGTTGAATAATAGTAGTTCGTGTATAAATCATTTTTACGAAGTCTGCTATTGAGACTTACTACAAATAGGAAAATTTGCATTGATATGGAGATTAAATCCAATTATTACGGGAAATGTTTAAGGGAATTTATTAAAAGGAATGATTTAATTATATTTATCTATTTATAGTCACTTAATTGCAGACTGGATGATTTGAAAAATATATCTAATATGAAAGTGCATTAAGTCCATATTATTATATCTAATATGAAAGTGCTTATAGTTATATCTAATATGAATTACATTGGGCTTAAAATTTTGACAGAATATCCTATAAGAAAATTAGTTCTAATTTGAATCAATACGAGACATTTCTAATCCTGATGCTCTGCATTCAGTGATCTCAAAATGGTATTTTTCAGAAGAAATAAACTTAATAAAACATTAAAAATCAGTAAGCAAGCTTTACAACATGCCAACTTGTGAGCTCAGTTTTCAGTTACACAAATTATCACATATATCAAACGTATATATATATATATATATATATATATATATATATATATATATATATATATATATATATATATATATATATATATATATATATATATATATATATATATATATATATATATATATATATATATATATATATATATATATATATATATATATATACATATACGTTTGTGTGATACGTAACTATCATGATTGATTTTCATTTGTTAGTTTTCTTGTGGTATAGGAAAAAAGATTATTTGAACACTTTTAAATGCTAGCCGTACAAAACAATATCAGCGAAACAGCTCAAAATAGTTTATGATATTTTGTTGTCCATAGGTACATAGATATATTGATAAGTTTTCTCAAGCTCTAATGTATCTGTCATGATTTTAAAATTTATGATGAATAATGTATAAAATAGTTATTAAATACATTTTTAGCAGTTAACTAACTTTATTACATGTTTTTTTTCAAAAAAATATAAACATAATTTTTATGAAGCAATATATTTGGTTATGTTTTAAGTAGCATTTTGCCGAATTTTCTTAAGCGCATCTGCTTAAAAAATTCCTGTACTGATCATAAAAAGAGAAGACATTGTGTTGCAATGAATTCTGTTGATTATTTTATGTTATACTATATCTTTTGCAATAAACATTTATCATCATATACAATGTATGAACTTAGCTTTTATGGCAACTAATATATCTTCTTTTATTATTTTCGTATGATTATTTACTTTCTTCTGCATTTTATCAAACTTCATTTAATTTTTTCATGTGAACTTTAACAAAAACCCTCCCTTTCTCAATTAAATAAAAATATAATGCTTTACATTAGTTTCCCTTTGTGCAAGATGTTGATTTACAATTATGTTTCGTTACCCTTTCATGACGTCTTTTTTAGTTGCGTGAGTTTTTATTCTAATAATTTTTAATGTACATTTGTTTTTCTTTTCTGTTTTATGTTTTAAATGACTTGACAAATTTATACGACTTTAGTATTTTTTAAGCTAGCCAACTTTATATTACTTACTTTTTTAGCCCCACAATATTTCAGCAGTTTTGTTTGCATATTATTCTTTTATTCGCACTATTTTAAGTTTTTAATCTTTTTATCTCTCTTTCTACCATTAGTTACGCTGCCATATGCTTCTAATTTTTAATTAATATTACAACTTCAATTTTCTCGTAAATTATTGCTTATGTTTTTTTGAGCTTTTTTAGTTCAATGCAACATTAATGTAATCAATGATTTTAATGATTATCCAATCAGAAATTTATCATCTGTTAAATTGTTAAAGTAATATTAAAATAATATTTATTTTTACTGTTATTTTAAAAGATTATGATATTTACAGATATAGTTGTTTAATCAGTTGTAAATATTACACACTGTAATAGTAATTGAAGTTTAGAGTTTCTTGAAAAATAATTCATAATATATATAGTGATTAAAGCACTTCAAAAATATATTATTATTATATATATCGAGCAACATTTTTCATTTTTATGGATTAAAATTAATTTTAAAACTTAATTACAGTTATCACAGTAGTTTACATAATTAATCTATAATATTTAAAGTGAAATCTAGAAAATATCCTGTGAAAATGCTATATATTTTAACCAATTATATTCTACTTAAGAAAATTATTTAAAGTGCATCTCAGCTATAAATAAGAATACTCAAATCAGAGCAAGGCAGAAATTTTCAACTCTTTGGCAAATGTGATATTTTGAAAAAAAATGAAAAATATAAGTTCTTAAGTATGTGCATATGTTTGAAAAGAAATTTACTCCAAATCGATTTCTCATTTCTCTCTGATATGTAGTCTATTTTTTCAAATTAGAAGAATGTATTAAAAGCGAAGGAATTCTAAAAGGTTCTTTAATATATATGACAATACTTTTCAAAGAAATTTCCCAACTCTCTGGTGAGTTTTTGAGGTAATGATTACCATCTGTTTGAAATTTGGCGTCAGACAATGACGTCACCTGCTTTTTATATAAAATTATAAGAGGGAATAAATACTAATCTCATTACTAAAAATTATCCAAAAAGTAAATACCATAAATGGACAATTATCATAAATCAAATTGTTTCTATAAAAATGTATTTTAAATAGTTAGGCATTGAGTTATTTTATCTGTAATTAATTTTTTAACAAAAATTAATAATAAATGTTATTGATTAAAATATAAATAATTAATAATTCACATTAAAAAAATTTGTAGCATTTATATATAAGTACATTCTTCTTTGTTGTACATAATCATTTTTTGCTCACTAGCTTAATTCGACCTTAAGAAAATTTAAAATATTAAAAACAAATGCTTCACAATAACAAATTATCTATTCGATTTGGCTAACGATTCTATGCAATTGAAATGTAAAATATACTTTCCATTCAATTTGGAGGTCCCTCTTATGTAGCGGCCAAAGACAACTGCCCCGTACCCCAGCCTTAATCAGGTTTTGTAAGCAAGTTTAATCAAGCACATTTTATTTAAATCAGAAGTCAATCGCACCAATTACTAAATCGAAAAGTTGTGTAGTGAACATTCATCAAACAATTTCGCCCAAACCATTTCGAGATTATATTTTTTAAGTGGTCCCTAATGTAGCTAATTAATTCTCACATTTTAGAATCTTTGTATATTTTCAGTCTCATTAATAATTTTTCTTACATTTTAATAATAAATTACGATTATATTTTATAACATAAATTATTTTTTAAATATATTAATCATATATACACGTGATTTGTTTTATACCACATCAGAGTCATATCAGAGAAATGCAAATTTTCAAGTTTAAAAAAAGTTGCCAAAAGGATCTCAATCTAAATGAGAGAAAATTTATTTCGCAATGAATCAAAATATTGTAGGAAATTTTATTTTCTACATTCTTTAATTTGCATTGATGTAGAACTAATCATTTTACTTCAATAAAATAAGTAATAATTCTATTACGTTATTGATTTTAAAATGTATGTTTTACTAAGAATAAGCCGTGGTAGCCTAGTGGGTAGGGATCGGATCCATCTGAAAGGGTGGGATTCAACTTCCAACGACGCCAATGACTCACTGAGTACATGCCCGTTAAATCTCTGGAATCGAAAGTTCTGTGGTCGGTTGTTGAGCAGTTACCATGGGTGTAATGGTCTGGAGAAAATTTCCTTCTACTTCAGATCAATGCCAAAATTTTGGAAATGGATATTGTTGATGGTGCCATCTATCGGAAAAGTTTAGAGCAATGTCGTACTTTCACGTTCGTGGTGTCCTGGTTAAGCAAAAGACGCACCCTTCTGACTTAAATGTGCATAGTCAACAGCATAGTGAGCTTGGCTTTTCCAAGTGTCATAAGTAACAACAACAACTACACAACATATGTTACTTAGTGTATTGTATAATATTAAGTACATAACATAAATGTTATTAATCGAAATACTAGAGTTCATAAAAAGTATTAAAGATGTATGTATAACTAATTTTTGTATCATTTGTATTTAAAAATTATAAAAAATAACAAACATGTTGTGTGTCATTTTATTTAGCAAATAATGTCAAATTAAATAAAGAAATACCGAGAAATCAGTTTTCTATACAAATTTTTTTATTTCATGTCATTCACGATTTCATACACAGATCTCAGGCAAAATTATTCACTTATTCACATAGTATATCAAAAGTAATGAAGATGGTTATCTTAGGATTCTCATATTGAAGAACATCATGACGAAAACAGTGAAAAACCCGCATAATTCTGATTATACACCGTTCAAGGAAGGAGTTATATATAAACCTGTAGTTTTAAATACATGTTTTTAAAAACCACTTAATTAAATATCTTTATAATTAAAAGATATTTTCAGGAGGTAAAGACTATTATGGTTAACGGTGTACTCTTCAGATAAATGCGAGTTAAAGAGTAAAACCATTTGACACTAGTAAAAATGTAATAAAAATTATTTTGATTAAATTAAAGTTAATCAACAATATTGAATACAACACCTAAGAAATGTCTCTGTATATCAACTGAATATTTAGATTTAAAAATTTATATTTACATAAATTTTCGACTTTGTTTAGAAGTATTGTATTATTGGCTTACATTTTGACAGTTATTGCTAAAGAAAGTGAGATCTTCTTTTATAACTGCAGCTCCATTTTAAATAAGAAATAAGATTATGTTTAAAAAAACCATATAATTTAGGATAGTTTCATAAATATTTAGACATAGTATTATAACAAAATGATAATAGGAAAATACACAAAATTAAATATACTTATTTTTTCTTGCATTCAGTGATAAAAAATTTAAATAAATTATACATTTTAAATAGTTCGCTGATAGAGTATAAAGTAATTATAAAATATATTTTTAAGTGATTATGAAGTCAGAAACATATTTTCATTCAAAAACGAATATTTTATAAATATTCCTAATTTATTCAAATTCATTTAAAAAATTTTAAAAAATTATGCAAATTTTAATGATATAAAGTTTTATATATTTCCCATTAAAGCTATAAATTAAAATGTTACACATTTGCGAGGACATCATTGAATGTCAATTGAAATTCTGAAAAAAAAATGCTTTAATAGTTATAACAAAATGAATTAAAATTAATTAATTCAAATGTATTTTATTGTCTGTGTTTCTATATAAAAAGTAATATTTTATATGAAAAAAATATTTTAAAATTGGAAGTAAACTTGAGACTATTTGTAAATACAATTAATTTTTTAAAAATTCTTTAATTAATTGATAAACAATGTAATTAATTTTTAATCGATGTCTTTGCTAATTGACTGAAATATTAACTGTGTTTAAAATGGAAAACATCCCTTTTGCCATGGTTTTAATCAATCTTTGGTGAATGAACAGTACGACTAGAAACGACAGATAAACCAAGGATGAAGAGACAAAGAAAAATACAAAGTATATTGTATGCGCACATCAATTAATATGGAAATTTCTATAAATATATAATGCAGTAAAGTATGAAACGTTATGACACAATGACAATGAATATTTACAGTATCAAAACAAATTCTACTCTTTTAAATCAGTGTGTTTCCATATTCCTTAATATTAGCAGTGAAAAAAATTTATTTTTCTTAAATTTGAAATATTGTAGGATAATTAAAAATTTAAGTATGCGTTTAAAAGTTTTTAAAATATTCTACTCAAAATCATTCGTAAAAATTGTACTTCAAGGAAGTCAAATCAAATCAAATTTATAAATAATATACTTCGGATTAAATTCAATCTTTTTACACAAATTAAAACTTTTGAGAAGCAAAGGAATATTAAATGAACTTTAATTTTGTAATATGGCTAAGTGTGATGCATATTTTTTACAAATAATATTGAATGGCACATAAATATTAAATAGTATAGTTAATTGGAGTTGTGAAAGAATATATGAATAGAAAAACTAGTATGTATAACTTAAAAGAGAAAGAGTAAATTCCATGTATCACCAATTTTTAATATGGATTTTTTTATTATCTTGAATATTTTATATTTATCAATATGTGTATAAAATATTTTATTCACAACTAGTTTTCAAATTTAAGACTTTTAGATTATAAGTAGAGGCAAAAATATTTAAATAAAAATTAATTTATGTATAATTTGTCAAGTGTCAAATTAAACATTAAATTCTTATATGAACTGAAAAATAGTAATTTTTAATTTTCATTTACTATCTCTCATTAAACTTGCTTAAAGTAACAACTTCTAATTGCAAAGATAATATATATTATTTGATGGAGGAAAACACACCGATTTAAAAGTCCCTGATTTAAAAATATGAATAAGTACTGTAGTATTATTACACAAAAAATAAATTTTAAACAGAAACTTAAAAAAATACAAATGTAAAATTTAAAATATAAAATACAGCGTTCTTATAACACAATAAGCTGGTAATATTTAAATGTAAAAGAAAAATCTTGCAGCATTGCTTATTTTTAAAAGAAACAGTACAAAATAAGCACTAATTCATAACACTATGTTATTATACACTTATTTAACTATTCTTTTAAAATTACGTGAACAAGCAAAAGTATATATAAAATACATTTTCAAATTAATAATATATACATTTCTGTTCAACTGAAGAACTTAAAATTTAAATAAATAACAACAATTACCAACAATGTCAAATGATTCAACAGCCATCACTAATAAATACCATACTTTTTATCTGTCAAACAAAAATCAATCCATTGTGAATAAACCGGGAAATCATTCAAAAAATATTTACTAAATGAATCAATATAACAAAATATGGATGATTATTTCAGGAATTAGCTTATTATTAATTTTTTATTTTTTATATTACATGCATAGGAATCATGAGCATTTTGCAGTTATTTAACAACTTTCAAAAATAATTAATAGTAATAATTAATTACCTATACGAAATCGAATTTCATTGTATTATTTAATTCAGTAAGGAACTTATTTATTTTAATTTGTAAACAATTAAATTGTGTAAAAACATAAAATTGGTACATATTTATATAATATGCTACTTACAATGCTACTCAACAAACATATTTATCCCATTCTTCAGTTTATTGCTAACTTTCCAGAATAAATAATTTATTCGTCATGCTTCAGGATATATCTCTGATCATTGCAACCTGATAACCAAACATATTTTACAGACGTAACATTTGAGTTCACTTTCCAATGAATATCCACTGAATAAAAACACTTGAAGATAAGGCACACATAGAAGTTCATTTGAAGCACGATTTACAAAACTTGAGCACCACAAGTCGTTTCAATAAAAGCTCATCGGCGGCAGGATATAACATCCACGAGATAGGGCGATACTGTACAAGTAATGCAAGACATGTCCATAGCTTTGTTCCTTGATTTATGCTCAACTATGGCTGCAGAAAAATGACGCTGATGGGTATTTGTATAGTGGATAAAAGCAACAAATGACGATAGGGTTGATGATTAAAGTGTTTTGCAAATTATGTGCTCCATTACGCAGAAGCAAGCACAAAATGATTGAATTGGTAAGTGTTCATCATGTCACAATTCGGCTTACAGAATTCAAGCAAGCTTCGATATGAAGTAAAGTTTCAAATGTACTCACTTATGTTAAAAAAAATGCTTGTCGCCGAAGAGTTTCCTAAAGGCGAATTGACCATTTGAATATGGTGGCAATTCAGATGAGACCATAGATAGGAGACGTCCGTACAGCAGGCGAAATCATCATTCAATGTGGGTGATGTGTCCAGCAATGTCTGTTCGAAATTCGAAATCAGACGATAAATTTAGAAGCGTTTCAAATCTGGGGATTTAATTTCCGTCCTCAAGCCAAGTGGGAATTCGTAATAATCGAACTAGCTTGGCACTCTGCCAAGTCAAACGGGGGTGCTTCGTCAAACGAGGTGTCCATCCATCTCACTGTGAACAATGACGCCGTCCGCTGGAGACATGTGATTGCACTGATTGGGTGTTGAATGCAAGGGAGAGCCTTGTAGATGGGGGGTGAAAGTGCTCAAAGCTGGAGAAGGTTTAGAGGTGGTGCCGCCCGGAGGATAGGGAACGTAGTGTCGTTCTTCTGTGGTAGGGTGGTGCACCTCTGCCCCACTAGCTGCCGTTCTGCCAGGAGGTGGGGGAGGATACAGACCTTTCTCGTAAGCCTGAAACGTAGTAGGACATACATTAAATTTCTAAATAATATAAAATATTTCAAGTATGTTACGATAAAAATTATATTGTGCGTTTTTACTTAATTCTGTAAGCATATTATACAAAAACAATTTTACTCAATAATTATTGAAGCAACATTTACTTTGAAAATTCAAAAATCATATTGCCTTGAAATGTATACATTTCAAGTTCTCATTTTATAAACAAAAATACTTTAATACTTTTATTTCAACATATATATATATATATATATATATATATATATATATATAATTCAATACTTTATCTTAAAATATAAGTATATATATATATATATATATATATATATATATATATATATATATATATATATATATATATATATATATATATATATATATATATATAAATATATATATATATATATATATATATATATATTAAAGAACATTCTATTTTATCTAAATATTGATGACTGTAATAAGCATACAATCTTTCGTTGCAAAATTTCTGGTATTGGCATAGTTACGATGCAATAAACACTTACATCCGGTCTATCGCCAAGCTTTAAATTATATGCATTTCTCCTTAAGGCATTTGTATAGAATTCTTCCTCCGTTCCGTAGAGAAGCTTATTTGGCACTGGTCCACTTCTTTCATATCTATCCTCCAAGTTTACTAGAGAAAAAGAAACATCTCAATATACATGCAACGTAGCAATAAAAATAAGACATAAATAGTGATAAACAAGACTGAAAGAAGCAGCATATCATTAAAGTATGATAAATCATCCAAATATTTTTCCTTTAGCTTGTATAAAGCTGAAAACAAAGCAAATGCAATACAAATCTTTATCTTCAGACGTAAGTATTGCAATATATCATGTAAGAAATAAGACTTTTCTTGAGCAACTAACACTTTTGAAAGCTATTTTTTGAATGGTTAAAGAGTGTATATAAAAAACCCAGAATTGCAGCAATGACATATTTTTTATTTCCTAAAATATAACGATACTAAGCAAAATTTATCAAGAGAATACTGATGTTATAAATCAATTAGACACTATTACATTTTTCATATGAAAAAGTTTGTAGTTTTTATTTATTATATTGATTTTTTAAGACAAAAATAAGTATACTGAATATTTCAGATAAAAATATTACAATTTTTATAAAGTTAAATATTACAGTTTATAAATTTTTACTTAAAATTAGAGCTCTAAAAAATAATTAATGTGCATACTAAATTAATATTTTTGTGCATATTTTGTTGAATTTTTTAGAACATTTACTTCAACACAGGACGAGGAAAGCTTTTAATGAAATCTTAAAATAATTTATTTTATAAGTATAATTCATTTAAATATTAATTCTTTCTTGTCGTTAATCACACACAACATTTTTTTAAATAAAGGCTAATTTAACTCACATATTTAACTTAAAATGTATTCTGAACTTTTACAAGCGTCATTTGATGCTGGGGAAAAAATAATTTGATGCACCAAAGAGCAGAAGAATAACGATCAATTACTAAATGTGTAATTCGTAATGAAATGCTGTTTCACAATACTCATATTTCAGAGACTTCTCCGAAAATAAATATGTTTATTTTTAACATAAACAACAAGATATAATTTTTATAAATAGATCAAAGTCAGTAAAGGAAACAATGCAGTTTAAATTTCAAGACAAATTTCAAAAAAAAATGGTAAAAATAAGAAAAATTTATTAAAAATTTACAACATGTATAAAATTCCAGCATATAAATTTTAAGAAACTACATGTGGTATTTTCTTTATGCGCTTAACGTACACACACGTAATATATATATATATATATATATATATATATATATATATATATATATATATATATATATATATATATATATATATGTATGTATGTATGTATGTATATATGTCCGTGTAATTACGTTAAGCGCATAAATAGAATACCACATGTTGTTTTTATAATTTATATGCTAGAATTTTATGCATGTTGAAGATTTTTATTAAAATTTTCTTATATATATATTACAGTAAATACAATCTAAAGTGATAAATATAGTATATAAAAATAAAAATGAAGCTCATGAAATAAAAAAAATTACAATACCAATTATTATATATTACTTGCAATATAACGAGCACAAAAGCAGCTAAACAGAGATAGGCCAGTAAAATCTGATATTATATGTATTTATTTATAATATATATATATATATATATATATATATATATATATATATATATATATATTATTATATATATATATATATATAATATATCACATTACATCATGGGTGCGAGCTTTAAAACTGATAATAAATATTTTAAAGATAGAAAGATAAACAGAAGTATAAACTATTTGTATAAATTTTGTGGCATTTGGATACCTATACTCCCAAAATATTTTAATATTAAAATAGTTTCCCACATAACATTCAAAATTCTTTCTAGAGTAAATGAAATTTTTTCCAAATGAAAATCTCAAGTGGTAGTTCCTTTTCCAACCTCCCAAAACAAAAACATCACAAAATATGTCTTTTTCTTAAATATGATACCCATATAGCAGATGCTCTTCCTTCGGTAGGAATATTCCTAACGCTTTTGTACTTCGATAGCTATCACAAATTTAAAAGAAACCGGTTAAAAAAAAGACATGGAAAAAAGTTTTTTTTTCTTTCTTTTATTTCCAGTTTTCACAACCATCTCCTCTTAAAATATATCGGAATTTGTATTTTTATTCAAGAAATTTTTAAACGCAGACACGCGTACTGTCCTGGAATTCCCCGGTAAACATTCCAACTTCCAGAAGTATTGATTTCTTTTCAAGGCTACTTTTCTAAAATTCTCTGCGCCTCACAGAACCAACTGTTTGAAAGAGCAGAGGCGGGGGTAGTTCAAAATAATAAAAAAGTTTGAAAAAAAAATTGTGAAAATATTGCTAACTTTATTCCAGAATTCTCGGAATTCCTATCTTCAGAAGTAATAATTTACATAGGACAGATAAATGGGACAAAGCAGGGGAAAAAGCTCTTCAGCTCATATTGCTTTCTTCAGGGGGAAATATAAAACTAAATGTCGACTCTTATTTTGATCCTCAAAACACGAAATTTTAAATGATTTTTCAAATAACCTTTTGTTGAGACGATTCACACATTTCCATCTCTTTTTGACGATGTATATACGAAGACGCTTATAAATAAATATCTACGTATAATTTGTACAAATAGAATGGATATCACATATTGTATTAAATGTTCAAATAAATACTTAGAAAACATATATAAAATTAAGTAAAACTAGGGAGAAAACAAAATACGATATTTTTTCCTATATAGCACTGCTCCCATTGCACATTATTTACATCACATTCTGTTGATTTAAATATTAAATGAGGTAAAGATTGATGCTGATGTAATAAAAATAAATCATGAAGCAAAAACTAAAAGATTTAAATTAAATTTTTAAAATATATATAAATGTGCATCGATTTAGAAAAAGATATTTTCTGTGCAAATATAATCTTCAAATATAATGACAAATCCATTCAGAAAAATATAGTAGTTTAAAAAGTTGCTGAAATTTGTGTTACATTTATTTTGCAGTAATTCATATTGATGAACGTGAAATTAATAGATTCATGCAACTGCAACATCTCTTGTTTAATAATTTTTGAGAAATATTTTTAACATGTTTTGAATCATATTGATTAAATTAAATGTTTAGAATTATTTTTAGAAATTAAATGTTTAGAATTATATTTAAGAAAATAAATGTTTAGAATTATTTTTAGAAAATAAATGTTTTGAATTATATTTACGAAATTATAAATGCTTAGAGTTACAATTAGAAAATTATATTTAGGAATTTAAAAGCATATTTAGTTAATCATACAAAATGTAAAAAAGCTTTAAATGAAATTTGTTATTTATATCGCTAATTATTAGATTTTTATGCAATATGGAACAATAATGAAAATTGTGTATGAAATGTATTAAACGAAGAAAAACTGAAAATAAGACATTTTATTCAAGATTTGAAAAGTATATTACTGAATACAATTTAGAATACATTTAATGATCATTTCATCACTTAATAAAATTAATCTTTCAGCTTATTTTTGTTTCAATAAAATAATTAGTTATTGTATAAAATAAAGGTAATTGATTTTTAATTACAAATACATCATTTACTGCATGTCATATTGTTAAATTAAGCAAAAGAATTATTCAAAATTATAATTTTAATTCTCAAATATTAATTTCTCTTTTGATGAAATACGAAAGATCACTTTTTACTTTATTTAATTTGTCGAATACCCTACCTCATATAATCCAATGTTGATGTAAAATAAAACATAGTTATAATGATTTAAAATCTAAATGAGAGCATTGAATAAAAAAATTCATGTCTACCTAATTATAATTGTGCTTAATATCTTTTGTGTCTATTAAATGAAATTTGAAAATTTTTTACCAGTTACAAGTTTTGAGATTATTGATACTTAAAATTAATTTAAAAGGCATTAATTACAAAGAACCATATCTATTACCTTGATCAGGATATGGATAAGGACAATAGTAAGGCATGGAAGAATCAGGAATGTAAGTATTTTCTGCATGAGCTGATATATACGCTGTGGTTTCCGATTTCACTTGTTCTTCCTAAAATAAAAGCGATTCTCATTTAAGTAAGGAAGTAGAAAAAATATGAAATTAAAAATAATTCTCTCAAAACAAATTTATAGTTAATTAAAATATGATGGAATTTGAATGATTTACGCTCTTCCTTCGCGTTGTCATTCAATTTTATATTAATTTTTGTCCAAACATTTAAGAAAAATGAATTAATACGATTAAATATACTGTACTCCTATTTAAATCCTGATGTATAATCTGAATAAAATATATTTCCTATGCAAAAAAATATGAAATTAAAAATCAAACTCTCAAAGCAAATTCATAATTAACTAAAACAGAATGGAATTTGAATGATTTACGCTCTTTCTCCTCGTCCTCAATTTTATATTAATTTTCGTTCAAGCATTTAAGAAAAATGAACTAATACGATTAAACATACTATACACCTATTTAAATCCTGATGCATAATCTGAATAACATGTATTTTATATGATATAAAATTATTCGTAAGGGTTTATCATTAATATTTTAAAATATATACAAATTCTTATATGCAAATTAGTTGTAAAATAATGCATTTCTACAGAAAATATTTAAATAAAATTATGATTATTAATTAATACTATTTCACAACAACATTTATTTAAAGTAACTAAGAATACCACATTTATTAATCTTTTATTGTGATGCATTATTGCAAAATGTTTCAGACTCATAACTATTTCAGTGATTGCTGCCAGCAGAGCTTGTCAGACATGAATCTATGTTTACGAAAGCTGAAAGAAAAGTACCAACCGAATATCCTCCGGCACTGTGACCGTCAGAATAATTGTCACTCTTCTCCGAATTGCAGCTAAGACTCTCTCCATTCAGACCTTCGTTGTAGCTGCTAGGGGCGTACATTTCTATTGTAGCCGCCTTGCTGCTGGAATGATCACTTTCTGTAACAAAAAAGACATAAATGTATATAGTTAGGCGTAACTAGTATTCCAAAACATATGATATTTGTAATAATTTACTATAATTTAAGCTGAGATTTGCAACATAAATCGATCATGCATTTAGTAAGTCATTTGGTAAAAATGTTATTAGTACATATTTTTTAAGGTTATTCCAATGCATTTGTTTTTTTTAAATAACTGAAACAAAAAAGAGAAAAATTCATTAATTTCTAAGCAAAGGGTATAAAATGTTTCACATAAGAAATGACTGCAATGTTATTTTGTAGTTTTGTTACGCCAGTATTTTCTAGAGTAAAATACACGCATTTATATATATATATATATATATATATATATATATATATATATATATATATATATATATATATATATATATATATATATACTATGCATATTTTTTATCAGAGTTATTTGTTTTAACGTAGTATGCATGCATTGCCGTTGAATACAAATAATAATTAAGATTATCCTCATAGAGAAGCTCTATTTAAAAAAAAGAAAATATTTGCTTCATATTTAATAGTACGGCGTTAATAATTATAATCGGAGTTAAAATAAAAGAATAAATCAATTTAATTTATATACCTCCTGATAAATGTGAACTTTAGTTTAAAAAAGAATATTTTGAAAAAAATAATACATTTTAATTCCGTTCTTTTCCTGCCATATTTTACAACTAATACACATAACTTGGATAAGGTACATCCAAACTAAGCAAACCGAAATTTTTTCTTTAATTATTTTCAAGACTTCCAAAAGTAATTAAACTTGATTTTATAATATTCCGCGTATTTTGCTCCATTATTATATAGGTTCATTTTCATATAATGTTATATATATATATATATATATATATATATATATATATATATATATATATATATATATATATATATGTATATATATATATATATATATATATATATATATATATATATATATATATATATATATATATATATATATATATATATATATATATATATATATATATATATATATATATATTGATCTTCTTAGCGAAATAATACTTTTTGTTTCTTAATTTTAAATGTGTACATAACAAAAATACATTTTTATAATAAATTTATGTAAATAGAAAAGTATTGTTTTAACTTTTTTAATAAAAAATATCATGTATTAATATGCATACTGAATTTACAATACAATGCTTAAAAGTATCTTAAAATGTTTATTACACAACTTTGTTTTAAGAAAATAGTATTTTAAAGGTTAAAAGTTACTGTGGACGAAAATATTAATGGAATACAGGTAATTTAAATATTGTCTATTAAAACTGACTCACATATACAATTTTCATATTTTAGTCAAACTGTGCCTTGTGCAAATCATATTGAAAAAAAATTACATTGATATTTATTTTTCTTAATTAAAATTTAAAAAAAATCACTAGATAATTTTTAATCGTGTTCAAATATATTATCAATATTTAAAAATCCGAATTAATTAATTTGAATGGTAATATAATCTGAGTGAATGATTAATTTTTTAAACATATATTTCTCTCTATTTTACAAGATATTTAAATCTTAATTAAATTTCAATAATCATCTCTTAGATATGAATTAAAAGCTAAGAAGATTTTCAAAATATGCAAAAAAATGTTGACAGGGTTTTCAAAATATTTAAAAGTAGTTTTTATTTTGATTTATTACTACCCACCACATTAATTATATGTGGCCATTTCATCGGCATTCTTCCCAAAATCCTGAATATTTCTCCTTTGTAATTTTTTCTACACAGTTCCACTCTTGGATAAGTCAACTTAACCTTTGATAAATTAGGTATCGTTAACCGATACGGAACCGATAAGACTCCTTTTGAAGCTAACCAGGAAGCAGACGTAGCAGAAGGGAAAAAATGTCAAGGACTGTAATTGATAAGTAAGTTCCGAACATGATGGGTTAAAGAATTTCGAATCGACAGTTTTGTTTAAGAAACTGAGGAGAAAGGTCATTAATTAAATTCTTCAGCGGGGTAATCAGGTTTCTGAGTTTCTCCTTGCTGATCGGGCAGACAAATTGCAGGTTATTTTTCTTCCTCATCAAAGGATCAAAACTTTTCGAAATTTCGCAGTTCTCACACCTGATGGAAATAGAATACTAACTTTTTGGAGTGTCGACCAGAAGATTAGATTATTCGATTTCTTAATTGCTTTCGTCATGATATCTCTTAGCCTTAATAATTAATTTTAAAAAATAAATTTTTTTTATAAAATATATTCGTAAATAATCTGTGAAAAGTAAGATTGTAATTCTGCTAAATACTTTCTGAACCACACATAATAATTTAATAGTTCAGCAGAAAAATTTAATATCGTAGATTTGCAGACTTTTCTTCAATGTAAAGTAAAAATATTGTGTATTTATAAATTAAATATTTATATTATCAATAATATTGTAGTTTAGAAAATGTATTGTGTGATGAAAATCATTCCTTTTATTAAGTTAAAGAAATTTAACAAATTTAAATTTTAACATTTTTAATTTCAATTTTTGTAACTGAAAAAACTGTTTCGCATGCATATATTTCAAAAAAAATTTCATAACTCTAATTTGTATTATATTTTTTGTTAAAGAAGCATACTTACTGTGACAAATCTTTGCGAACCTCTGCAACACTTACCAATGCAGCATACAGAAAGAAAAAATAACAGAAAAATAATACAATTCTAGGGTTATCTTTATAAAAGTCTAAATTATTAATACTAATATACAAAGTAGTAAAATTTCAAATATACTTATATTATAATCTAAATAAATACAATAAATGAGAATGGATTAACATCTTATCATTTCCTATTTTTTACCAAATGTTTAATTTTTTATACTAATATAGTTTTAATAAATTTAGACAGAAAATGAATATATGAATTCATAATAAGAAGTTATTTGACTATTTTATTTTCTGTATACAGTAAATATTTTGAAAGAGTTCAAATTTAAATATGTTTTTCAAGTATGAATAACACTGAAAATTTGAAAGAGGTAAAATAAAAATCATGAGCAACAAGTTTAATTCTAAATTTTTTTTAAATTATTAAAAATATAATTAAAAATTTAAACTGTGAAAGAATCACACTTATTCAAAAAAAAAAAAAGGTTTGCCAAATATTCGAAAACTAACATAGTTCAAAATAAATAAAACTGGAAAAGATTAATTTTTCCAGAAGGGAAAATTTGCCCGAAAACATATTTTGTAAAATAACATACAAATGTGAAGATGCAATTGTATTAGTAAAACAATAAACTTATTTTTAAAAGCATACGTTCAGCTCTCTTTGTAAAATATGAATAAATGGGCTATGTGTGATTGTACATCCTACAATATTCATCCGTCGATAGCTCAGTTGGCAGAGCGTTGGACATCCTACAATATGATATCTTACTGCTACTTTTTTGAGAACGAATAAGAAACTCATTTAACTTCATTAAATATTTATTAAACTGAAGGTGTTATCAGTTGGTCGTTTTCATTCTGGAATTTTTTAATACATTTTCTGTGACAGCAAAAGTAATTTTGTTATTATTTAAACATTTAATAATTGTAATATATACATTATTTACAATTTCATATAAATAATGATCACACACAACATTGCACACAAAAAAGCATACAAAATAAACACTAAATTTAAAAATATAGTGATGTAACAGCAGGATCCCAAAGCAGAAAGTAAGAAGTTGAGTAAAAGAAAATAGTTGAAATTCATAAAGATAGCAGTAATGTCTTCAAAATATTAATCTTATTATAAAACAAATAATTAGGCAAAAATTAACTAAGGTTATTTGGAATTTCATGCTACCATTTAAAGAGACCATATTTCTTTTTAATGGTTGATATTTTTAAATTGATAAAATGGCATATCCATCATATTATATACGGAAAAATATTGGAATATGATTGATTGACGTAAATAATGAACCTAAAGAAAGTTCATATTTTCACAGTACCAGAAAATTGTATTCTTAATTTACAAAATTATTTATTTTGATTTTTTCTTATTTAAACTATTGTATTTTTCTATGTGTTATTGTAATAGAAATCCATATGTACTCGTTAAGTATAAATCATAAATTTGCTTGTAAAAATTTTTTATTAAAGAGTTAAACTCTCTATAATTCCTGATTTAATTCATTACCTTACATTTGATCAGAATTTAAGTAATTAACATGAATGTAATAAAAAATATCTAAAAATAAATTATGCATTAAGTTTCATTGCATTTCTTGGTGAGTTTTTAGAACTTTAATATCCATGTTAGTTAGGAATATTCAAATGTTAGTTAGGATTATTCCCATTTTCCTAAATCCGCATTTGCGTAAACTCATTTTTAATTAAAATCAAACAATGCATCCCAAAATGTTACCGAAATTGGTTTTTTTCATTCACATTTAGTTTTAGGTTTTAATTGACAAAGAACTGGATTTTTGAAGAACATTACTGCGACGAACTGGTAATCTCTCTTTCTTGTCAAGCAATAAAGGAATTTCATGCGGAGGGAACTGAAGAGGTGTAGGAGGAGGAAGAGACAGACACCGAAACTTAATTTACCCATTGAGAAAAGACACAAATCCTGATCGCCATCCCCTGATGCCCTACCTTCTTCTAGTCTCTTCTTCCTGCGTTTCCGCACGAAGCAGATCACCAGGACGATATTCAAGACGAGCAGGCATGATCCTACCACGGACACCGTGATGATGATGATGCGTGGGATGTCTCCTTTGTTCACTAAGGATTCGTCTATTACTTTCTCCGTCTCACCAATTGGAGCTTCGACTGGAAAAGAAAGACAAAAGAGGATTACTATGGTGGCTGTATATTTTGGAGTGTTTTTTATTGATTTTTAACGTTGTTACTAAGATTATTTTGTGCTTATTAAATTGTAGAAATTATTTTTATGTAAATGCTTAAAATGCAATTAACGGTATTTTTTATCAAGTATTTATTGTTCATAATAAATTTCTAAATGAATTTCATGTTTGCAAATATATTGCTTATAATGATGCATTATAAGAGAATACTTTAAACACGGATCAATTAAATACTGAATAAAAGTACTGGAAACATAAACCAAAATATATAGTCATAAATACTCCAAGAAACTGAAAGCTATCAAAAGTTGAAAGAATAGTTCTAATTTTGGTTAAATATAAAAAGACAGCAAAATTAGATATTAATTGTTTAAATACTTCTTTTTTGTTAAATATTTTTAAGTATTTATTAAATGTCTTATATTTATTTTATAGCTTAATAAGTAATATATATACATATATATATTCTTTATATATTATAGTAACTATAAATTGAATGTTTTGATATGTATATATATAATTATACTATATCATATATATATATATATACATATCTATATATACATATATATATATATATATACAGCTATGTATATATGTATATATATATATATACATATATTACATCTAGTAATGAATCGAGGAAATAATAAATATATTAATTTTTTCTAAAGTAAAGCAAAATATATTACAATTAAGCTTCTTGTAAAAAAAATCGAAAGTTCTTTAAATCAATAATAATAATTTGATATTGTTAATTCTAAGTTGGGTACATACATATTTTGGAATAATTATGTTAGGTATATTAAACTACAGTTATTTATAACTATATTAGTTTATATTGAAACATTATGAAGATAAAATATTTTTTTAAAAACTTAATTTGGGAAATAATTCTGCTCGAGAAAATATAATTATTTTCCAAAAGCTTACTTTTTTTATTATTACCTTTAACATAAGTAATCATTTAAATCTAAGTCCAATATGAGAGCAAAAAAATCTTACCGAGTGTAACAGCTGATGCCGCATCTTTCAGATAGCTGCTTCCACCTAAGTTATTGAGTGCCATAATGCCGAAGACATATTCTGTGCCCAACTCTAAGCCACCCACCGCAAAGACAGTGGAATTCTGAGGTTCGACGTCCACAACGGAGTACCCGCCATCAGACCCCGCTTTCCGATATTGAATTCGGTACATCTGCTCCATCCCACCATCGAAACCTGGAGTCCAGGTCAAGATGACCGCATTGTGGGTGGCATTTATGACAGTGAGGGAGGTCGGAGGATCAGGAGCAGCTGAAGAAAAGAAAGATATTAGTGGCGTTTAAATCACATCTATAAACTCGGAAGAAATGGTAAGATTTATTTTGGTTTATGGACTAAAGGATTAACTTGTCATTTTATTTACGGACATAGTGGGAGTCAAGCCATTTTATTTAAAGGTGTGGTATTGTTTTTTTAGTAGACTAAAATATCTTGGAATGTATATTAAAATTAGAATTTTTTAAGAATTAAAACACACTAAGATTGAATACTGCATGTCATTCTAAAAATTATACATATGTTACCGTTAAAGTATATAATGCAGTTATTTTATAGAATACCTAGTTATTCCATGAAATAACTGATCGTGTCCGTTAAATTGTGTAATATGTTAATAATTTGACACTTTAACTAGTTATTCTATAAATTAACTAATGAGAGACAGTTAAAGTGTAAAATAAACAATTTATCTAAAAGGAAATAACTAGATATTCTATAAATAACCTAATGATAGACAATTAAAATTAAAACGAAGCAATTTATCTAATTTATGTAGCGTTTTCTATCTCTCATATTGGACGTTTTCATAAATGGTATTTATGGAAACGCGTACCATAAAATCATTTGTTACAACAAGGATTACTAAAATGACCCTTGGAATTACAAAGAACATTATTTCTAAAACAAAAAGATTTTTTGTTGACACACTGGGTTTCACACGAACATTTTTTAAATCCCTGACCAGAACCTAAACTTTGAGCTGTAGCAACCAATGTATTTATCGTTGACATTTTGAGAGTATGGCGAAAAAGTATTCTTGTTCTTTTATGCTTTGGTATATTTGCAGTCCTTCAAAAATTATTTTTATTTGAATTCGAAATTAACGTTTTTTTCCGCTACTTTCCATATAGTCAAACGAAACGTAAATGTACTTTATACTAAAAAAAACGCGAGTTATATAATATAGATTGTTTTGCACTTTAATGGGCTGCAGATCGTTATTCTGTGAAATAACTAGTTAAACCATGAAACAAGAGATTTATTTACACTTTAACGGACACGATCAGTTATTTCATGGAATAACTAGGTATTCTATAAAATAACGGATTTCATACTTTAAGGGTAACACATACACATTTTTAACAGAATGCTTCATTTCATTGTACTTATTTACATTCATACATATTTAAGATATAAATCAAATATAATAAAACTAATAAATTAATTAAAAATATCATAGATATAAGAAATAATAAGAAAAAAATTCTTATTTTTAGCATATAATTACGTTTTAAATCAACTGTGAAAAATAAGTTTCAGCAATGTTAAAAGCAGAGCGTAAATATTATAGTGTGATACAATTTTGAATTTAAAATTTTTAATTCTGACAAAAAATATTCCTCACAATTAATAACAATGAATAAGACAATAAACTGATATTTTTTAAATTTAATTTCATATTTACTGGCATTTGTGATCAATACATAATTAATTAATTTAGTTAAATTCGCTTTTGTGTGTGTGTATGAAAAATTGCTTGATAACTAATTGCACATAATGTTTCCATTCTTTAAAATGTTTTGACAGTTAAAAACCGTAAAATTAAAAAAATTATCATAATTTATTATATTTCCGAGTGATATTTTTGATTACAGTTTCCATAAACTGAATATATATATATATATATATATATATATATATATATATATATATATATAAAGTTTCTTCTTCTTTATTTAATTTGTTACTTCATAAGTCTGTTATCATAAATAGTGAAAGTGCCAAGATGAAAATTAAATTTTAATTGCTTTTTTTACTATGTAAATATTCGTTACTATAAACTAAAATGAAAAATAACTAATGAATTTTAATTATTTGACTCAGTTACTTTTTGTTTGCAGAAAATAAATCGTAATTCTGTCTTCATCAGTTTGTTCCACAAAATAGATAATATGTTAAAATATTTTAATAAATAACTAAACACTTATATATTTTTAACGATATTTCAACATTAATTTTTAGACAGGTAATCTTGTAAAACACATAATTTTTGCAACCCATCAAAATATTAAAATATTTTTCAACATTAACGCAATTTTGCTATGATCCCTGGAAACAGCTAAAAAGCGAGCTTCCATTTTTCACATACACTAACATCTTTTCGGAAAACACCAGAAACATTATTAAATTTTGAACAATACAGCAAATTACTAGATATGTTGTTTTCGATTCAACACGCCCTTCGGTTCAAAGATCATTTCTCTTAATATTTCTCTACGTAAAATGATTCTTTTAGACTTCGGAAGGTAAATTTCAAAGACAGAACTTTTAAATAAAAGATATCAAATCTCATTTATCAGCATTTATTCTGTGAATAAAACTACAAAATTTCAACAATCTTTCGTCTAATTAATAACAATATATTATGTAGTTCATCTTGTAATAAATGTTAGATTGTGTTTAATTATTAACACATATTGAAGAAAAAATAACTTTTTACGCTAAAAATATCGTAAAATTTTAAATAAGGAGAAAGAAAATTAAAACATCAAAGAAAATTTTACAAAAATGTAAGAAAATTAAGGTACAAAATTGCAATACTTAAATACATAAAACTAATAATTAATGGTTACTTTATGAACATTTATTTAATTAGATTCCAAATGAATTAAATTCATCTCTTTTATTCGACCTAATTCTGAGTCATATCTTTTCAATGCATGCAGATATTTGCATTCATTTTGAATCATTATATAATCTAATGAAAATATTTTTGTCCCACTAACCTATTATTCGTAAAACAAAAAGTAAATTTTTCAACGCTTAATATTTAAATAATACACTAAAAATATTATGTTTTCTCATTTGTAATATTTTTATGCGTAAGTTGATATTTAAAAAGTTTTTTGAAATACATTTATAACGAGTATGTTATTATATATACATTTAAACTCATTTGCATGCCACCCACCCTGTCTAGTGGTCAGAGTGCCTGACTACGGATAGGGGAGGTCCTAGGTTCGAATCCCGGTTCGGGCATGGATGTACTTTCTCTCTCTATCTATCCTGTCTTTGTTCTTTCCTTGTATGAATGAGTTGTGAATAGTTGCCTTACCCTATAAACGGGATCCCTATGGCATGTGTGTACTGGGAAGTCGGACTCCACACCAAAATATGGTTCAGTTGGAAAAGTGGAGCAGCGCACCTCATGTTGCTAGCCTAGCTGGCACGCGACAACAACAACTCATTTGCATCTCTCGTAAAATTATTCGAATATTACATACACTAAAAAAAATCTTTAAGTGATTATTCATACTTTTAAAAGTTTTAATTCGGAAAAATAATACCTTCTTTACATTTTAACAGAATGTTCAATTAGAAGTCCTTGAAATCATAAGTTGACATATTAAATAAGAATACATCTGTTAAGCATTTGGAAAATCAACTTACATTTTTGTCCTAAAGGAATTTTGAATGTTTCAAATCCAAGCTCATTTTTGGCATTGCACACGTAATCCCCATAATCCTGAGTTTTCATGTCTTTTACAATCAGAGTAGATTCATAAGAGACAAAATCAATTTGTCGATTCTTTATTTCATATTTCTGAGGAGGTTTCTTAGCGTTGCCTATTGTCGAACCATCTCGAAACCAGGTAAAAGACACATTGGGTGCACCGGAAGCTCTACAAACAATTTTAACATCTTCCCCTTCACTTCCTGCTGCTTTGGAATATGCTCCTGTTCGTTCAATAATTGGTTTATCTAAAAGGAAGATTAATTAATTTAATAGTTTAAATGAATAATACAGCAAAATGAATGAATAGGTGAATTAGTGAATGGAATGTATACAGCGAATTATATATATATATATATATATATATATATATATATATATATATATATATATATATATATATATATATATATATATATATATATATCATACATACATACATACATACATACATAGTTTGTTAGAAATTTTATGATATTTATGATATTTGTAGAACATTTAAATATGATTTAATGTGAATATTTGCATCAAATTTAATGTAATTGAATAGTTGAAAGAATTTTCATTTAAATGATACCACGAAAATTTGTAAGTACTTCGAATGAAGCTTCATTTTTATATTTAAAGCTTAAAATCTAAAATTCATTTCGAATGATTGTGCATTATTCATCATGAATAAGAGAAAAGATGTATCAATCCGCCTCTAAAACCAGCAATTATAAATTTAGCTTCAAATGATTCAGATGTTTTTAAGATTGATAAAAATGAAAGAAATTTATATAAAATCTAACAAAAATAGGTATGTATATGTGTTTCATTAAAAATGCTATTTATTTTCTAACAATCAATTTTAGAAACCATTTTAAAATCCTAATTGAAAAAAATAATAAAAAATACAATCCATGATGAGCAATATAAACAATGTTTGATAATTATATTCGAGTAATTAGATTACTATCATTACTAAATGTCTTTCCTTGTAATAATAAAATCCCACTTTTTATCCTTAACAAAATAAAGCAAAAAACATTTTTGAAAAGTATATGTAAAATAGCACTTATTAATTAGAATTCTAATAATTAAAGAAGTTTTGAAGTCGTTAAATCGTTCTTGCCAATTTAAACTAGCCATAAGTTCTATCTAACCATCTTGTCTTTTTCATTTTGCTTGTACTTGTGTTCTATTGTCAAAGTATTAATGGCTTGAGCCCATGGAAAACGGCTTCTCAAACCGATGATTTGGTTTTAATATAAGAAATCATTTTATTAACAAAATGAATTTCGACAGTATTTTCAGACATTCGATGGTGAACTTCGCCTTGTTTGCTGCCGCTCGATGAAGGCTATTTGAATGCAAGCAGCAAATTCGTAGACCAGTCGGATTGACGACGCTGATGTAGTAATTAATTATTTGTGAAGTAGATGAAACGTTATCTGACGTCATGGGTATTTTAAACCAATGAGAATTGTAATAAAGTGATGTACCCGAGATTTCAACGCGAATGAAAGAAACAACCACTTTATTGTTAAAAAAATAAGCGTACACCCAATTGTTTAGATCTGTTGTGAAATTTGTTAAAAACAGAATGTATCCTTTGATTAATTGAAATTTTATAAACAACTAAACACAAGTTTAACCTTGATTATTAAAGGTAATAATTTTAACTTTTCAAAATATGTATTGATTATACATGAAGCACAAATATTTATATCAAGATAATCATATTAGGAAACAGTTAAGAGAATGCACTTTTACTTAATGAAAGTGCATCAATATTCCCCTCATAAATTTCCTTTTATTTTTAGTATTTTTATGTATGTAAATTACGTCTTTTAAATTTCACCCATAAGGCAAAGCGTTTGTTTGAACAGTGAATGTTGGAAACATGGAGTAAAATTGCAAAATACTTTATGGGTATGCTTTCCCAAAGTAATCCAGAATTTTATTGTTTAATTTAGCAAATGAGATGAAAAATGATTTTAATCTGATAAAAGCATTCAGAAAGTTGTCTTTATTTATGGGTAAGGCTTTCTGTGATAGAAAGGCAATAAACACACCAGCCTTTATTATTTTTAAAAAATAAACAAACAATGAAATAAAAATAATCCAATCTTAATAAATTAGAATATTCTGTTGTTAAAATAAATAATTTTTCCCTCGTTATTCACATAAGTATTTCTCAAAATTATTCTGTTATTCACATTTTATTTATTTACTTATTCGTCTACGTTTCTGTCCAAACACATTTTATTTGATTTTAAATTGAAGATAAAACTCTTTGACTTATTTTATGCCATATCTAAGCTTTCTCACGTTTAAATAATTGCATCCATTAAAATCGTAATCGATTAAATCCACATTTATTTCACATTAAATTAAATCAATTTGAGCCCATTCAAATAGAAATGAATGTTATTCGAAACATCAGCTTAGAAAACGTTCTTAAATTTTTTTCTTTCGGAGAATTCTTCCAAATATTATTTTTTTAAAACTTTACTATTTCAATTCTAAATCACTTAAAGTAATGGATTTTATTTAATTCACACCAATTTTAAATATAAAAGAAATTTACGGTTTTTAAACAACATTTAACGAGCTTAAATATATAACGAAAAACTCTTAAAAGTGAATAAATTCTTTTTAGATTTGTACTCACAAAGGAAATTTTTGAAAAAAGTTTTTGTTGATTATTCATTAAGTTCACACACACACACTTTGTTTTATTTAATATATATATATATATATATATATATATATATATATATATATATATATATATATATATATATATATATATATATATATATATATATATATATATATATATATATATGTAACCAAAGCTAAAAGAATTATCCTCTTAATATAGGAGGGAAAATACAACATTTAGAGAGAGACATTTTTATTTTAGTATAGATACTAATTAAATAATTAGTATAGAGCAAACGAAAAAGTTATTATGTATAACAATAAAGCTGATTTAATAATTTTTAAGCCGAAAATGTATGATTGACTATGATAGTAAATATATGTGTACATTAAAATACACAATGAATATAATTTTTATTTTTTTTATCGTATTAGTAAATGGGATCATTAATATCACTAATTATATTACCAAACATTATTATTCAAATTACAAGTAGAATATAATTCTTATTAGTTTTTTATCATGATTTTTGAATAGTTTTCTTTAAAGAGCTTTTAGGAATTTCTTTTCTGAAAGTCGAATTTATTATGTATCATATGAAAAATATTGGAACTATATTAGAAAAGTAAATGATATTTGTTTTGTAATATGTTAATGTCACAGTTTGATGAAATCTGATATTATAATTAATTATTCACAAAATTAAAATAGACTGAAAATTAAAAAGATATTGATTCGTACTAAATTATCAAAATATTATAATTTAAAATATTTTATTTCGTTTTTGAAATAGGGTGAAAAATCGTTTATATTATATTCCCACAGATCTACACCGTTTCCTTTAATATTTTTATGCTTTTAATGTCAAAAATATCATGAAATCACAATTCTATTTCCTTATGCATGCTCCGTGATTAAATATCCGTAAATCTTTTTTCTTAGAAAGTAAAATTTAACATATAACAATATAAAACATGGCCATTGGAACTAAAATCACTGGGTATAAAAATAATAAAAATCTGCTATGCTCCCTATTGAAGATATTACCAATTTGATGCATTTTACCTAATTGGCACCAGACGAATAACATATATTGAGAGAAGTTTGAATAATAAAAATAAAGTTCACAAGTATTTTAAATATTAGAAATACTTAAGTTAACTTTTTCCTCTTCTTAATTTTGCAAAATATTTTAAAATTTACAAACACTTTCAGAGTTGTTAAACTTAAAAGAAAGTAATTTAATACTTCCGTCTACTTGAAAAAATTTCAAACCTAAAAATTGAGAATGTTAAATTTGAGGTAAACCCCTAGTCTTTCAATAAAATCTCTGATATCAAGTCCATAAGTGAATCCCCACATACCATACATAATATTGTCACGGGAGGTCCCAAGAGTGAATACAGAATGAGAACTTACGTTTGACCACAAGAGTCGATGCCTTTTGGGCTTCGTTTCCAATGCCATTGTCAGCCACGCATAAAAAGACACCAGAATCCTCCCTGGTCACGTTGTTGATGATGAGGTATGAGCGTCCATTTTCGATGCTCTGTCGCGTTCGGCTCATGTCAAAATTTTGCCGTTGCCACCGAATGACGTCATCACTCAAAGGATTTGCATCCACTTGGCACTCAAGAAAAGCATTGGAGCCCTGGTCAACATATGCGTTTTCGCTTGCCATGGTAATAGTCGCAGCATCTAAGGAGTAAAAGGTAATTTTACCATTATAGCTGCTTTCTGTGATAAAAATAATACATAAAAATAAAATTTCCTTTCATAGAATTTTAATTATGTAGTTTTTAGCACCTGAAGTATCAACTATTTCTCACATTTCTTTTCAATTATGATTTTCCCTCGTTTTAGTTTTTCTATATTGAAATAATTAAGATCAGTTTCACATACAACGCATTAAATTAATGAATCCAATGTGTTATCTTATTTAACTGTAAAAAGTGTTTAAAATTTGATTTTGTTTTCGTTTACCCTAGATTTGGTATTTATTTTTCCTAAAATAAACCACAAGGCTAAAATTCCACAAAAATATACTATGTTTTTGAAAAACAGTCAATATTAGAATATTAATTTGATGAATAAAGAGGAACATAAAGTCATAGATACAGGATTTAAAAGAGGGATATAAAGTTATATTTATAAGATTTAATACATCATGGTACAGTTAAGATTTGTAAACCATTTCATACATATTTTATATTAATTATGTAAAACATCTCTTAAAATATCTATAAAATTTTAAATCCTAAAGTGGTGATGTTAGATTTCTCTCTATGGGTGTCTCAATATTTGAAGGGAAGTGACATTTTTTCCTCCTTATTAGAATAAAATATCAAATCTTTTGATTGCAAAATATGTTACGTCACTATAAAAATGTATTAAATGCATAAAGTGAAAATCTCAGCAAAATATATATTGATTTCATTTCTTACAAATATGCGCTAAAATCATTATAAATGGGATTCCTACATTTTAAGTATGCATCCCATTTATAAATATAATAGTTCATAAAACATATGTACTTACACAGTACATTCAAAACGACAGTCACAAAGTTGCTTCCTTCCTCATTACTGGCTTCTAGCTTATATTGACCAGCCTGATCTCTTCGGACGTTAGTCATATTAAAAAGGGAACCTGTTGCCAATACAGAAGTGACTGCAACATCGTTCGAATCCGCAGGCATGAGGGAAGTTGAACCACTAGCTTTACTCCAGGAGTAGTTTATTGCTGGGGGATTAGCCCTCGCAGTTATGTTGAGAGTGGCTGATTCACCTTCTATGACGTCATATTGCTGCAAAGTCTTTGTCTCGAATTCCGGTTTATCTGCAAGTGTAAAATATTTAACATCATAGTAATGTTTGCTTAATAAATAGCAAATAATATATGGAGAGAATTATGAATTTAAAAATTGAATGTAAGAAATATCAACAATTTACTTTTGAACAAAAAATAATTTCATTAAAGGTGTCAATTTTCATTTGATTAGTTTAAAATTTATATAATATATATATATATATATATATATATATACATATATACCATCGGCGGGCACTTGGGTGACGATCTCTATGCTATAACAAAGCCAGAAACTGCTACTCATTTGTCTTTACCCGACGGGCACCTGTGAACTAAGTCATGAAAACGAGTTGCGTTGCCCGCGCCATACCGCCACAAACAGCGTTTATAGAGTGGGCCACATTCATACATCATCACAGAAGAAAGACAGAGAAACACAGAACGAATATAACATTCATGTCGAGCCGGGATTCAAACCCGGGGCCCACAGCTCGGGAGTCAAGAACGCTAACCACTCAGCCATCAGTCATATATATATATATATATATATATATATATATATATATATATATATATATATATATATATATATATATATATATATATATATATATATATATATATATATATATATATATATATATATATATATATATATATATATATATATATATATATATATATATATATATATATATATATATATATATATATATATATATATATATATATATATATATATATATATATATATATATATATATATATATATATATATATATATATATATATATATATATATATATAGTAACAAATAATAATATGATAATTTGTGTTGATTACATTTACTAACACAAACAAATCTATGTGCAACCATTAAAATTACCCTATGATATTATATTAATTATTTCTAAATTAATTTAGTACAAAAATTCAAATAGTAATAAATATTTATAATATCAAGTTATTATCATATAAATATATTAATTACAGAAATAAATTATTGAGATTTCATATCAATAAATACTAACTTAATATACAAAATTTAAAGTAAAATTTAACTGTATGAGCAGAAACTTACATAAAACATTTATTGTTATGGCGTCATGTGCACTTTTTTTCAGTTCGGTGTTCGTTGCCTGACATGTATATACTGCACCGTCGTCCTGAGAAGTAACGTTCAATTGGAGAATGTTCTTTGTTGCTCTTCCACCGTTCGGAGCATCAAATACACCGTCGGGAGTCCCCAATATAATAAAACCATCCTTCCACCACGTGATTTCCGCTTGGGGATTACTACTGGCGCACTCACATATTAGTGTAACCTGTTAAAGGAGAAAGTAGTATGAGGCAGTGCGTTTTATTAATAAAACTACTGTTTCCAAAATATGAGGCATTTATCAGGAAGGAAATTTCTGAAACTGTTTTCTCATTAATATCAAGAATATTATTGATTCTTTACATATAAAAAAATTTAAAGAAAATTAATATTTCCAATCATTTACTTTTTATTTGCTTAGATTTCGTGAAAAAAAGAATCTAAAACATAGAAATTATTTTTAAAAAAATAAATTTCCATTTACAATATGACATTAAGAATATAAGTAGTTTTACACGAAAAAAACATAACTTTTTTCCAAATGTAACATTCGACATCTTTACTAAAAATAAATAATAATATTTTGATCGTCTCAATAAATATAAAATATCATATCAAAATTTGTATACTTTTTGTTTTTGATTAATTAATCCAGACTCTAAACGACAATAGCTTCAGAGTCTTAATAGAATACTGAAAAATATTAATAAAATAATATACTATGTTCAATGTCATCGCAAATGATACATAAAAGTATTTTTAATACTTACAAAATTCTAAAATTTTACCGTTCTATTGGTAAACACTTAATCATTTAAAAGCATTAAAGTTAACAAAAATACATTGAGTAGTCAAAATATTTATAAAAATTTTAAATTTTACAATGTTATAAAAATTGCCTATCCTAAAATCTATGATTTTGTCTTTTAGGGTGTAGTCTACAAACCTATCAATCAATTAATTATTTTTGCTTATTTTAGTAAAACGTTATAATATAACAAATTATTTTAATCATAAATTCCAATACGATGAAATTTATTTAATCAAATGTTGTTAACTGTTGCTGCTAAATAAAAATTATTTTAAATACTTGATTCAAATTAAAACGAATTTCAAAAAACTGATGTTTGAATATGCATTTTCCGGTTTTGTGTTCCCTTTAGACAGCACAATTACCAAAAATTTAACTGTTTCGTTTATTTTATGCAAAGAAAAATTTCAACTAACAACTAAAACACCACAATCTGAAACCATTAAAATATTTCTGGTTTCTTTTCAAAATCTAGAAAAATAAAACTTAAAGTAATAAAAATCGTTCTTTTCCTTCATAATTGTTTTTTCTTGTTTTATGGCTTTTAGTTTTTTCTTTTTTTCAGGTGATATGAAATTCCAAATATCCGTGCAACAAGAATCAAATAAAATAGCATTTTATCTAGCCCCTATGATTTGCTAATTTAAGGAAAAGAAGTTAAAACTCTTGGGAAATAAAAATATTGCCAAAGAAAAAAAATTATGTTTTGCAGAACTTCCACCCTGAGGTAAAAAGTATTTTTAAAAAGTTTACAAATGTACATAAAGGAAAAAGTCATAGCATAGAGTTATTTCTTTTGAAATTATTCTTATTTTGAGCCTTTTTTAAATGCTTTACTAATGATTTTTCTCTGAAACAAAATCTTCATTTCATTGTGTTTTTCGGTGGCTTTTTTTGTCTTATATTGCTTTTTTTTAATTTTTACACTTAGAGAAAAAGTTTGTGCGCATTAACAGCAAGCTTTATACTCGAAATTAATTTTTTTCACTCAGTTTCTTTTATTTTTAAAAAAATATGAAGCAAAAGAAGTAAGTCTAAAGTTTCTGAGTTAGAAAGGTAATTGAATTTTACTTTTTACATAAGTTCAAAACTAAACCTGCGGATGTATGTGCAATTTTGAGATTTCAACACGTGCTTTTAGTTAAGAAGTTATTTTCATGGTTAAAATGATTATTTTTAATGAGAACAATGCAAGACATAAGTTTTTTTATTTTTTTTATTTTAAAGATATTTAAATCAAGAACAAAAGCTGAGTGAGTTAAAGATAAAAAAATATTTCTTATATTTAACAAAACTTTTATGGTATGTACATATTTCAAATGTAAAAATCTTATTATCTACAATATAAAAGTAAGTTTCAATTATTGCTCCACCAACATGCGAACAATGGAATTATTTGCGCCAAAATGAAGCTAAGCCTAATTCTAACACTTCTAAAAACATAGAAAAATTTGGAACACAATCTAAGTGCTTTTATTTAAGCTATAATATGATAGAAAGAAACTCCTAGCTTTTTAAAAAAACTAAAGAGTAATTTAATATGCAAGTCTGATTTTTACAAATTAGATGCTTAATCCATTACATATTATCATGCTGATGAGTTCAGTAAGTAATTATAGACTGATGCCCTTCAATCAACATAATAAATTGTGTGGAAGTGAAAAGCTACAATTCAATAGTTCAAAAATGCTTTCTAAACTAAATTTGAATCTATGTTTTCTTAAATTAATTCAGACAATTTCATTACTACCAATATTGAAATAATCCATCATAATCTATTTAATACACATATTGTATAATTAGGTTTATAATGGCGAATTAAGTCATCATATTAAAATTCCACTGATAATAATTTGAACAGACATTACTATTATAAAAAGAAATTTAATAAATCGGCTGTGATTAAAATATATTCGATTGTATTTATAATCTCATTTTTCCCCGATAGCCATCTCAAGAAAATAATTAATTACTTCACTGTAGAATTTAGAAGAATACATTTAATCTTAAGATTTATATTAAAGTTAAACAAACATTATATGCAGAATAATATGTGCAAATTACAGCAATAACTTATTTTGATAAAAATTTAACTAAACGAAATAGCATACTTTTTGGCCAGCTTTGGGTTTCTTTGGTTTGATCTTTATATTAACAGCCGATGGAGGAACTATAAAGAGAAAATGCAATAAATAAAACAACAAATTATATAAATTTCAGAGCCACTTCGTAATTAATACTAAAATAATGCCTTAAATGTATATACAATTTAGAATGTTCTAAAATATCATTATACAAATATTAATGTTGAATAAAATATTTACAATATACGTACCAGAGTAGAATTATTTTTGAGAGCATTGAAAAACTGACAAATACTATCTAAAGTAAAATTGATTTTAAGCAAATATACAATAATAATTTTCAAATTTGATCAAAATTTTAGAAATTATAATTTTAAGCTCTTAATAATTTGAAATAATTTACTTGATAAAGTAACCCTATGCATAAGTCTTCAATCAATGAATTAATTTATCATATATTTAAAAGCAAATTTAATAAATTTGTGTAATTAAAACTAGAAATTTTTTGAACATAAATCTCAGTTATACAGTCATAAGTTTTAATTGATAAATTTAGCATTAGTTAGTTATATTAGTCATTAGTTATTAACATATTTATTTCAATAACTTATATATATATATCTATATCTATCTATACTATATATATATATATATATATATATATATATATATATATATATATATATATTAAGAGTCTCTTTTCTAAACAAGAGAGCTCTATGGATAATGTCAATTTAAATTTTCTATTTCTATTAAGTTAATTCCATTATCTCAGATTAGAGATAATCATGAATTAAAACCAGTTTCGCTAAATGTTAAATTGGAAAACATTATTACAGTGCACTTATACAATCCGTTAAATCGGTTAAAAATGCAAGAGCTTGAAGAAATGGAGTCTCATTTCATCACTTATTTTACTTAAATTAATAAACTGAATATCAGTGTTAATCCGAATAATTATGAATTCTTAAAATTGGTGAATGAACCATAATATAATTTTAAACTTTCATAACATTTTAGGATTTCATACTTATTAGTGTACAAGATGAAGCAGAAACAAATAAGTGATTTCATATTCTGAATGAAATACTTAATAGGAAATTAAACATTAATTTACAAACTAATCATGTAGATGATTCCCCTTATTTTTTGTAAAACAAATTATGGGGAATTATACTCATATTTTAAAAAAATAACATTTCTTGTGAGTACAACACGTCACCTTGTGGTTTGGTTTACTTTGTTTTCTCAACATTAAGACGACTACATTGTCAGTTACATTAAGACAACTAATTAGTCAACAAAATACAGTTCATCTTATATACTATTAATATATCCACATACCACGTGTGATTTCAACCTACGAACTGTCGAACAGAAGATGACAGTACTGAGCATTCAATAAACAGCTTGACCATTCATTTTGAAAATGCTGCAGGGTACTCTTATTAACTTGAATTATACGAGAACGAATTTGTTTTATGAAGTCGTTTAAGCGATATGATATGCACTAACTAGCCACAGTATAACGACTCGGTCGGTCATTTCAGTAGATTAACTGAGAAAAGTCATGGAACAGACCGAACAATTTGCGGATGCATCCTGCTGCTAATGGTGATGTTGCCTTCGTACGAGATATTATCTTAATACTAAGACATGAAAACTAAATGAATAATCTTGTCCTTTATAATGGTGAGATTACGAAATATTCCATTTATAATTAAAATGTTCAACCTTGAATACTAAACCTAAGTGTTTTTAACAATTATTTCATACATATTTATTGCATATTCTATATATGAATAATTTTATCTTAACAAAATTAATCATAAAAATAAAACTATTGTGATTCTTATCAATGAAATAGTATTATTTTAGAGAATGATTTTCAATAATTATAATTAATATATAAATATAAATTTTAGATTCTACATATAATGAAAATATTCACCTTTTAATATTAAATTTTCGAAGTGTTTTTGACAATTCTTGTACACACATTTAATTGCATATTCTCATTACATGACTAATTTTATATTTACTAAATTGATTACAAAAATAAAATAATTGTTCAGTCAAATTAGATAAATATTTATATTAATATTCAATTGTGTCATGATAAAAAAACATTACCAATTACAAATGATTATATTGACCATTCATATCCTTGGAATTGTATTATTATATAGAATGGATTTTAAATAAAGATATTATTGCACTACAAATATAACTCTTTTATATTGGAAATGCCTACGAACTTATTTAAAAGAAATAACCTCAACCCGTTTAACAAAACACATATTTTTATAAGAAAAATAAAGATTTTTTTAATTTCCTCATAGTTGTTAATAAAACAATGATAAATTACTTAAAAGATAAATCACATTCTTACTGAAGTTATAACTATAATTTTAGGAGTTTGCTAATAAAATATTACCATGAAAAACTTTCTATCACAATGTTAATTTTTCTTTAAATATGAATTCAATCATTTGTTCTAATGAAGTGAATAAAGATATTCATCTTTATTATAGTTATATATAATAATAATAAATGCAACTTGCAGTTTTAAAAGTATTTTAAAATAGGATGTTAAAAACCTATTTTGACATTCCTATTTTTAAATAATTCAGACACAAAGTATTATTAAATAACCAAACTCAACTATGTGGTGACAGTCAAGATTGCTTTTAAATTAAAAGGAATTCAATTTGAACTAAATTGTAAAACGTACTACGAGAAAACACAAGATTCTTATAATATGTTGACATTGATTTGTTTGAATGGGTAACTAATCCTTTCCAAGTTAAGAAATAAGTCAATGCGTAATTAGGAAGGTACGATAGTGAGAAATAGCGACTTCTTAAAATAAAAGAGTAAATTCCTTTTCATTGATTAAATGGGAGGAATTATGCCCTTTATTAATGAAGCAATTTTAATTATGGAACATTCCAGTGGAGAAGAGAAAACTAGTAAGTCTCTTCCTCATTTAATTTGAAATGTCAGACAGAAAGAGTAGGATTGCATTGTGGGTATTTCACTAGAGAGGATTTTATTCCAAATGCAAACAAGAATGGAAAGAAAGGAAGAGAAAAAAAGACAGACATTCCTAATTCTGAAATTTAATGTATATCGGAAAATGTACTAGGCTGAAGAAGAACGCATTAAATGGTAGATGGTATTTCAGTAGCTTTCTTACAGATTAGAATAAAATAATAAAAGTTTGAAGCATTAAGAATGAAAGAGAATTTGAATATCTGCCATGCACGTTAACGAGAATAATAAATTAAACACACTGGCAGTATTAATAATCCCAAGAAGAATCACCTGAAATAATTGAGATTGCATTTGTTTCGTGAAAAATAACTGCAGCTTTTTATTCTCTCTTTCCAGATTGAATAAATAGAAAATATCAAATATTCAACTTTGCTTGGATAAGAGCTACTGCAGTAACTAAGATACATATTTTTGGGAAAGAAATTTAGTAAATGTAAAAATGTTAAATGGAAAATTAAATGATATTAAAATAACTTTATATTTTCAGTTTCCTAGTATTTAATTAAGTTACATTCAACTTTTGGACTGATTTTATTTGAAAGTAATTATTTCAGCATAGGATAATTTTCATTGTTTATATTATTCTTACATAAAAAATACATACATTAATTCTTTAAACTTTGATTATATTTCTTACGTGTAAATTTAATTGATAAAATTAATTAGGTTCTTTTACTGAAGCAAACTATTTGAAAGTATATTACGAGCAATAATTTTCAGCCTATTGATGTTTATACATTAGAAATTTCTGTAATTAATATCATTGCCTTGTAAATGAATAACATCTGAAATATCAAATCTTTTAATGCTAAGAACTACTATGGCTAATGGTTAAGTTGAATCGTATTAGTGATTATATTAAATCAATCACTTTTAAAAAATAGAAGATTAGTGTTGAGTTTCTTCTTACACATAATATCTCGGTGAGAAAAAGGTCCATAAAAATTTTACAGATTTTTTCTCAGAAACATTAAGTGACGATAAATAGAACCATTAAATGTATTCTCTGGAAAACCAGTATCAGGATGATATTAAAAAGCCTTATAGCTGTATTCATTTGAAAAACCATCCTCATTGTAGTATCAAATACATTTCAACAAATTTATTAAATATAATAATCATAAATATTAAAATTGAAAAGATAAGTAATGGTAAATTAAATCTTTATTGTTATAGTATAATTCAAAAAATCTATAAAAGCTCAATAAGAAAGATCTTAAAAATGTACGTAACATATATTTTGTAATAAATTATAAAGAATATCCACATATATAAATAATCTATATTCTTATACAAATCATATTAAAATGTCTCAAATTACGATTAACTTTTATTTCAGACCAAACGTAAGAAGATATTTAAATGAAATATTTAACTATTCCATCAAATTATAAAACAATTATTCCATCAAAATGTAAAACTTATATACGTAGATATACTTCAGTTAACTGATAATACTAAAATTATTTCATTTTATTCCAGGAATTCATTCAAACCGATTAAGATAATGTACCAAAAAGTGAAATAGCTTACAATAAACTGTCAGCCTCGTAGTAGCAACCAAAGGAAGAATAGATGCTGAGTTGGATGCCTCGCATCGATATTCCACGCCATTGTCGTTAGGGTCTACCGTAATCGCTACTTCAGCAGAAACGACATTGTTGTTTGAAGTGGTAGATGATTCAATCTACGGGGACAAGAAAGGCACATAGAAAAATTGGACATTTTGTTTCAACAGCCTCTCCTGAATTTCAAATCAGGTACGATATTATATGGCACGTTTAGAATTATTTATTTACCTCTTTGTCCTTCCGATACCATTTTAGTGTGGGAAGCGGGTTACCACCTTGGGAGACGCATGTCATTTGCTGTGTTTTTCCCGTTTCGATGGGGGTTCCTTCAGAATATCCAAGAATGGTTGGTGGTTCTGGAGGATCTGGAAAAAATATATAATTTAAATAAACTTCAAAATATGCTTGCAATATTAAATATCATGAATTAATATAAACATCAAGAATAATTGAGCAACTACAAAAAAACGTTATTAATTTTTATAAAACAAGCTCATTATATGTATATATATATATATATATATATACATATATATATATATATATATATATATATATATAATTTATTATAAAAATTTTGAAAAATGTTAATTTATTATGTATTTTAATAAGGTATTGAAATATAAAATAATTATTATTTAAAATTCATTTAGTGTGCATATGTGCAGTATATTTTTAACTTAGTAATATGACTAATTAGCATAGCATACATATAAAATATAAAACGCAGATTTTTAAATCACAACTTTATTTGATATATATTCAGTTAATTGTATTTAAAAAACTATCGACATTTTTAAGTAATCATTAAATATTCTTATACGTTAAATACGCTTTTTATAATATTTTATACTTTATTATATTACTCCAAATACTAAAATCATACTTACATAATACGCTGACAACAGCAGTTTCAACCATCGTTTCGCTTAAGGCTTGATTTATAGCATAGCACATGAAAAGCTTCATATTTTTATCCTATATATGAAATGAAAGGAAGAAAATTTATTCATTAACAAAGGCAAATAGAAAACAATCCATAATCTAGGTTTTCAAGCATTCACAATTTATCCATCAAACTGCTTATGATGTTAAATAAATAAATTTATTATATTGTTAATTTATAGTTAATTGACATTGTTATAAACAAAACTTCATTAAAAAAGAAAAATGCATAATTAAAAAGGAAAGAAATCCAAATAGCACAAATTTTTATCGTGCGTATTTTGATAGGGGATATGCAAGTGACTACAATCTCAGTGAAATCAATTCTATTCTAGATATTCTTAGAACTGTATAAAAAGGGTATTAAATCAAAGAAAATATTTATTATTTTTAAACTTTGAATTATTTGAAGACAGTTTGCATATGCGGATTCAATGCGATTAGAAAAAAAAGTTAACTATTATTTGAACATATTTCTAAGTTTGAGGGAAGGAAAGCTATTGCCTCTTTAGATATTGCCCTTTGTCTTTTCTAGAAATCACCCATTGTGTCTGATATACCTAGGTAACATGAAAATGGAATCAGTAAAGATGGGTTAAAATTACTGAACAACAAAAACAATACATAACTATCTCGTAACACAAAATTGGATAAAATACAATCATATGCAATAGACACCTCAAACCACGGACAACTCAACAACTTAAAATTCTGCAGCTTTGGAAGAGCTCGATTTGATGTCGTATAAAAAGACAGATTTAATATTTTGATTTAATCCTTTTTTTTTCATAAAAAAATTTAATCTCATTCCTCAAAGAGATACAGAAGAATATATTAGCTTATTCTTAAAAAAAAAATAAAAAAAAAAACATTCTTCATATTTTATTTTATATTAATCATTACTTCTGAGCAACTAGACTTAAGTAGGAGACATATTTTATCGAATTCAGGCAGCTCTCAAATTTTTCCCTTCTTTAAGGGAAATGAAAAAGTATATTTGCCATTATCAAGCCGTTAAAGACTTCCGAATATACATATGGGAAGTGTTTAAGAGACACATTTTATCCATAATTCAATAACCATTCGAAGGTAGCAAACTGATTAAAACTCCTCTTCAACTTCTTGAGGGGGAAAAAAACTTTTCAATCCATTTTGGATACACTCAGCCATTAAATCTAAGTAATAAAATGAATTATAAGGAAACAGAAAAACATTTCACTAGGAAAGGAGGATTAAATTGGAAAAGCCGTCGAGAAAAGAAATTCGTCTGTGAATGGAATCCTTTACGTTTACGAGGAAATTCACGCGAAAGAAACGTATTTATTTATTCTTTTTTTTTAGAAAAATAGGATTTGGTGGTAAAAGAAATAGCTTTTTTTTAATAAAGTTTGGAGAACTAGTTAAAGCACTTAATGAAATCTAGATAAATTTATAAATTGTGCGAAGTGAAAAAGAAGCGGGAAATATGCAAAAAATAACTCCAGCTATCTTTTAAAAAAAAGAACAAAAAAACCAAAATAATTTTTCATGACTTACTGAAACTAAATTAAGTAAATCTCTTTTAGAAAAAGAATAATGCCGTAATCTTAAGTAATAAATTAATAAGATACTGTTTTCATCGTGCTTTTGAATATATATTGTCCTATAATTATATATTTTATTCCGATGAATTTAATTTAATGAAATAAAAATGCTTTTAAATATTAAACATATTGTATTATAGGTTTATGTGGTATATTATACCATATAATAATATATACACAGATATATAAACCCTCACTACCTATATAATAAGTAATTAGTTTATATTTTAATGTCAGTTATTAAATACTTAATTCATGAATTTTACTAAATAAAATTTCATAAGTTGAACTATATGTATTAAAATTAAACATGATAACATAATGTTACACTTATTGAACAAAAATGTTGTTCAAGATACATTTGTAATAATATATAGTAAAGAAAATCATACATCTATTTGTGTAAAATTAATTTAGGTTTTGATGATAAAAAATAATTTAATGCGTTACTTATGTATTTAAAAAGAATAATTGATCACAAATGTACAAAACAACTTTGGAGAATCCTTTTATTACATATATATAAAATAAAATGAGTGTAACAAAAATGGCCTAATATGTACTAATTAAAGCTACCAGACAACGTAAAAAGTAAAAAAAAGTGGAAAAACAAAAGCATCTATAAAAAGTATCCTTAATTAAATTTCCTCGCCTCCAGCAATTTCGTTTAAACACTGTTTACTGCAGCCCCAAAAGCACAGAGGAATTGCCCAATGATACAAATAAAAGGTCCCACAACATGAAAAGATAGATAAACTCGGGAGATTTCAAGCGAAGGGTCATCGGGAACTTTTAATCAATGTATCGATCGGTTATCACAGAAGCGCTCTCACGCGTGAGATATAGCGGGCCTTTTAAATGAGGTGGCAATAAGACATTTCTTTGGGGGCCATTAACCGAAATCGTGGGAGTGTAAAGAGTTATATTGTGAAGCCAATTGCGCCACTTTCGAAAAAAAATATTTTGTTGTGAAGTTGAGAACGTGAGGAAACCTTTATTTCATTACACAGTTTCAGTTGCAGTTAAAAAAAAAGTGTTCGATTTAGATCAAGCGAAGGCTTTTAAGTGTATTCATCTTATCGAAATTCGGTGAAGATGCAATAAGTGTAATGTTCTTGAAATATTCTTATTGACATAATTATGATCCTGTATTAGTTTATTGCTGACTTTTATCAAGCAATATAAAATCATATGAAGTAGAATATGATGAGTTACAGAAGACTAAACATTGGATAATACTATAAAAATATTAATATTTTATATTGCTGAACAAAGCCATTAAAAATAGTAACTTTTATATTTATTAGAAATTAAAGTATTGATTCGACAATTTAAGAGGGAAACATTAGAGATATTATCATAAACTTTGATTTTTTAATCATAAAATAAATTTATGTATTAATATCATTCTTTCAATTGTAATGATTTTATTTGAATTTTTCAAAGATTTATAACGTTCATATATATAATTATGAAATAAACCATAGTGATATTCTCTAAAAGGTCCAAAATTTGATATTTTTATTTTCTTTTAATAATATTAAATGGTTTTTCATCAGTTTACCAAGATTCTTAGAATCATTTAAAATAACCATTTTCATTAAAAAGTTAAATAAATAACTATTTATAATTATATGAATGTGTACTTTGTCCAAAAAATATTTCCTTTAAAAAACCAGGTATATGTTCACGTATGATCAATTAGAAAATAGTTACAATTGGGTATTTTTACTATGGAAGCTAATAAGTGAACTTAAAATATTTAATACTGAAATCTTAAAATAAACTATTCAGAATCATTTGAGACATTATACAAATAAGACTTTAGTACTTAAAAGTAATTTTTTAATTGTTCTACAGTATATTTTTATAAACGTAATAAAATATTAGTATTTTCATCCGAAAATTTATATATTTAAACAAAATGTCTTATAAAAATTACTATATTTCAAAAATATTTATAGCTATTAATTTTTTGTTATGATTTATATTATTCAATCATGAAAACTGCCCTTACATGTCCAGTTATAGTAACTGTAACATTAGACGTGGTTATCCAACCTCCTCTTGGATCTGCTACGCTGCTACTTGCTGTTTGAACTGAACGTCCATCTACCACCCACGAAACTTCAGCCGGAGGGTTACTCCTGTCTGTTGTGCAAGTCATAGTCACTGAATCTCCTTCTTGCGCTTCCTTAGGTCCCATTATGGTAACTTTGCTGGGATTAACTAAAAAAAATCCGCAGCAAATTAATTTGGAAAACTGGCGACAACATAAAAAATAAATAAAGAAATGTATATAAAATGAAATAAAAATATAACAAAGCTTGCATCACTGATTTCCTCAATCAATAGTGATTGATGACATATTTTCTCTGAAACGTTTATATTTTCACTATAATCTGAAACCAATTTTTTTTCCTCGACCAATCAAATGTGTCCTAAAAATTTTTCTCTTCCAATCACATTCTTATTTTTACTTATGCATTTTTTTATTTTGACTTTCATTATCTAATAGAGATGATTTTTCATCTTTAAGGACGAGATTTGTTGTTTTGAAGAATTTGATAAAAAGTCAAATAGATTGAAAAACTTAAAAATCTTTGAAACACATACATTTTCATGATAATCTGTTACCATATTTTTCTCCCCTCAACCAATCAAATGCTTCCTAATATATTTTGATTTCATCTTCCAATCAAATACTTACTTTTCCCTATGCAAATTTTATTTTTTATTTTTTAAGTGCATTATGTAATGGAGATTTTATTTTTATGAAAATAATCCTTATTTTGAAAAGTTCTTTAAAAATAGATTATCATTCAAATAAATTGAAAAAACTCATAAATTAACATTTATAATATATCGTCTAATTACAGCGCTCGTGTGGGAAAAATAATAATTGAGCAACAAACCAAAACATTTTATTGTTATCATTGTTATTTAAATTTAATATGTATATTACGAGTTTAAAGAGCAAATTAAAATAAATATAAATATGTTTCTGATATATCCATTATGTGATCAAGTGCAGGATATGATAGAAAATAATCCTTCCAGAATTGCTTTAATTAATCCTTAGATGCCTTTACATTTACTGATATTAATGAATTATGGCAATCTATTTGCTACGTTAGAAATGCTCTGCATTAAGTCTCAACAAAATCCTTCTACAGTTATTGCGTAATCACCTCATAGTATGTGAAGGATTTGACCAGTTTGCCTAAATTTCAATTCGAGTTATTGTCTTCTAGAGTTACTTAGAATTCCCAATTCACAAAACTGCTTTACAGTTACAACAAAAGCTTAAGATTACCTATTTTGAATTCAGGCCTGGTCTGTCTTTCCTCGATCTATTCTCTGTAAATGTTAATACACACTGCTTTCAAACAACGAATTTTCACTAATCTTAAACCGCTGTACTGTAAATATTCAATACTCGTGGAGTGAATGTACATAAAATTATTAACATATGCAACTTATTCTAATAAACCAAATTATATATTCTAAAAAAATAAGACCTAAAAACTGAATTCATCATGAGTCGTTTGCGACATGATCATTTTAAGTTCACTTGCTGGAAATATAATATATATATATATATATATATATATATATATATATATATATATATATATATATATATATATATATATATATATATATACATATATATATATATATATATATATTTGTATATATATATATATATATGTATATATGTATATATATATATATATATATATATATATATATATATATATATATATATATATATATATATATATATATATATATATATATATATGTGTATATATATATATATATATATATATATATATATATATATATATATATATATATATATATATATATATATATATATATATACATATATATATATATATATATATATATATATATATATATAATATATATATATACATATATATATACATACACACACTATATATATATATATATATATATATATATATATATATATATATATATATATATATATATATATATGACGGATATTTTTTTAATTTAATAAAATTAGAATAGATATTTACTTATATAAATGTGATTAATTATAATTTTTAATTGACTGAATTCAAATATTAAGTTTAAAACAAGTTTTTTATTCCTTATAAAAGTTGTTAAATGTAATCAATAAATAGCATTTAAAATCAAACTAAAATAGCAGAATTTAATGATCATGCACTCAGGAAAATCGGAAATATTTTTCTGGTGAATATATATGTCATTTTAAGTAGATCAATAAACAGAGACCATATTAAACTTACACTGCACGGTTAGTTTAACCATGGCGACCATGGGTTTGGGGCTCACAGAGTTAGTTGCCTCGCAACGGTAGATGGCGTTGTTATCATTGGATTCAACAGGAAATGTTAGTGTGTTGGTAGACTCGCGGCCAGTTGTGGTATATGTGACATCAACTTGCTGGTCATTTCGGAACCAAACCAATTTCGCCAATGGATTGCCTCCCCGAGAGACACACGCCAAAGTGAGAGTATCCCCCATCCTTACTGTCTCTCCTTCTTGGTAGCCTTCGATTTCTGGGGGACCCGGGGGAACTAAAATAAAATTCAGGTCAGGTTAAAAGCTGAACTGGACAAAACATTTTATATAAAAGTCTGTTCTCAAATTTTTACAAATATCACACACAAATAATATATTTTAGTTCAATAAATGACTTATTACTTTATTTTTTACATTGTATTATCTATAATATTACATTAATTAATACTGTGTAAAAATAAAACATATAAATAAATATATAGACTGATAAACATTAATATCATATTAAAGAAATGTATTTATAGTGAAGGTTATTTTGAAATATGCTATTTTATTATGCTCTTTTATTAGTTAATAAAAGATTAGATTTTAATAACATAAGCACAGTATTAAGAATGAAAATATATGATATTTATAAAATAAATATAATTTTATTCATAGAATTAACTTTATATGAGTAAATGATTAATAAAAATTATAAGAAAATAATACTAGAATAGGAATATTTTTGTTTTCATTGCTTATTTAGAATTTTAATATAAAAACAAGATGTGCTCATAATACACTTCTAATTTACCGGAGCTTCATTTAATTAGATATTTCTAGTTTTAACTTTTTTATAAATTTATGATATATAATTTTTCAAATGAAACAAATAACTATGAACATAAATCAAAATCGAGTCCTTTATTTTTTCATATTTTTCAGTTACTTTTCATAAGCAGTGGTGAACAATCGACAAACACATATCTTAATAATTTTTTTTAAAAATATAATTCGTCTCAACCCAACTTATTCCTTTAATATTTTTTTTTCTAAAATGTTCTCTCGAATGAAATTTAAACGAAGTATTAATCAAGAATAATTTAATAGTTCACGTATCTATTCAGTTTATTTCTTACATGAAAATAAAATTTTAAACCACCACTATTCTGTTGTCACTGTATAATTTTACTCTGAAAGTAAAGCGATCCGAAAGTTAGCCCCAGTAAACACTATTAATCTCCTCAACTTTCACTTCCAGCTTTCTCACCAAAAAAAAGTCAGATAATGAAGGGGTTCCACCATGAATGAAAGGATTGAAAAAAAGGAGCTGATCCTGAAAGCTTTTCTTTTATTTCTTTGGATCCTCAGACTAGACAGGTTGAACAAAACGAAAGCACAAAAATCCGAAAATAATTAAAACCGGCATCCACCATCTTTGCTCGAAAATCCGGCTTATGTATTAAGGTGTGAATAAGTACCTGATAATGCTCTAATGAACAGGGCTTTCCAATTATACGGTGCGGCTTTTCAGTTCTAACGAGGTATCGAACCTTTACCGAATGAAGTTTGCAATCGAATTGGATACCGCATTAGTGCATCCTGGCGCGCATCCGTTAAGACTGGGATCCTGATCCGGGGAGTGGGTGTGTACGTATTCCCGGTTCGATATGCACAATTGTGGCTAGTTGGCTTAATTGTAACGAGCTCACTCTCGAATAAACTAGGAAAGAGATATCTGTTTAGATAGCTCTGTTGTAGAAATTGATTAGGAAAGCGTTATTCCCGAGCTTGAATTAAGAGAAATAGAGTTAGGGTAAGGTACTATAATGCTAAAGATAACATGGGATGAAGTCCCACACCTTCTCAAGGGACTGAGATTTTCTAAGTGAGTGGAAATTATTTTACTCATATATCATTTAAACGGAATTGATCGAATTATTTGATTTATAATAAAATAAATTCTTATGAAATTGCATAAAGTTTGGGAAGTCAGAATAAGTTTTTGGCTATACTATAGAATAGCAAAATAGGTTTTGATTAAAAAAATAAATAAAGTTTTGTTAGTATTAATTTTAAAATATTTCATCAATTTTTTTAAAATATAAAACTTTATTTTATTTTTAAGATTTTGCTTAAAAAATGGGTAGTAAACTATACATTCACAAATACGATAGCTAACAATGCAAAAATATATAAGCAAAAATTTAATAATATTAAAACAAAGAAACTTACATAGTACACTGAGCTCAATGTATGATACCATAGGCGTGCTCAGGGCTTTATGCACAGCCTCACAGCTATAAAGTGCTCCGTTATCGTCTGGCGTAGGCGTAAGCGTAATGGTGCTGATTGCAGTTTCTCTGTGGTCATCAATTTTCTCAGTGTTATACACTACATTATCTAAAAAAGCGATAAAGAAGTAACCAATACATATTCACAAATTTATAATAAATAAATAAAGATTAAAAGAAAAGAATACGATGATAAATAAAATAAGATTCAAAAAGATAATAATAAATAAAAGAAATATTAATTTAAAAAACACGAAAATCATAAAAATGTAATAAATTGTAATGTCTCACCATCGGCACTTTCGATTTTAAGATCCTATGTTTTTTTTTTTTTTGTTTTGTTTTGATTTTCAGAGAGACTCTCGTTGTACGCGAAGCAGGCGAGAGAGATTGTCGCGAACCCATACATGGCTCCTTGTAAATTTTGTTCATTTTTTAATTAAATGTGTATGTTTCAAAATTGGAGTCATTTATTTGTTTGTTTGTTTCATAACAAACTTATGTTTTTGGTGGCAGCGGTTTGATGCTTTTTTAATGCTTTGCATTAGCATCCATTATGGAAATTAATTATGTGCACTATATTGGATTACGTGCCGCAATGTTGGAATACAGGTAGGCCATTTTGATCAATCTTTCTCTGGCTACTATTGAAAATAAATAGTTTGGAATGTTATAGAAATTTATAGAATATTTAGTTCCAATGTTATTTACGTGGTTTTCATGTTATATCAGTTAATTTTGTTTATAAGTTTGTAAATGGTGTATTCCATATTACAAAGCTAATTTCTGTATTTCGTGTATTCGAATTTACAGTGTTCATGCTATATCAATTAATTTTGTTTATAAGTTTGTAAATGGTGTATTCCATATTACAAAGCTAATTTCTGTATTTCGTGTATTCGAATTTACAGTGTTCATGCTATATCAATTAATTTTGCTTATAAGTTTGTAAATGGTGTATTCCATGTTACAAAGCTAATTTCTGTATTTCGTGTATTCGAATTTACAGTGTAATATTTTTTATAAGAAAAGTGTATCTTATTATAAATTTGCATTTCATAATTTTTATGTGGTTGATGTATTTCAATTCACGTAGGAATATGTTAAAATAACTATGTTGTTATAGATTAATGTGTAAAATCGAAAGTACACTTAAATTCATAATTTTTTGAATGTTTCACTGAAAGTAGATTTTATGAAAGTAATATATACTTTAGAAAGGTTTTGATTTCGTTATGTGAAAACGAAAGTACATGATTACAAATAGGTTTGAATTTAAAGTAATGTGAGATTTATTGATATGTTTTTGATTTTTGTTTGTAAAGTATCAAACTGATTTATTTGATATTTAAAAACGCATATGTTTATTTTCATTGATAAAGATTTGAAAAGATATTTTCTTACTGTTTAAAATATCGTACGTTATTATCATTTTCATGTCGTGTATGATTAACTAACTAAGTTTATTGATTTAAAATCGAAAGCTGATTTCTGGTTTAGATTAGTTAAAGCTTTTAATTTATATTGTTGTTAAGAATTGTAGTGTTTTATATTTTGAATTAAATAAGGATTCAAAAATATGTATAATTTCATTTTCTGATTTAATATAGTAGTATTTGTATAAGAATCTGATTTTATAAAATTTATACATTTTTGATTAATAATTCAATTTATCTGAGTATCAAGTATTAGCTTGGTGATAAAAAAAACTTGAAATCGAGAGTAGAAGATTTAATATTAAACTTGTTCTTCTTTTCAAAATATATGATTTGCTGTTTATACACTATTTGTTGTATTACAATATAGTTTGTTTTCGTTTAAATTTTTAAATGTTATGGATATGTTTTATATTAGTAGAGTGTGTTAAATAATTTCAATAGTTATTTACGAAATTTTGTATATAGGTGGGTGTAGTCTGTTTTTCTCTCATTATTGCATCTCTTCTGAGATAAAGCGTTAATAAATAAAATGGCCTTTTTAGCACGGGGGAAAAAGGGAGATTTAGTAGAAGTAGCTGAAGAGTTAGGGGAAATGGTTCCAGATTCTCTTAAAATCCCGGATATTAAAAAATTAATTTTAACTAGTAAAAACTTTAATGAGGAAGAAGTAAAATGTATATTAGATAGGGTAATCGAGGAAAGAGTTAAAAGGGAACAGGAAGAAAAAGAAGAAAGAGTTAGGCGAGAAATACTAGAAAAAGAGGAAAGAATTAGGCGAGAAGAAAAAGAAGAAAGAATTAGACGTGAAGAAATAGAAAAAGAAGAAAGAATTAGACGTGAAGAAAGAGAACATATTTTAGAAATGAAACGTCTAGAAATCTCTTCAAATGCTGCAATTTCGAACACAGAATCAGTTACAAATAGGACTGAACATGCTCAAAAAATTCAATTAATGCAAATAACGCCAAAATTCGATGAAAGGAAAGATGAGATGAGTTTATACTTAATAAATTTTGAGCGTAGAGCAGAAATGGCTCATATTCCAAAAAACGAATGGGTAGTTTATCTTGTAAGTGCTTTACCTTCAGAGATATCTAACATGTTAGCTAGAGAACCTCCAGAAAGGGCTGATGATTACGATTACGTGAAGGAAATTATTCTTAAACGATTCAAGTTAAATAGCGAAAAATTAAGACAATTGTTTCTTAGACACCAGAAAACGTCAGACAAATCATGGAGAAATTATGCACAAGAATTGAATAGTTACTTTACGGAATGGCTTACGGAATTAGAAATAACGACATTTGAACAGCTTAAGGAACTAATGGTAACAGATCAATTGAAACGTCGTGTGCCAATTGAAATTAAGGAACATTTTTTGGCGGAATGGCTTAAAATAAATTCGCCGTATGATCTGGCAGAGAAAATAGATGAATATGAAAGTTTAAGAGATAGTTTTAAGACGAAAGATTTTACAAAACTCCCTCGAAATAATTTTGGTTTTCGTCAACAAAATGAAAACCGTGCCTTTAAGTTTAATGAAGTAGTTCGGAATCATAAATCTCATGTTCCTAAAAGAGTCGAGAATAAAAATTCTAATTATTCACATGAAAAGGAATTCGAAAAAAGAAAACAACTCCGATGTTATGAATGTGGTTCTTATAGTCATTTGCGGCCTCAGTGTGACAAAATAAAAAAGAACTTAGAATCGGTAGCATCCAACGAAATTGCTAGAAGTACATTTAATGAGTTGATGGCTCCTTACACTAGTATCGGCACTGTTAATGGAATTCAAATGCCAATCTTAAGAGACACTGGAGCAACTCTTGATTTGATTTGTGGAAAATACGTGAAACCTGATATGTTCACGAAGGAAAAGGTTTGGCTAAGAACACCTCTTGATGAAACTTTAGTATGCTTACCTATTGCCGAGGTTGAAATAAATTGTGAATTAGGTCACATTTTGACAAAGGCAGCAGTTCTTCGAGATTCTTTGGATCAAGGAAGATATTTACTGGGAAACAAAACAGCCGCTTTATTTGAGGAAATTAAAAAGCATGAGGAGGTGAAAATACATATGATAAATGCTATAGAAACTCGAGCTCAAAAAAGACGGAAGGAAAATAGCACGAATAAAGAGATTATTGATTCTGAAATAGAATCTTCTAGGTCTTGCTTCCAAACTAAACAAAATGAAGAATTAGAGCAAAATACAATTTTGCCACCATTAGAAACCGAAGTTGAAGGGATGGATTTGATAAAAACATCTCCAGAAGAATTTGCTCGGGAACAAAAGGTGTGCGAAGATTTGAAACCTCTCTTTGAGCAAGCTAAACGACAATCTTCAAAAGACAATAAATATATTATAATAAATCAATTGTTGTTTTATAATAAAATGGACAATGATGGAACTGTAAGAAGATTATTAGTTGTGCCCAAGAAGTTTCGCAACCAACTAAAAGGGATCTGCCATGAGATAACTGCAGCTCATTTAGGTATAACTAAAACAAAAGATATGCTGTGCAAAACTTTCTACTGGCCTAACTGCTTTAAAGAAATTGAAAATTTTGTTAAATCTTGTGACAAATGTCAACGAGTAGGAAAGCCTCAAGATAAGAAAAGGGCTCCTTTGAAACTGGTTCCAGTAATTCCGGAAATATTTACAAGAATTAACGTTGATGCATGTGGTCCTTTACCTATAACTTCCTGTGGTAACCGGTATATTATAACAGCCATTTGCATGTCATCCAAGTATCCAGATGCCATCCCAGTACCAGATATACGTTCTACTACTGTGATTGATGCTTTTCTTCAGATATTTAGCCGCATGGGTTTTCCTAGGGAGTTGCAAAGTGATCAAGGAACATCTTTCATGAGTGTCCTGACATCAGAATTTTTAGAAAAATTTGGTATTAAAGTTGTGCATAGTTCCGTTCAGCATCCCCAAAGCAATCCTGTTGAGAGATTGCATAGAACTTTAAAGAGAATACTGAAAGTCCTTTGCTTAGAAAAAGGTACAGATTGGGAGAAGATTTTACCTCAGGCACTTTTTGCTCTTAGAACTTGCATTCATGATAGCACTGGATATTCTCCTGCAGAATTAGTCCATGGTCGGAACTTAAGAACACCCGTAACACTATTATATGAAAATCTAACTGGTAAAACCATTGAAGAAGATAGTGTGATTGCTTACGTTTTTAATCTTTTAAATAGAATGAAAAGATGCCAAGAATTAGCTGTGAAAAATATGACAGAGGCTAAAGAAAAACAGAAACTTTGGTATGACCGTAAGGCTACGAAAAGAGAATTTAAAGAAAATGATCTTGTGTTAGTTGTTGCACCTTCTAGATCAAACAAATTTTCTGTTCATTGGATAGGTCCAGGAAAAGTAGTAAAACGACTATCGGACACAAATTACGTAATACAATTTCCCGATAAGGAAAAATTACATGTATACCATGTAAATATGTTAAAACCTTATTTTCAGCGTCCAGAAGATGTTAATTTAATTTTTACCTCTAATTCTGATAATGAAGATATTGATTCTGAGAAAGAAGATATCCCAAGTTTTGAAATTAATTCATCTACCCTTTTAGAGACTTTTCCTGAAAGCTGTTTTAATGAAAAGTTAGAGGACGATCAGAAGAAACAATTGAGTAGACTTTTGATTCAATTTATTGATATTTTTTCAAATGAACCAGGTTGTAAAGAACTGGCTGAACTGGGCATCGAGTTAGAATCTAATAAACCTATTATAGCTAAACCATATCGAATGTCCCCACGACAGACAGAAATTCTGAAATCGGAAGTAGACAAAATGTTGAAATTGAAGGTGGTGGAACCAGGTGAATCCGATTACACATCACCTTTAATATTAGTTGAAGCTCCTGGAAAAGAACCTCAGCCTGTACTTTACAGTCCAGACTTTCAAAAACAATTTATCATTCAATGTGATGCCTCAAACTTAGGAATAGGTGTAGTTTTATCTCAGAGAGATCAAAATGAAAATGAACACCCTATCCTATTTCTGAGTAAAAAATTTTCAAAATCTGAGAAAAATTATAGCACTATAGAAAAGGAATGTGCAGCAATAATTTTTGCTGTTACTAAATTAAAATATTATTTAGATGGTCAGTATAAATTTATTATCGAAACTGATCATAACCCTTTAGTTTGGTTAAAACATCATATAGGATCTAATCCCAGACTTTTAAGGTGGGCTTTGGTACTTCAAAGCCTAAATTTTGATATTGTTCACAGAGAGGGCAAATTACATCAGAATGCCGATAGTCTCAGTAGAATGCTGAATAACCAAACTTAATTATTTTCTTTTTTCTCAGATATTAAATTAAAATGTTTTTTTTAATACAAACTTCCACTGTTGTTACATGTGTACTTAATAAAAAAATGTTTTTTATAATAAAAATGTGTCTATTTGTAAATTTAGTTAAGTGTTGAAAATCCTGTTGTGTTAGATAATTATTTTGTGCTACTTTGATATATTTTTATTTTATATTTAATATTATATAATTCCATATAATTTTGTGTTTCAGCCAGAGTCCGATTGATCAGGGCTATCTGTAATACTAAATTTTGCTCTTTGTTGTTTGTGTGTGTTTTTTTCTTTTTTATTTGCAGGTTGATTTCCTTAGAATGAGAAAAGAAAAAAAAAAACTCCGGGGAAGGAAGGAATAATTTAGTCTGTAATGTCTCACCATCGGCACTTTCGATTTTAAGATCCTATGTTTTTTTTGTTTTGTTTTGATTTTCAGAGAGACTCTCGTTGTACGCGAAGCAGGCGAGAGAGATTGTCGCGAACCCATACATGGCTCCTTGTAAATTTTGTTCATTTTTTAATTAAATGTGTATGTTTCAAAATTGGAGTCATTTATTTGTTTGTTTGTTTCATAACAAAATGGTCAATAAAATTGAGTAACAATATTTTTCATCGGAATATCAATATACAATTTAAAATATAATTCAATTATGCCATTTTCACTTTTTTTAATAACATTCGCTAAAATCAATTAATTTAATCACATCCATTTAAAATTAAATCTTCTTGAATAAAGTAAAATTAACTTTATTCAAAAATAAAGAATAAAGTTAATTTTACTTAACTTTATTCTTTCCTAAGATTAAAGGAATTCTTGAGCAAACAAATAAATAATATTTAATATTTTTAATTTATGCTATGCAACTAAATACTTAATTTATATTTTTGATTAATTTTTCCGAAGAAATAACAATTGAGTCTAGTTAATATGAAGTTTATTAAACAGAAAGTATCGTAACACTGAAACAGTCACTGATTAAAATCAAGGATTAAAAATAAAGTGAAACACAAGTTTGATAACTTAAATATTTCCTCTGAAACAAGGAGCAGTGAAAATTAAAGCGAAATAACGAAGAGAGAAGCAGATTTCTGAGTTCAATGGGCATTAAGTAATCGTGCTAAGAATTGGTACAGCATTTTTAATCCGCTTTTCGTGTGGTTACTTTTCCTTAACAACTTTGCGTGTGACTATAGCAAAAATTAAAGTCACGCTATATCTGGAGCAAAGGCTAAGCGAATAGGTCTTCCCTTACTAATATACGTTTTTATTCTGGCACTATTTGACGAGTATGAGGAATCACGTATGTTTAGGTATGATTTATGGTTATTCTCAGACTGCAATGCACACTCAAGAAGCCAGTAATTGTTTGTTCTACGCGGTGTTAAGGCCTTGTGCGTGCCAATGAAACTAAGCTACTTTCACACACTTGGCTTGAAGCAAATAATATCCTCGTGGTAAAAAGTAACATGCTGGCATAATTAACTTTTAATCTTAACAGTTTATCAAACAATCCAATTTATTTGATGGTTATTTTCTCCTGCTTCTTTATGATGATGGTTATTTTCTACTACTACCTTTCTTATAAAGCAATTTAAAACATACATTTCAATAGCGAAAATTCTTCTAATAAATGTGATTTAAAAGTAAAATAACAAAAAAATCCATAAACTAATTACCAGGATTTTTTATTTCAATTCACGAAATAATTGCACAGTTCTGTTCCAATAGGATTTTTATTTTATTTTAATGTAAATGAATAAAATATATCTATAGGTTCTGTCATTTTTAAGGGTAGACATGAGCACCAATCAATATTATCAAGACTGATAAATGGACGCACGAAATGTTTAAAATTGACCAACGAAGCAAGATCTTCCGAATGTGCAGGAAATGCAACGTCACGCATTTTACCCCTAATCAACTTTCCTACTTAGGATTTGTTTTGAACTATTTGTTAGTTCACGGTTTCATGGAGCTGATTTAGGCTATCGACTAACCAGACAGGATAAGAAACAACAACAGCATACATATGTATGAAAAATAGGTGCAGTGAATGAGTTGCTTCAAGCCACTTCTCATAAGATTAGCAAAGTGAACCATCTTTTCCTGTGCGTAGGTGTTGGAGGGGGGATCATATTCCCCCTGATGGAGTATCCAGAGCTCTGTGGGTTAAAGACGCCTCCGTGTTAATTTATCCCATCCTAAGTTCTTCCCCGAGTTTACACTTGATGAAAAGAGAAAATTACAAGGCTCTTGGTGATAGGTGAATATTACAAACCCGTTAAACTTAATATACAGTCCGAGGTTCACTGTGCCACTATGTATGCATATGGAACAGGAAGATTCTGAACCAAATAAAAGGGTTGGGGTACTAATATAAACTCTTTATAGTTATAAACCATGGTGAAATGATGTTAAACGGAGTCCGTCTTCTTGACATGACAATGCCCATGTCAAAGAGAATTTGAAGACCTTAAAAAACCTCTAAAGGGCCTTCTTAGTAATTTGATCACAAAGCGTCATAAAATCAAATATATATATATATATATATATATATATATATATATATATATATATATATATATATATATATATATGTATATATATATATAATATTTATTTACAACTCAATTTCAAAGCACAATAATAAAATGTTCCCATTTTTTCATATTTTTCCACTTTATCCGTCATTTTAATTTCATAAATATAAATAATATTCACATCGATACACTTTAAGTTTATAAAACCATTTTAATTAGGTTTAGTATAAAAATAATTACCATAACTAAACTCAAGAAATTCAAAAAAAGGAATAACATTGAATCAACAAACATAATTCCATTATTTCACTAAATATTTCATAAATATATTTCATAAGGATTGGAAAGATATTTTCTTACTGGAATATCATTGCAAAAGTTGAGCCAGCTGATTTTGATGAATTATGGTGATTAATTTACTGCAATCGACTTTAATTTTTAAGACTCAGTTTTTATTTAGTGAGCAATTTTTTTTAACATTTGATCAAGATCAAATCTTCATAATAAAATTAATCAGCACTGTATTTAAACGCATTAAATTACAAAAATTCATTATTTTTAATACCAGAAATTCATATAAGTTAATATAAATTTTATAAAAACAAACTGAAGCACAAAAAATGGATATTTAATTTTACATAAGAAAGTAGATCAAAATAAAATTGTACTTTTTATTTCAAATTCAATTATTTAATTAGTCTTTAGTAAGTATTTCATTTTTAAATGAAAATAATATAATAAATTTCTCCTTAAAATAATACGAATTATTACTAATGTGAACTTAAAATTTTTGCATATTTTTCCTTAAAAAAAACATGTAAAGCTCGTTTTTTTAAAAAATAAATGCGTCATAAAAATAAAAAAGGTGATTAACACAAAATACGGATGCCAGAAAATCTTGATATTCAAAGCACTGTATTTATTCTTAAAAACTACAAGTAAAGAAGCTTATATATAAAAGAGAGAAAAATAAGGGTGTAAATTGTAAAAAAAAAATATGTAGAATGTCAAACAGAACAGTTTAAAAATTCCATTAAAAGAAAAGCTAGACTGTGGAGACAAAAATCCGTTTTATTTCAATCTATTTTGTGTAAGAAATGAAATAAGGTCATTAAATGAATGCAACTGTTGACCCAAAAAGGTTTTGAAGAAAAAAATATTTCATTATAGTGTTTATGCAATCTTAGTTTCACAAAAAAGAAACAAAATATTTCAATGAGTGATTAGTAAAATATGTGAATTGGAAATTTATATTAAGCAATTTAAATTAGTATTAACTCAACTCTTAATAATTAAAAATATGGTAATATGAATAATGTAATAATCAATCTAAAATAATGAAATAGGCAACGATTAAATTTAAATATTAATTTGGAATTTTATCACTGATGTTTTTAAATTCAACGCAAGAAGGGAACACGTTACTTTAAATTAAAATTTTAATTTTAATATTTTAGGTTTTACCAGTTTCGAACAAAATTCCTCGAACACAAGGAATTACACCATAATTTATAATTTTCTTTAATTAATATTATTATTCAAATTACATTTAATTAAATTTAAATATAATATCAATGAAGATATTCCGTTAATATTTTTTTAATTTTTACTTATATTGTAAACAAATATAAACAGATGTTAAAATAACACAATGAAAGATATTTTTCTAACATCGTCATTAAAATCTCTTTTCTTCAAAATTTCACCATATTTATAAGTTAAATCCCTAATTAATGATTGTTTCTATTTTCCTAAAAATATATATACACAGGAAATGCTCAGTGAACTTTTGAATTTAATGCAGTTTTATTTCTAAAATCACAAAACTATATTGAAAAACGAAAATTCAGAACACATAACAAACACAATGGTACAGTGCAAAGCGTGTGACAAATACAATCATCCACACACAATGCAAAACACATGATAAATACAACAATCCAATGCAAATCACATGAAAAACACAACCGTCAAATGCAAAACACTTGACTAACACAACCGTCAAATGTAACACATGTGACAAACACAACCGTCAAATGCAAAACATGAAACAAACTCTACGTGTTAAATGAAACAGGATATTTACCCTTACGAATGAAACACTTCTATTTTCACTTTCTAAATGAAGAACTGTCAAGCCATCTTTCTCATTTATTTCAACAAGACAGTGATTTGTTTTCGTAAGGAATCACCGAGATATATTTAATGCAATAATTGTTTACAAAACATTCCACTGCAATACATCATATAAAAAAGCAAGAAATCAATCCTTTCCCCGTCTTCAAATCTGCAATCAAATCACAGCACCATACAGTTTCTTTGGGAAGAGCAACCAAAGTCTTAGCCTCGAGACAATTTCCCACGATCAACCCTACTTACATACATATATCTATCAATTCGGACCACAATTTCCCACGGTGAGCATCTCCAGAAGAGGAGAACAAAAAGAAACTGGTTCGAAAGAAACAAGGACCTTGTACAAGGACGCATTGCAAAAATTAAAAAAAAAATTTAATAGCTATAATATTAGAAGTAGCCTCCCTGATACCACTATCAGGTATTACAGCCTTATTTCTCAAGAAAAGCTTATTTAGGTATTCTAGAAGCGCACTTAGTAGATTGGTTATTACAGAAAGATAAGAACATGTTTCTTAAATGCTGTTTGGATGGATTAGACTTTATTTCTTATTGGACTAACTGGAAGGCACTGACAAATTTTTATCAGATGTTTAAGATTTTTGTTTTATTTTCTAGTTCTGCGAATGTTTTCAAATGCTAAGTTTCTTTACAATTCTTGTTATTTATGCCAAATTCCTTCAATATTCAAAACAAATAAAAATATTTCGCAAAAAATATTTTGCATTTCAAAAAAATTTTAATGAATAGATTAGGAAATAATATTTTATTTTCAACCAGTAATTCAGCTAAGAAAAAAATTAGCGAAATAAACGCTTACATGAATGTAATTCAGTATTATAAAATATTTCAAATTCATACTTGTGGGCATCAGCTTTAGTTTTTAATGTGAAAAAATCATCGAAATATAATTTGAAATAAAACAGATTACTAAATATTTGATAAAAATTTTCAAAATTCAACAATCTTATATAAAATCATATTAGCGAAACTTGTTTCCTAATATTTTTAAATTTATTTTAAATACTAAATGAAAATTATTTTAATTTTCAAATATCATTTCTGTTTCATACTAATTCATTCATTTATTTATCAAATTTTTTTAATAAATATTCTTTCTTTTGCAAAATTTCTTGCAAAATTGATTAAGGAATCCGTAGATAAAAATTCTGCTTGATTCAAATGTAAGCAAAAAAAAATTTTATAATTCATTTGCAAATCTTAAGCATAATATTTTTCCGGAAGTTCTAAAGAATATCTTGTTCCAATAAATTTCATATACCGTTATAAAAGCGAGAAATTATGTAAATGATAAATAATTTTGACTGTTATAAATATAATTCTCTTACTTTTCTGTTATGAAGTTTAATGAACTAAAATTGAACTATCTTACATTATTAATATTTAAATACATAAGCCTGATAAATATTTACTTACCTGGTCTAAGTTCCACATTCTTTCGGAACCACCTAATACCGGCTGCAGGTTTACCACCTGCAACCATACATTTAAGTGTCAGCGTCACCCCTTCTAATATTTCAACTGTGCTTCCATTTGGATGTTGTGATATAGCAATGGAAGAGGGTGGCACTATTAAAGAAAAACATTATTATATTTAACAAAGTATCATTATTAATATGCATTATAAAATTATAAAAAAATATTAATTTCATTTGATTTTATACATTTTCAAGAGACACACATATATATGTATGTATGAATATACGGCACATATGCTACCTTCTTCTTATTATTATACCTTAAATAGGTCACACACATCTGTACCTTCTTATTATTATTATTATTACTCCCTCTGATCTTAAATAAGATCCATGAGGTCACTCGCTTTTAATTTCAACACAGTCAAACTGGGTTCCTTCAGGAGATCTTCACTTGGTAGAGCAGCGCAGTCTAAAAGCTGTTAGGGACTGGCCTCTTCAATGTGACATTCGGCACAACTCGGAAGGTCTTGGAGCCATTGAAAAATCGAAGGGTTTTTAAATGTCCAGTACACAATTGAGATATAGCAGTTTGGTTTCTCCTGTCACCGACGAAGCCAAACCAAGTACCAGGACCCTTTTATATACCATGGGTGTTCTGGTGGATGCCTCCAAGAGATATTTATTGAGGCCATGCTTAATAAGATATATGCCGTTTAATCCAGGAAGCCAAATTCAGAGTTTAGTGATTTTTTTGGTGAAATTTTTATGTATCTCACAACATGGTTCTTATTAAGTCATAGTTATAGAAACCTATAAGAATTAAGCAGAAAATTCTATTTTGGCAACCCATATTTACATCATGACGCACGTCACAATACTTCACCTTGGCAACATTTTTCATCGCCAAATATTTCAGATTATAAGGCATCTGTACCTAATATATACTTTATATTTATATCGTAATATATAATATACCTAATATATACTATATACTCACTCAGGACGGTAAGCTTTACATCCGCTCGGATAGCCTTATTTTCCCCTGCTGGCCCGACCTTTGAGAAAATAAAATAATTAATTATTTGCTATTTATTTTTCTTATTTTTACAATAATAATAAATAATATAAAAAAATCAATAAAAATGAATAAAAGTAGTTAAAAAAATTCAGTTTAGTTTTAAGACTTCATATTCATCAAAGATAAAATATGAAGTCTTAAAACTAAACATTATTCCATAATTTAAATTTCCAATTCTAAATAATATTATTTGTATAATAATAATTGTGACGGATTACATTACCACAATGTGTTACAGATGAAATAGGTCACACACATGTAATTATTCTAATTAAAAGGTAAAAATATTGCAATTAAAGCAGCCCCATTTAATACAGTCATAAAATTCGAGATATTATCACTGAAATTTATGAAAGGAACACGCGTAAAGATTCATGCAGTCAGCATAATTAAACCTAAGTCGTTAAAAACAAAAAAAATTAGCGATATTAACAGTGAACCCTCTCAGAGATGATAGCTTTTGTTGAACACAGTTTTTTTTTTCTCTCTCTTCACATCGCAACACATTTCTCTTAACTGAGTTATGCTTCGCAGAGTAGCGGCATTTTTTTCATTCTTTAAGCATTACTTCTGCTTCTTGACAAAATCAAATTTATTTTTGCTTGGGAGTCCCTGTCTGCGAAAGAGATATATAAAAGTTGCAATTTTTATTTCTTGTTTGTTTAAAAGTTTTCCACCCTGATACCCGTGGTGGAATTTTGTTAAGTGATCTGTGAAAGGAAAAAAAAACGCTTCATTAACAGCAGGCTTAATGAAAACAGAGCAGATCCCATTATAATTAAATTCATCCGCTTAAAATAGCACTACAAAACTCTTTAAGAGGAAAAGTAAAAGAGTATTTTAATTCTGTTTGCTTTTGATCCAGTTAAACAATCAATAAATCATTAAGATAAAGTAAATTTAAGCGTTTATATTTATTTTTTACAAAGTTATGAAGACAACCTGACTAGTCTACTTAGTGTAAATGTTTTATGTTTAGTTTGAATTGCAAATTACACCTTTAACGTCATTTCATTGAATAGTAAATACCTTAATTGATTGAAATAAGTATTCAACTAAAGCAAAGCATATAGAAAAGTAGCCAAAGGAAATATTAAAATAATTATTACTTCCCATTAATGTATTAAACAAAGACAAAAATCTAAAAATGTTTCAAAATTCTCGTCGTATTCAAACAGGCTCACATTTTGATATAAAATTCTTACCTCAATTTAATATCAAAATATTTTGAATGATTTAATTTAAAGAAAAATATAAATGTCCAACGGAATTTACTACCCGATTCTTAAGCAAAATTTATTTCATCCTATTTCTATAATTTTATTTTAGGAATAAAATTGAAGATGATGCATTTATCATTTATTTAAATTAGTTTCTTTAAACACAAAATAAATTATTATCTAAAAAAAAGTATTTAAATCCTTAAAACACGTTTCTTCACTCAATAATACTTTAATTCTTAACAGATTTGTGAAATCACTTCAAAATACGCTTTATAATTCATTATAAATCAGTCATTTTTGTATAAGGACTCACGAAATTTTATTTTTATCAAATAAACAAATATTGTACATACAGTAAAGTTTAAATACGGAGATATTTTGATTGTTAAAATATTAATAATATGATCATAATTTAAATGCATATACACAGAACCAATACTCAGGTTGTAATTTATTATAAACTTATGATGGTTGTTGCATGCTTTGTTTTTAAGATGGGTATTGTGTGTGTGTGGTACCAAGGATTTTAACAAATCTTTCATTGGTTGCATTCTCGGAATTTATTTCATGTCGTCAAACAACAATCATTATTTCCAAGACGATATTAAAGGGTTAATATATTGATTAGACAGATAATGTAATATTTCTATATATTCGACAATAATTAAACAAGTAATAAACATGCCAATTTTACTTTTTAAATGTAGTATGATAGGAATAAAATATAAATATATTAGCATAAATTTAAGCGGCATAAAATTATATAGATTCATTTTGATACAATTGTTCAAAGATTTTCAAACTCAACAAAAAAATTTTCTTTCATTGATGCTAAATCTACTCAATAATTCCAGGTTATACTTCATGAAAGAATAAATTATAGTAATTAAATTATGTAGCATTTTTGAAAATATTATAACAAAATAGTAAATGTATTTTTCAAAACTCAACCTGTATGTTAATTCAGAATGGTGCAACTGAAACGAGAATTTGAATTCATAATAACTTTAGTTACGAATGAAATAAAATAATCATGTAATCTTGAAAGTATATAATTTTCTTAAGCATTATAACACAAAAGTATAATTTTCTTAAGCATTACAACATGAAAGTATAATTTTCTTAAGCATTATAAAACTAGTTATTCAATTGATGCTAATCATCTGATCAATGTTTGTGAGCCAAATGATTATTAAAAATTCAAGAGCATTGGGATTGAAATTAATTATTATACTTATTAAGAGATTTCAAAGATTACAACTTCCACATTTATTCACATTATTCCACATTACAGTAATTCCAATTAGAAGCAATTAAGAACATTTATTATAAAATATGATTTTTCAGTCATAGAAAAATTATACCTGGCATTGAAATTCGCCATCATCTTCAAGTTGGGCATTTTCGATTCTTAGATCGTGCACCCCATCCTCACCACTGCCTTCCATCATATAGCGAGGAAATCCTGGTATCATTCTGTCGAAACCTACGATATAAAAATGAAAAATGTTAAATAAATGTGAAAAATATATCAATTAACTTAATTTTCTATAATTCCATGCTATTAACAACTTAAAAAAGAAAAAAGCTTGATGATGGACAATATTGAAGCGTTGAAATTAAAGAAAAATGTTTTTGATGCTATGATTAACATCAGAGCATCATGCTTAAGGAATCAGAATTATTGAATAAAAATAATCTAAATAATTTGTTTGTTTATTTTTTTTTCAATTTTTTCGAATTTTTCTCAGAAAGTAAACATATTGTTTTAAAGAAAAATACCTATAATTAGATTTTAATAGTAGGTTTCGAATTTTATATAATACTATGGTAAAAAATTTCTTAAAATTAATTTACTTAAATATACATAGTACATATTTTTTCGAATCGAATTTTCTCACATGGCAAAATATAAATTTAAATATATTAATAATTAAAACGTGTGAAATATGTCGTAATTTATTTATTCAAGCATATGAATTTCACCTTATTTATAAATCATATTGAAATTATGATGTGTTATATACATATATTTTAACTAACCAAATGAGAAATTTCAATGGTGCTAAAATAACTTCGAATATTACTACTTAATTTTCGTCTTTGCTTTTCAAATAAACTTTGGATTCCTGACTTTCTGAAACAAAAGAACACGATCAAACAAAGCACATATTAACGCACTATCAATTACTTTGTTCGACGAATAAATAATTACAAATTAATTAAGTTCTCCAACGAAGTCCATGTATTTATAAATGCCTTCCTGGCGACTAACGATAAATTGCTCAACACTTGTGATATGGTAAATAAGCAGGGTTCACAAAACTACAAGAAACGGTTGCAGACAATAAGATTCCTAAATTTCCAGTAGGGAAACTACCGTTGTTTTTCAATAAAAATTGCATTTACAGAGGAAAATACTCTCGTTTTATACTACAAGACCCAAGAACGAAAGAAGAAGGAAAGGACGCCATGCTTTGCCACTCGACAGAAGCGACAGTTTAATTAAGTAAAGAATCTTTAGCGAAAGAAAGAGCAACTGCAAGCATCTTATTGCTAGTTCGTTTCCACATTCCAACCAATTTCGCGTTCGTTTGTCTTCATCGCCCCTTTTATATACCCTCGTTGCAAACTCAGGAGGGTGGGCAAGAAGAAAATAGAACATCGCCGGTAAAATGTTTTGTGTCAAGGCAGAAGAGATTTTTGAGATAATCTGTCTCAAGTATTGTTACCTTAAGCATTATCAACGGTTAAAAAGAAAGAGCTAAATGTAAAATAAAACACGTTGTTATTAAGGAGATTAATATATCATATGATCTTAAGTTACCACCTGTGCACTGCGAGCATCTGAGGTATTTGAGGAATAAACCAAGCACAAGATATTAATTAAGACTAAAAAGGTACCTGAAGTAAAACCTGGCTCAAATTGTGTAATTCCATGGGTTTAATCCAGCTAATTAGGAAAACTAACATGTTTTAACATCTTTACCAGATGACAATTCTTTAACCATTTTTCTGTTTTTTATTATGTATATAACATAAAAAAACTTGAGTTTCAAAATTAAAAAATTGAACTAGCTCACTAAATTTAATTATTTTACCATTTTATAAAGTTTTTATCTATAAATTAATTAATAATATTAATATATCAAAATTATTATATGAAATCCAAAATAAAGTTATTAATATTTAATTATTAATTAATAAAAATAATTAATTAAATATTATTTTAATTAATTAAGAGATTAAACATTAATAAAAACTAGCATTCCTCTTTTTAATTTAAATAAAATAGATATAAATGCTAGGATCTTTGCCAATTAGAATAAACTATGACTTTTTTAAGAAGTCTTGAATTATAAAGGTATTATCACATCAGAAACATAGAATCTATTTTTCATATTTATCTAAATTTTACATTGCACTTTCATAAATTCTCCTCAGTATCGATGTACCAAAGATCTATCGATACTGATGAACAAATGAGATCGATGTACAAAATGAATTATGAAAGAAACATTTATTTTGAGCGTAATTAAGCTGGTGAATTTTAACATAACAAGACATTTCTTTTTAAAATATTTGGAATTCTTTAACAAAAAATACCAATATTATTTAATGTTACATTCTAAAAATGAATAAAAGTAGATGATTGGGTTCCTTGAAGAAAATGAGCAAATATTTTTTGATTTTATTCTTTTCTTAAATGGGCAACATAGATTACATGGATATCACCAATGAAGACATAATGAGTTATGAAAAATAAAAGTATTCTTCTTAACTCCCCCTTCTCAATTTGGCTCATATCATAATCTTAGCATCTTCATTCGAATAAAAGTACCAAAATTAGCTTTCCTCTTTCTCTCTCTCTCTCCCATTCTTCATTTATTTCACTTAATTCAAAAAACCAGATTTGTTCTTTTATTATACATATAAATAATTTTTTATTTTTTGTTTCGAAAATAACTTTAAATGCATTTGCGAGAACAAATGGGTATTATTTTTTATTGTTTTTTTTTTTTCAAAGATTCATCTCTTCTACCAGATATCCTTTTAATAATGTCTTCTCAATGAATTGGTTTTTGTACTAGCCTTTTCCTCTTATCGGCGGCATAGCCAGTTTTTGAAGAAATTTGACTTTAATATTGAGGAATGCTAAGAAAATATATTATAAAACCTCTTTAATCTTTCCCAATTATTTCATTGCTAAGAAAAACTCTAGATAATATGGAATTTTTCGTTCTAGCCAATTAAGTTCCCCCATTTCAGAATCTATATTCCTAATATTTTTCTTTGATATTTTTATAGAGTTTAGAATGTTAAAGTGTCTTCTTATCTTCCTTCATTTTAATTTTCTTGAGGAACTCAAATGAAGAAATTATGTATTCCCCCATCGAAAAAGTCATCAGATATTTTGTGGCAGCAAACTTTAGAGTTCAGATTCTTGATATGTGTGTGAACTTATTTGCTAGAATAATAAAGACGTCAAAATCATAATTATTTTCACAAGAAAAGTTATTTAATTCAAGATTAAATATTCATTTATCTGACTACATTAAGGTTAATATTTTTCAGTAAATAATTTACTTTAAATTACTAAAATTAAAGATAAGTTTATGTTCTCTCTCAATGCAAATATTTCAGTAAAAAATACATAAAAATAAACTTTTGTTAATGTTAGGGAAAAATTATTTTTATGCATTACGTATTTTTAGAACCGTAAAAGAAATGATAAAGTTTCTACAAATGTAAGTTCTAAATCAGAAATCTCTATATATAAGTTTTAGAAATGATGTTTCATTAAACTTAAAACAATGATGTTAGTTTAACTAATGTTAAGTTTTCATGTACATAAACAAGGAATGTATTTTTCAAAATTTATATTATTAATGGTAGTAATTGTTTTTTCTTATAAAATGTGTTTAAATGTCACAACAAAATGATTTAAAGATTCTAACTTTAACTGAATTAAATATGCTTAAAATAAAATTAATGAATATGTAAAGCTGACTTTACATTTAAAATTTCTGAAGCTAAATGTAATATACTTTAAAAAATACTTATAATGATTTTTGGTTTTATTTTTATAAACACCTTATACAATTTGTTCAGATGGCTTTTCCTAAATTTCATTTAATTAAACTCCTTCATTTTCATAGCATAATGAATCCTGAATACTTCAAGAATTATTAAACTTGTTTATTTGATGATGTTACATTCAAAGGAAAAGTTAATCTCAAACAAAAATCAATAGATAAATACAGAAAATATGTTTTGGGATGTAACAATATTAAGAAAAAGCTAATCAGAGTTGTTTGGAAATAGGATATAAATAAATATTTGCTAAATATAACATAGTATATATATATAGATACACACAAATCAGTTGTAAAAATATAAACAATTATATAATTTTCCCTGAAATAAATCAAAACTGTTGTCATAACTCTCCATCCTTTCATTGGGTGATCTCCAATCTATATGCCTTAAGATATGAGCATTGCTATTCTTTGTAATTAAGCCATCAGTAAGCACATAAGCTTAGGATTTACTGAAGCATGAACTCAACGGAATAAGCAAGAAAGCATTTCTATGTTAGGTGATATATATATAAAACACCAATAAATTCCATCTATTTGGCTTGATTTCTTTTTTGGGCTTATAATCTTCCATCATTCAGAGAAAAAATCCAGTTGATGACAGTAATCTCTTCCGTTAGAACATGAGAGAGCATATTGCTCAATACACCTGACGACTTTTTTTATTTCCTATATTGCCAATCAGTTATTTTTTTTTATAAAATAACTAATTCTTCGCAATAATGTCATAATAGAAATATATCCTGAAACTTACTACTAGCTTCAAAATATGTACATACATACGATGTAGGCAAAATATATATAACAGTTATAATGAATCTATATTTTACATTTGTTTTATGAGTGAACTTATGCCAAAACTTTATAATTTTTAAATTTTAAAAGTTTCTATTTAACGTGTGCAGATGCAGTTAAGTGAAATATATATTTATAGAAATATTATTTTTACTTTGAATCCATTGATTAACAGCATAATATAGAAGCTCTCTACATCTGAATGGCAATATATTTGTAACAAAGATGATTTTCCAAACAAATTATTAAAATATTTTTATTTAAGGAAAAGTATAAAAATTGTCAGTTGTTAGCTCAGATGTAAACCACGCGATAATTGAAAGTTTTTTATTTTCTGTTTCATATATTAAACTGAATTCATGTACAGGATACTACGAAGTTCGAAGTACAGAAAAGGTTTTAGGAATTTGCTGTCACTTGAATTTTTAGATCTGAAATTCATTTTAATACATGAGTAAATGAAGGAAAAATTGTGAATTCATGCAAGCAATGCATTTTAAAATTTACATTCGTAATAATTCAATTTAGTTTGAATTTAATGTGTTATATAATCTAGCAAATACTATATGTGATGTTACTCAAAAGTGGCACTTGTTAAATTATAATGCATCATCACAGTTGGGTTATTTCTCTCACTCTACCAAACTTCATATAACTGATATAATCAGACTGATCCATCCTGATAGAGAACATCATTTGATCCATTCTATAAAACCTTATGGTGTTTAAATTCAGAATTAGCTACATTAAGGAAGCAGATACATTGAATCTGGCTATATATCAAAAGTGCATTGGAAATGCGTTTCTGCCTTGAAGTCTACAGAGATTGGAGATTGCCAGCATGAGGCGACGTGAGTTATGTTTGAGATGAAGAGTCTTTGGGCATCTCTATTAATCAGGGGGGTGCGATGCATCCCTGTTTTCGGCGGTTATCCCTCTTAATATAAATCTCAACAGCGTCTTTAGGGAGCGTGAGTTTGAAGTCTATAACTATCCATCGATGCTCGATTTTGTACAGGAAAAGGACGGATGGATCTTCATCATTCCAGGGCCCCGCTAATGTGGCAATTACTGAAGACAAGTTATCACCTCTCGATGCGGAATTGCATATAATTTAAAAGATGAGCTGTGATGATCCACTGAGACTGAGCATAATTTCTATCATTAATAATACGACGATGAAATTAAGTTCTCAAGAGGTTGCTGAAAGTATTTTCCTCAATGTTGAATACAAATTTCAAAACACTGTGATTTGAGAAATGATGAAATTTTCCTCATTTCCCGATTAATTCTTAGCTTTAAGGCATTACTCAAATAACAATTATGTACTTGGGTGTTTTATAAAGTTGAAGTGAGCTTAAGTAGAATAATTAAGTTGAGCATAAGGAAAGATTGTAATAAAGGAAGAAAGTATAGAATTTGTGTAGAAAGTATACATTTTATTACTTAACTTTATTATATTATTTAGTTTAAAAACTATTAATTAAAATAATACAGCTTAAGTTATCAAATTAAAAATGAAGAATTCGTAAAGTAAAATATTTAAGTTAGCAATTATGTACCTTCAATATAAGGAATTTGAATTGCGTTAGATTATTTATAAAATATAACAACACATATAAATGTGCTCATAAAATAAATTTTAATAAAGATGATCAAAATACCTATCGTTATTAAAAGCGCATTTTGAATATAATATTTTGAAATGATAACTTTTTATATTATAATATCTTATTAATAATAAGTTTAATTTTGACTCTCTTCCCATGAAAAAATTTTTACTTTATTAACTAAAGACAAATACACAGCATGAAATACACAAAAGTTAAAGTACAATTTTGTGGAAAATTTTTTAAATAAAAATTGCTTAAATATGGCATAAGTTTGATATATGAATTTAAAAATTTTATCTTAACAATTAAAGAAATTAAATTGTTCATTTGAGAACCGTGAATAATATTTTGAAGAATTCATAACATTTTCATAACATTCATAACATAATAATGGAGATAATTTCCGGATTAAACAAAAAATCTTACTTTTGAAAAATTGCTCTTCATTAATATCACGAGAATCTTTTTAACATGCTCAAAACATTTAAATATGGATTACTTAATTTATATTTAAAAAACCAACTTGCCACTAGGGACTGCAGTCATCAAACATTAGAGTTATGTTAATGGACTGTAGCATTTTAATTTAAGTGATGGAAATGAAATTGCACTTAATTTAAAACGAGTAGTATAAGTTACACATTTCATTCATTCCAATATTCAGAAACCCATTCCATTTCATAAATAGATGGCTAATTGAACAACTAATAAAACCAAAGTATAACTCAATATTTGAACAATTTTCAAAGGTTCCTGCTGTGGAATGACGAAGTTAATTATTGGAGTAAGTATTTCGAAATTAATTTAGAGCTGAAGAGGATTAAAATAATCTCATTGACTGTAACAAAATTTATCACAGTCAACACCAAAGCAATTTTAATTTATCTTCTCTAATTGTGGCTGAAAATCATATTATGATGATGCATAATTTTTATTTTTTGGGCTTACATTTGTTTCGATCAAAAGTCTTCCAAATACACAATGCTAAATATTTATCTTAGAATAACGTAGCTAACAAACTTACAAAGGGAAAAGTTTATTCCAAGGAAAATCCCTTTTGTGGACCAATACAATTCAAGACTTTTAAATTAATCTTCTGGAAGTTAGCGTTCCAAAACTAGATGCCTCAATACTCTCAAATAATAAGCTAGAACCAAATAACAGGTAGGTTTTATTTCCACCATAGCAGACAGAAATTTATTGGCGCAAAAATGCTTTTATTTAGAAAGTTTTGTAAATTACACACTTGACCTGAACTTTTGGCGCATCTGAAAGGAAGCCATCTTGGAGCAATCTCTTTTTACAATTTACTTTAGTCTTCTGATGTTCACACATTTTTCCCATCGTTTTTCATGTCCAACGTTAATGACTGGTCTTCTCTCGCGTGGACCCGTTGCTTTGATTCTGATGTCCAGTCTTTTAGGTGGTCCTTTGGCAAATGGCACCGCCACTAAGGTAGTCATTTTGCCCTAGTACAGCGTTTGTTAAAAGACTCGAAAACTGCCTCTATTTTTTTTTCTTCCCCTTGCTGCCACTTTTTTATCTCCGTTCGGTTTCCGCCTACTTTTTTTCGCTAATGTCGGTTCTTTTCAAGTAATGATTTTGTTCCTTTCTTTACTCGGTATTTCTATTTTCTACCTGCTAGTACGTTTTGTCACAAAAACTCTTGAGGAAGTATCTACTTTGGCTAGATATAAAAATGATTAAGAAATAATTTGGAGCGTTTATTTTTCACTTCACATCAAAATTGCTAATATGAATAATTTAATACTAATTTACTAATTTTGAACAGAAATGCAATATTTTTCAATTTATATCCAACTATATTGTTAATTAATTGTAAATAATCTTAAGGTGCTACGCATTATTTTGATAACTAGAACAATATACTTAAATTGTTAAATTGTTATTCCTCATGCAAAAGTTATATATATATATATATATATATATATATATATATATATATATATATATATATATATATATATATATATAATAAATTGAGAATATGAAATTCAACACCTTTATTTAAAGTAGTAACATTATTAACCAATTTAAATATTATAAAATAAATGAAGTGTAATAATATTAAATACATACAACAATATTACGTTAGAAATAAAAACAAATATTTTTATTACATGTTGTATCAAACAGAATATGTTGCATTTTTATAGGGAAATATTATTTATTAAACTTAATTTATTTAAACAAGATTAGACAAGCAATGATTATTTTCAGATAAAATGATTTTGATATAGAAGTTTCAAAAATTAACAGAATATATTCTCAAAATCAAACAAATACCTCTTTACTTTACTTTGATAACACCATTTTAAAAAATAAAGAACAATTTTTGCACATTACATTTATCGAAATAGTTAAAAAATAAAAGTATAAGTTACAACACAAAATGTTTGTGATAATTTCCCTATGAAATACTGAAGAGTAATATTCCAATTAAAAGACAAATTTAGCTATTTTACTCACGAAAACAAAAACGAAGAATAATTAATTAGTCTTTTAAACACAAAATGCATTCTTTTCGAATTGTGATGTGATAAACACTTTTATCACACACTACTCAATTATCTCCTTAAGAATTCAATTATAAATTTTCGACAGAGTTTTCACGAATTAAAAATTAATTACAACGATGCCAATCATTACGAAATTATTGATTAAAAGTGAAAAATAATTCTCTAACAAAAGATTTCATTAAACTGAATTCACGTCTTTTTATTTCCAGTAATACTTTAATATAAAAAAACTTTTAGTTAATATACGATTAAAAGACAATTAAATTATAAAGTGATCAGATTTTTTTTAATTTATAGTGATACAATTGAATTTTCAGCATTGTAATAGAATTAAATCATGTTTACATACTTCTAATGAAATGACAAAATTTTAAAAGGATAATATCTCTTTAATATTTTGAAAATAGTATGAACAGTTTTTTAAAATAAAAAATGCAGTTTAAAGAGTCAAAAATAAAATTTCTTCATAACTCTAAATGGAGTAAAATGAAAAGCATAATCTCTAAGTCTCTATTCTGGTTCTCTTAGTAAAACATATTTTCATTAAACTCAAAAGATTTATACTTCTAATTAATTTAAATTTAAGGCAGTGTACGTTAGCTTTAGGGATTGAGTCCGTTCACTAAACTCAGTTTACGAAAATGCGATTACTTAGCGCTAGAAATTTTTTTTAAATGTATCGTACATTTATTAATAACTAGTTCTAGAATGATTTAATTGAATAAAAAGTAATTCTAAAGGGAAATTTCAATCATTCAAATCACAAGAACAAACTATACTTGATATTTATTTCAAAATTATTTGAAATATTAGAAATTATATAAGTAATTTGATTAAGAAGGTAAAAATGTCACAATATACCGCATTAAATATTTTTCCACATTGCTCATTATATTAAATATATGCATACCATGTGATGATTCACCTATTCAGTAGGAAGATTTAATTGCCACCTTTTAACCCTTTGACCGCATTCGATGTATCAGAACGTCATGCAATAATTTGACCAAAGTCGCACATGACGTTCTGATGCGTCGTTGAAAATGATACAATATTTAATATGTTCATTCTTGTTTATTTCAAAATAACAATGATAGTGGTGATGATAGTGAGATAAAACCAAGATGCAAAAGACGTACAAGATACTTATCAAGCAGTGATAGTGAATCTTCTCCAGAGAAATTAGATCAATGGATTTGGGAAGAAGAAGACAATGTACCTTATGTAAAACGGTTTCGTGAAGTGACTGGAATAAATCCTTTGTGTCCGCGAAGGCTAGGTGCTAATTCTAAACCTTTGGATGTTTTGAATGAAGTCCTAAATGAAGATTTTTGGAATAGCATAGTGGAAGAGACAAATAGATATGCCAGACAAGTGATAGAAAAAGGTTTTGGAAAAAAAGAAACAAAAGGTGGGAGCCAATAAATTCTAAAAATTGCATAAAATATGCTGTTCTTACAAATTACTCTACCCCAAAAAATTAATGGGCTTCAAATTCAAAAAAAATTATTCGAATAAATGTGCATCCAAAAGGTTACGAAGGAAACATTTAGATAAAAAAATTCAACTACATACTGACAATTCGAGTCAATACAAAAAGTATAAATGAAATATCTTTTTAAAAGATTTTTTTCATTTAACTATATCTCTCAAATTTTATGCATTTACAAAAAAATTCTATTCATTCTTATCTTATCATTAATAAATTATTATCCTTCATAATATCTAAAAAACAAGTTTTTTAGATATTATAAAATTTTAAAATAATTTCTAATCATTTAGACTGTCTAGACATTATAAAATGAATTTCTGAAATTAATTTTCTTCGTTGTTTCTAATTTAAAAAAAAAAAAACTAAACTGATAATAATCGAATCTTAAAACTTGCCTTTCCTGTTCTTACATAAACGGGAAATAACTCTTGAAGTAATTTTCACAGTCTTATCGAATTAACCAACTGTTTTACAATGTTGAGAAAATACACTCGCTCGGAATATTTTAGTGCAATAAATAAATCAAATATTTAACTAATCACATTTCCTTTTAACCTTTCTTGGAATGTTATTACCAGAGATGTAAACTAATCTTTAGCTCGTCTTGTTTAACTCTTTCCAACATCCGAAGAAGAACCGTCTCAATTATGTGAGTTATAGATGAAGCCACCCTCAAGGAAAATGCAATCTCAGCAAAATGGTTTAGGTAACAGATTAATCGTATCCTCCTTAAGTGTAATAAATGACACAGCTTCAAGGCACAAATGAAAGGATACATGCAGACTGAATAGACATAAATAGAAATTTGGCTTATTTAAAATATTTCACTGGCGAATATTGGCAGAGTTTAGTACCCTTTAAGATCATTGGTGAGGTTGACTAAATTATTTTAACATGTGAGATTTAACTTCTGTTAGCTTATGAGCAGAATTTATTCAATTTGATATTGGAGCAAAGTATTTGTGGCGGTTTGAAGATTCCGACAACATTTTATGAGGAAAAAAAGTAATTTATTTCCGATAGTAAATTTAATCTCTGGTTATTATCAATCCTATTACTTGAATAAACAAAATTCACATAATTCCTTTAGCGGTGAACAGGGCAATCATTGTTTGCTATAGCAATGTTACATTAGTGTGCCTGTTATTGTTTTTAAACTTCATTTTCATCAAAATTTCATATAGTCTCTAAACTTCGCAAGTTATCAAAAATGAAACAGCTAGGATTTTTAGAGCGGATAATTATACATTATATGCTGGATTTTTATGCTCAGTTTCAGCATATGCCGCATAATCATAAACATGCACTGTAATTTTTCTATATATGATTATCAGAATGAAAATAATTAATACTAACCAAAACTTTTCAGGGTGATAGAAAAGAAATTTACCTCGTTCTGTATGTATGTTTTACTTTCGAGCGGATGAATACTTCAAAATATTTCAGATAACTGCTATAGAGAAATGTTTGAATACGTCTTTGATCAAAATCATATCGGAAAACAATTGCTATTTAAATATATTCTGGTAATCATCAGTTGCTATGCCGTACCAAGTTGCCAATTACATGGTAAACAAGAAAGCTCTTGGCATTTTTACATACTCAAAAAAACATGACCTATAAAAAGAGTAGCCTATTGTTAGTCCTCGAAGTAATCACCGTCTGCATCCAAAACCTTCCACCAACGTGTTTCCAGCTATGCATTCCCCTTGTTGTAAAACTCGATTTGGACGCAATGAAGATCTTGAAAGATTGGCGCAAATGCTTCATTAGTAAAGGAATTTCCCACGAAGATGACTATCCATGGAATGGGAAAGGTGACAGTCTGATAGTGCAAGTTCAGATAAGTAAGGAGGATGACATAAAGTCTCCCAACCAAGTTGCTGTATGGTATTCCTGGTCATCTGCGCGACATGCGGTCTCGCATTATCAGCCAAGAACAGTACCCCATTGCGATTAACGTGTGCTGGCTCCTTCTGTTTGCAATGCCTGTTGCACGCGTTCCAATTGCTGCGAGTACAGGTCCACAGTGAAAATTGGACACGCTGGTAGCAGCTCCTTGTCAACCACTTGACGATTAGTCCAAAAGACATAAAGCATAATCTTGCGTCGATGCATATGTGGCCTTAAGCTGTGCCAGACAGTATCCTGGGATAATAAACAATATTTGGAACGCTTGAGAGTATCATACAGGACCTACTTTTCATCACTGTTCAGTATTTGATTGAATATGGATGCGCTACGGTGATGTCAAGCAACGATAAATGGAATACCACTCGTTGTTGCTTATGGACTTACAACAGCGTGCGAAGAATCCACTTACTCAGTCAGTCTGTTCGTCTTACCTAATAGGTGCAGATAAAATCTAACCATTTCACTGGAAACGTTAAATTGCGTAGCAAGTTCAACACACGTTTGACTTCTGTGCCCCGCAATGGCCACCTGTTCGGCTTCCTCATCCAAAACCTGTGATCATCCACTGCGAGCTTTATCACAAAAAGTCAAATTTCCCGAAATGAATTTGTGAAAAGAATCCCTTGAGGTACATTCATTTTCGCAGCATTATCGCCAAATATTTGTCATATTCAGTGACTTGATGCATTAGCTGATAATCCTACCTTGAATTCATAAAGCAAACAACACTAAGTCTATTACTCTTCGTTCTTTCTCTCGATTGATGAATGTGCGCAGTGGACCTGATTTTATAAAGACTGATATTCTAACTCGAGATAGATCTGTGTCTCAACCATGCCCTACACTAATTTGTATACTTATTCTCATTTCATTCAAGGGCTACGCGAAAACAGCAAAAACTTTCTTGTTTACCTTGTAATTACTTACACCTCAGCTCAGTTTTAATTCATAAGAGTAATGTCTTTGATTTAATATTAAAAATTAATTTTAATTCATATTTTATTATAAGAATTTATTAAAAAATTTAGGGATAAGCTATTATTTTTATAATAGCATTATTATGTTAATTATATAGCATTTTTAATGATGAATGATAAAGAAACTGATTTGAATTATAAAAAAACTGAATTTTACATATACATGCATAAAAATTTAAAACATTTAAGAAAATATGATTTCGAATTCGCGCATATTATGAATTACGTTAAAATTAAATCTCTTAATCTTTGTTAAAAATCAATACAAAAAATTCTAGCACCAAATAAAGCATTTTAATAAGTATTAGTCTTTAAGAACTTATATGGCATCAACGTTACTGTGTCAATAATGAAATTTCTATTGCATTTAATTAATTTAAGAAAAAATAAATTAAATGAAAGTATTTTTTGAAATTTTCAAATCTTTATTTAATTGCAAGTATTTATTCGAATATATTTTAAAAAACTTCAAACTGAATTGTTTAATGATATTATTAATGACATGAGAAATAAAACATTGTTAAAAATAATTAGCAAATAACACTAAAGTAAACGTTGTTAACCACTGTTTTCTTGCAAAGAAGTACATTTGGTATTCACCATTTTATGATATAATAAAGTTCTGATTAATTCTTAAAATAACTAATGCCTTATTTCTTAGAATTCTCGATAGCTTGAATTACTTTCAAAGTATTTCATGACATTTTAATTTACAATTACAAGAATTTTCATATCGTTACAAGCAGTTTGGTATATATCAATTTTAGTAATAATTTTAATACATGTTGCAACAGTAATAAATTTAATACATGTTGCGAAAATAAGAAAACAGTTATTCATAATTTAATTTAGCACTATTTAGAATTATAAAATATGACAGTTATAAAGTTTATAGTGAACTCATTTTATCCATCAAGCACACTTTAATAAACAATATATTCATTTTCAATAGATATTTAAACATTATTGATTTTTTAAAACCTGTTTATATTTTAGGACCTGCTAAGTAATAAGTATTTTTTAAACAAATTTTATTTTTATTACACAAGCAAAACAAAGAGTTTCATTCCCAAATTGAATTCACTAATCTAATTCATTATTTCCAGTCGAATTTTTTTTATTTAATTTTATTTTACAAAAATAAGTATTTTAACTCATTATTCAATTTGAATACGAATTTCATTTTCATATTATAAATGAAAGAATTGCATACTTTAATATATCAGTTGCAGTTAATATTTCTAGGCATAGATTTTTTTTCTCTTTTGATATAATTGTGACAATCGTTATAATTATGTCAAAAGATAATTAAAGAAACTAATCTTATTCAAAGATAGCCCATAACAAATAAAAGTAGTTTTTTTTTATATTATGTGGTCTTTAGATAACATTAAGTCTTATATATATATATATATATATATATATATATATATATATATATATATATATATATATATATATATATATATATATATATATATATATATATATATATATATATATATATATATATATATATATATATATATATATATATATATATATATATATATATATATATATATATATATATACATATTTATTAAAGCTGATCAAAATTATTTTTAGTCAGAAACTTTGATACCAACAAATCTTCTTTAAGACTAATCAATTCATTTCAAATAAGCTTTCATTTTTTTTAAGAATAACATTATTCTTAAAGTATCTAGGAAGATTTAACGCTTCAATGAGATTTAAATAATCCTTAATAACCTATCTTAAAATATTATCCTTTTATGCAAGGCACTTATACTAATTTATTACAGCAGCCAAGCTAGAACTTGTCAGCATCGAATGCAATTTCTTTTTCTCTCTAATAGAAGACAAAGGAAACATTATTGCAGTTCGCTCTTTCGCTCTTAACATCCATTAGAAATTGCTTTTGAAGAATAGGAACCATCAATTAAAGGCTGAATCCCCCGAACCTGCTTTCGATGAAGTAACTTGTAAGGGAACATAGTTTTAAAGTAGTATGTTATGAAATTCTGCCCTTCTAGAAGCCAGGAATACCTTAAGTGAAATATAATGACCCGGGTTTCAAGAGACGGTATTAGTGTCACCCTCAGCTGGTCGAATTCGATTTTGAGTGCATCGATTTTGACGAACCGACTGCTTCGAGTCTTCAAAACATTCCAATAAGCCAATATCTTACAATTAATTAATACAATGGTATGTTTCAAGGATATTTTCTGCATCATATACAAAGAGTACATATAAGTATGATAGCATTAATTAAATTCATATTAATTATTGGAGTTTTAGGTTATCCTCTAACCAACTGAAGCATAATTAAAGTATTTTAAATAATAGTTTAACATGTTAGAGGTTAAATTTTTTGTCTCAATTTTGTTTTTTATTTAATTTTTTAAATTAAATAACTTCGTCAGTGCACATTTTTTTTGTAATTTATTTCATTGCGTAAACATGTTTAAATTTGTGTATATTATGTTTTGAATCTTCAAATTTAATTTCAAATATGAAAATGCTAATATATATATATATATATATATATATATATATATATATATATATATATATATATATATATATATATATATATATATATATATATATATATATTATGTAAAATATATCAGATAAATTTAAACATTTTAAGGAATTATCATATATACCAAGTGAATGATATAAAAATAAAAAACCGGTCTGTTGATATATAATGAAAAAATAACCTATTATCCCATTTTTTTCGCTTAATTGCTTAATTGTAAATTATGCATAATTTATCAGTTAGTTTTTTCATAAAATGCATTTAAAATATATCACAATTAGTTAAAGGTTTATCTTTTATAATTCTAAACCACTCTTGCAAAAAAAAAAATGTAAATGCTTCTTGCATGTACAGAATCGATCAAACACATTTTTATTTTCTTGCATAAAAATTTCGTTTGAAGGTTTGAAACATTTTTTAGAAGTCGAAAGTAATAATTCTTAGATAAAAGAAAGTTCTTTATAAAACCTTGATGGTTATTGCCATGCATTTTTCATATTTCAGCAAATCGAAATATTCAAAAGAGCTACAGGCAAAGGACATGAAGAAGATATATGTTGCACTGCGCGTTGTGGAAGCATTTTGAAGAGCCACTCTTTTCCGTCGTGGGTGTAGATGATCTTGGACGACCCCTGATAAATGCCACCTTCCTCATCGGGCTTTTCATTCCATTCTTATGGCCTGGATGAGGAGATTTTTCTCCTTGTTCCCGTTTCAAAAGTAATCTAGGCATTTCCACTTTAACGTGTCACGTGCTCTTATGTGCATTGCTGGTAGAGGGCGCTGTGATTTATTGCATTCACGCGTCACTTATTCACTGTTTTGATTTATTATTTCTGTATTTTTTATGCTGAGTGAGCTATACTTGTTGTTATTGCTTTATACAAGTTTTGGTCCTAAAGTGGATGTATGAAATAGCGAATTCTTATTGTTGAATAAGGGCAACAATGTGTAAATCTTAATTCTTGTTTATAATAACAATTTAAGTGTAATAAAATTTTAATTTTATAATAACATATAGTTTGAAAAATTTAGATGAAAGTCATTTTGTTTTTGAAGGTTTTTTAATGTATGTATTAATAATTTATGTATTTCAGAATCAAAAATTACATCTCAGTAAATATGCAAAATTCATACGCCACATTTAACTAAAAGAAAATAATATATATGTCATTATGAATATATAGATAATTTTTGCCTACTAATAGTATTAGTTAGCAAAAATAATTAGTTATAAATTTAATATTAATAGTAATTAATAATGTATAAAATTTTATAAAGGAATTTTTTTAAATGATAGTAATTTCCAATAGCAAGTATTATGTAATACTAAATATTTTAGTTAAAATAAAAAAAGTATATAAATCTAATTTTTCATTAGATTTTATGTCAATAAATTTGATAAAAGCATATACTATGAATAACTCTAAATATATATATATCCCAGTATGATTTTATGTAATGAATAATAATAAAATATATATAACTATTAAAATAAAATATTAAAGTAGTATATAAAATTAGTTAGAGAGAGAGAAGAAACTGTTTTCTTTCTTACACATAAATTTTTCTGATATTCCAAAACGTCATAAATGTTGAAATCATTTTCATCATTTATCATTATTAATTTTCCATTTTTATCATTAATAGTTATAGTTGTATGATTATTCGTATTTTTCAGTATTATTACTATCAAAAAACATTAAGCTGTAGTAAATAAATTTATTAATGGTATCTCAGCATAATCTTCAAAATAAGTTAAATCAAACAATCGATTTTTTATGTTTAAAACAATAAAAAGCAAAAATACACGGTCAAGAAATATTGAATTAATAATGCTAGAAAAGATTCGCATCGATTACAGATCGATAGCAGTTATTTACATTCTGTTACACGTCCAGAAACTTTGCTAACAACGATTCACAGAGTTGCTCGAATATCCGCTCATTAATATGCGCATAACACCAGTCACAAACCAGAAATCCGGGAAGAAATCCTTTCCAGAGCCGAATATTTAAATTACCAATTCCACTATGGAATGGATACAAATGCTGAATGTCTTTAAAGGGAAACAATGTTAGTCTTAATTTAAAGAAGCTATAAACATGATCAAATACACAATTGGGAGAGTGAAACATGCTCTCTATTATGAAGCATATCACATATTTATGATAATATCTGTTGTCTCTTGGTTACATAGCAAACAATTATATATCAAAGACTTTTATTGGTTTTAAAACAATAGGCTTCATTAAATAACATTTATTTGCGAAATTTATAAGCGCCATAACTTTTTATTGGAATTTCATTTCGAATTAGACTGCGCACTTTAGCCATCGTAGCTAAAACAATAATCAAATTTGCAATAAGTCTCTAAAATTAAGAAATTATGTCTTGAGTGTGTAATTATGTCATAAGATCAATAAAATTACATGCCTTTCTTTATATTAGTAGTTACTACAATTTTTCTAAAATAGATAATTTCAATAAATTAATGATGAACTGATATAATGTAAATTAACTAGATAGAAAAAACAACAAATTAAAATTTTTAACTTGCTTGTTGTTGTTGTTATTTATGACATTTGGACAAGTCAAGCTCGGTATGCGAATTTAAGTCATTAGGTTGCGATTTTCACTTACCCAGAGCACCACGAATGTGAAAGAGCGACATAGCTCTAAGCTCCTCCTATAGATGGCACCACCATAGCATCCACTCCCTCAATTTTAACATTAATCTAGAGTGTGAAGAAATTTTCTCCAGACCATTACACCCATGGTAACTGCTCAACAACCGAACACAGGACTTTCTATTTATCAGATTTAAGGAACGCGTATATCGCATGTCCTCGGTGGATTTCTGGCAACAATGGGAATCGAGCCTTGTTTTTCCGGATGGAAGGAAGGAAGTCCTAACCACTAGAATACCATGGCGTGCTTGTTTAATTGTATAATCAAATGCAGTAGGAAAAATGTTTTGTATATATATATATGCGAACTCCTAGTATGCTTAATGAAGGACGTATGAAAATATTTATTATTAAATTATCTTTTTTATTTCATATTTGAGTCAATTTTTCTGAAAGACTAATATCATATTATATCGGATTTGAGGGGAAAGTATTTACCTATATAATTGCTGACACATAACACAAGGTTTTTTCAAATTTATTATTCTGATAAAAAGCTTGCTTAAGATTAATAGACTTTTTTAAATAATGAATTAAAGGTAACTATGATTACAATTAATACCTCTTTTGTATGACTAAAGCAAATATGATATATTTTGTTCCAAAAAATATGGCAATCGTAACGCTCTTAATCTATAATTATTTACGAATTTTTAATGCCAGAAATGAAATTGTATTTCATTTTCGATTAAATTTAGTTTCTTATTTACTCTGTAATGAATATAAACTCATTTATTCCTTATAAATTTCATTTATTTTACCAAATGATACATTGTCTGAGTTTATATCTGAGAGATAAAACATAATTCAACTAATTTTGTTTTTGTGTGTATGGAATATGATGGTCTAACATATATAGTGATAGAAAATTGAATTAGAATATTTTGTATTATTAGTTTTATCATTATTATACATATATTATTATTGTTGTTTTAATTATAATTATTATTTTAATTATTTCTAGGATGGAGAAAAGGAATATACACTTTTTTGCAAAACTGTGCCATGGAGATAATTGCTGATTCAATGAACATAAGATATAAAATCGAAACAATATAATATTTGTTGATAGATAAAAATGTATTTTCTAAGACCATATAGAATCAAAAAGACTTAAATAACTATTCAATTAAAATCATACATTTCTACAAAGTGTAAAAATAATTTTTCATAAGACCAGTATTTATAGTTTTCAGTATATTACAGTAAATTATAAATTTTGTTTATTTCTGGAATTAAATATGTATTTAATAAGCTACTTGTAATGAAATATTTCTCTTTTCATAAAAGTAAGGGAACATTTTATTCATCTTTCTTTCATACATTTTACAAACGAATGAATCAAGAATATAAGAAGATAATAAATTGCAAGATTCAGAATTCACAAACATTGGATTGTAGTATTAGAAAGTCCTTGGTTTTCTCTACATTTATAATTATTTAGTATTGCTGCAAAAATAGTTTAATTAAAAAATGCGGGAAATTGAAGGTTCTTAGTTGTGTCTTTTTGTAAATTTTAAACAAAAATTAAACAAAAACATTTATTTACATGATTTGCTAATAAAATTAATTTATATTTACACTCTTACCAATCGATATTCGAGAATTTATTTATTTTAAAATTTTGAATTCAGTTCTTCTTTACATACATGATTTTCTTATACTAAGTTTTAAAACATAATTTTGATAATTTGACACTTTTTTCTTTACTTACATTCTAATACAAAATAATTATAATTCAAAAAATAACTTTTTTTCATTAAATTTACTTTGAAATTACATGTAATTTTTATTCTTAAAATTTAATGGATATAATGATGGATATTTAAACACCCTAAATATCTATTTGGGCATATGCATGCACTTAACTTCCACGTGTCTCTAATAAATTTGTTAAAGACAAAATCTTGAGGTTGTATGTTATAAAATTTTACTGATTTAAACAACATTCAATATAAAGATATATATATCCAATAATTTACAACTATGCTTAATGTAAAATTAACATGTAATTAATTGTGTGTATGCAGTAATAAAATGTGAAATATAAAATTAAATAAAAATACAAGCATATTAAAAAATTAAAAATATACATTAAGACAATTAATCGATTTTTATCTAAAAACTGAAATGGCCAGTTTATGATAATCAAGCAAAATTTATGAATATGATTTGTTCAAGTGTAAAATTTTATTATATAAATTGGTATCGAAGAGGCTGTATTATAATAATTTATATTTAAATATCATTTATTTAAAATATATATATTTATATAAAAGAAATATTTTCACAAAATATATGAGATAAAAGGTAATTTTAATGAGATAAATTTCCACTTTGATAAAAAATCAAAATACTAAATTTTGAAATAAATACTAAGCAAATAATTAGGAAATGAAAACACTGATTTATCTTTAGGATTAGTTTTATTGAATTGATTTAATAAATCTTTTAATTAGTGTGATTATACACACGTCTTTCACTTGTAGTAAACATCAAGAATTAATTAAAAGTTTGAAATCTATTAAAATGAGTTCTCTCTAATGTACGGAGATATAGAAAGAGAAGCGCATTAGAAATGCATGGCACATAATATTCTTAATTTCTTAATTAAAAAGTATTTTTGGTGATTAAGAAATGTTTGAAATGAAATGAATGAGTTGAACCTGGTAATACTACTCTAAATCCTAATTTGTTTATTTAATCACTGATTGGAATTTCCGCTATTTATAAGCATTTTCTATGAAGTAATTACTTTTTTATATTAAAATATTTTTAGGATATGTTAGAAATGCAGTTTTCTATATTAATGGATAGATATTCGTTTTGCATTTATCTATGAATAAGTTTGCAAGAAATTTTTATTTCAATGTTTCTGAAACAGCTTCGTCATTGATTATTTTATAAAATTCTTGGTAGTTTTATCTTTTAAGAATTATATTTATCAATTCTGAAACATCGTTAAATATTTACTTTATAAAAACTTGATTATCATTTAGCTTAAAAAATATTAAAACTAAATATAAAAAAGTTATTGCTTTAAATTTACTTGAAATGATTATATTTTGCATTTTTAAATATTAATGTTTCATTTATTTAAGAAATTTAGTTAATGTATTTGTGTTATAATATATAACTAATTCTATTACAAGAGAACACATATTTTTCAAGAATCAAAAACATCAAATTATGAATATTTTTTTCTATACCAAAATAGACTAAGCTTAAATGATTATTTTATATTTAGAAATTGTATATTTCTATAATTTGAAAATATTTAATATTTAGAAGATGATACATTACCTAAAACGAAGCCATCTTTGCTCCATTGTACGCTGCCAGCTTGATTGCCTATCCTGCATTGCAGTTCTATTGTTTGTCCTTGAACTACATCTGTATTCTGAGGTTTGACTCTGAAGTACTGTTGCTGACCTGTTGAACAGAAATAACACCATTTAGAAAAAAAGATAAAAATAAAATACATTATTGTTATTTATTTAAGAACCTTTGATATTTATAAGTTTGAGATATGTATTATATTATGCTTAAACAAAATATAGCTGTACTCCCTAACTAAATCCTAAAACTTAACAAAATCTCCCAAATATTAAATTCTTGCAAGTTTATAAAAATAACAAGATTAAAACATAAAATTAAATACAAATCAGTTACTTAATATTAAACATTTTAAACCTTGAAACACATTATAAAAAATATTACTACTGTTTTAAAAAATATGAATGTTAAAAATAAAAAAAATATTCCAATACTACATAAATAAACATAATAATTTATTTTTGAAAATCGTATTTTAACTAAAGAAAAATTATTTATTTATAAATGAGATCAATCAATTTATATGCAATAGATATTGACTTATTATTTTTTATAAAATTGTGTCAAATAAACAATCTATAATTGATATTAATTTTAGGAACAATAACAGGAAAGTATGTCATATTTTAATAAATATTGTTAATAATTATTATAATAATTTAATAAATTATATTATAAGAACTTAATAAATTTTAATAAATAGTACTATGTCATAAATTATATACAAAAAGTAGTTTTAAAATTGCAATATTAATTAAATGATGATGATTTAAATGTATAAAATCTAATTGGGGTAATTATGGGAAATCTTCTAAAATTCTGTAGTTCAAAGCAATCTATTTTTACAGCTTTACATGATTCAATGACATTTATTAACACATCTATGACAAAATGGATGAAAAATGTAAAATATTATTGAATTCCTTTATATGTTTTCAACGTTTTAAAATTCTACGTAATAAGGACTCTTCGTGGTCTAGTGACGTGTTTTACAACGTCAAAAATTGTAAGTTCTATTTTACTGCCGAAAAAAAATTAAATGATATTGAAACATTTTCTGCATTCTGCATGCATATTGGATGAAGCGAGTGCATGAAAAATTTCAGGGTTTCCTCCCTAGTGAAACAAGAAAAAGATCCATTATCTACAAAAAAGTTCATATGAAAGACAGATGAGCAATGGATACTTAAATAAGCCTTATATCAACATCCAACAGTTAGTCTGCACACTATGCGATACAGAAAGTTTCAATTATATGTATTTGAAATGCATTCTTCGGAAAATATCTTTCTCCAATTTGCAGGATGTTCATATATACGCTTGAAGCATTCTAGAATTAGGCATTATTGGTTAATGGTTCTTAGCTTATTTAATGATTTAAAAGCAGAATTAATTACAGAATCAATAAAAGAATAAATGATGACGCAAAATTATGGCATAATTTAAATGAAATGACCTTTCAATCTAACAAAACATTTTCAACCATTTATGGTAAAAATTGTATATAAAAAAACTTTACCATGAAACAGCCAAAAGGTTTAATTTAATGGAGTGAATGCGATGAGTAATTATTTTACTGAAAAATATTACTTTTTACTTTAAAATCATCTGATTTCTCATATATATATATATATATATATATATATATATATATATATATATATATATATATATATATATATATATATATATATATATATATATATATGCTAGATATTGTGAAAATAATTGATCGGAGAATTTCTTTCTTTAGCTAATATAAAAAATTAACAATCAGCTGAGTTTTAAACTATTTTATTATACATTGTGGTATAAAATTTCTTAAGTAACTTTTTATAATAAATATGAAAATATCATGTTTTTCAAAATAAGTGCGCATGCAATTTTTGATTATTTAATATTTAAATAACTAAAAATATTGAGTGAATGCAGAAAAGTGTCTTTAAGAAGAATTTACTTCAAAAACATAAATAAATATTCTGAGAAAAAAAACTATTTTGAAATATATAAGCGTTACAATAAATGAACTTAATTGGTATAAAAAAATTGGGTCATAACTTTTGAATTTTAATAAATTTTATTGATTTCACACTATTATTCTATTCAAGTATTTTTAAAAGAAAAAAATTGAATATTATTATAATTTTTATACAAAAAGTTAAGCTAAATTAATAAAATTACATTTTTAAGGCGTCACTTTAAAATTTTAATTTTAATAATTAAAACAAAATAATATTCAGCTCATTGCAAATCATGACAAATTTTAAAACTGAGATTATGAATTATTTCTTAAAAATTCTCTCTACTCTTTTATCAAACTACAAAACAAATTAACAAACTTATAAATCCTTTACAATCAAAGGTATAAAAATAAACTATTTAGTTCCAAGAACGAACATCAGGTGGCGATACCTATTCCAACGTTTTTCCACTCGTCACGCTTTCTGCGCAATTTACTTTCAGGAAGTCGTTTAGATAAAGACAATGAAATAGAAGTTAAACCTGCTTTCAAAAAGAACGAAAAAATTATTTTAAATGGAGAATTATATGTTTTAAATCTGATATGAGCATATATTAAAATATTAATAAAAGGTGCCTAAATTAAATTAGAAATTTTCTCAATGGTTAAACTATAATATAAATTAAAATTATAGTATGCTTTGATTTGAAAAATACCATATGAAGTAACAGCTTATTCGATTTTATCTACTTAACTTCTATATGCTCTTCACTTAAAGTGGTCTTTTCTATTTGGTATTCTTCATTCACTTTCCAAGAAAGAAATGATATCAAACATTTACCCAACATTCAAGAATGTTTGGTAATTTTATCTCAAGCACCTCCTTGGCACTATAGTTCCAAGAAACGAAATCGACTGAAACAAATCCGAAATTGAAGAAGCAAACCATGTAGACCAATATCAATCACGGAGACGATATTGACATCAAAACAGGAAATTGAATTTCGAATCATTGAAGTACCAGACAGATTAAAGCCATGGAATTCTGGGCAATGAGAGCTTAGATTGGCCCTTAAGATCTTTTAAGTGGCCTTTGAAGACAGAGTAGTCTCAGCTGAATTTAGCTTGTCAGGACAACGTATTTGGACATCGGAAAGCTGTCCCCTAGCAACAGGCTTAACATTGATTTTCTTTCAATTCAATATTTTGATAACGATAGACAAAACTGCATATTTTGATAATAACGAAACTCGATAGTTAAAGTGTCGTTATTGATTTTACATTTCATGAATTCAAATAAATTTGTGCAAATTAAGTAAATTAGAAAAAAATTTAATCAATTTACAGGAGCACTTCAATACAACAAAAAGCAAAACTAAATATAGAAAATGAAAATTAATTTTTTTTACTATTATTAAATTTTTCATACTCAATTAAATAAGCAATCAATGTATAAAACCGAATTACGTATTTAAAGTAAATTACATGTAAAGAAAACAATAACTGCGAGTTGACGGAAATCATAAAAATTGGTAATTAAAATAATTTTCATTTAATACATTTTGTGTACGATAAACGCTACTTTTAAAAATATTCATTAAACATACTGAAACAATAATTTTTATCAGCAATTCTTGCTTTTGAAGGGTGGTGTTTTTGCGATTACACAATTTTATTTAGGAAACAATTAATTATTCTTTCCAATGAAGAATATATATTTTTAAGAACATTAACTGGTCTCCACAAGCTAATTTTATAGCGTTCCGTTTGCGTAAAAACTATGCCGTTGCATAACTTTGTGAAGGATTAATATGAATCAAAACTATGAAGACCATTAATTACTATCACAGTTATAAGTAAAGTGAGTAAATTATTTACTGTGACACTAACATAAACTTACAAGAATTAAATTTTTACAGCTTAAATTAAAAAACTACTCATTCTGAAAAAGTTTGCCTTTTAATTATTATTACCTTAAAATAGCTCGTTGTTATTTTAAGAAGAATTTTTTTAAATAGTTGGGTTTAATTTTTAACTCATCTATCTATAGATTAGAAAAACAAATATTTGAAAAAATGAAGGAAGCGCAAAATCCTTGGAAAAACTTGCGCGAGCGACTCCTCATCTTTAAAGGATGTTTCAGCGCGTCCATCCTTTAGTTGAACCGTTTATATCCCAGAGAGCACTTTCCTATCCATCCATCATTCCTAACTGCTTTTGTAGTTAGGAATGAATGCAGCAGTTTATGTCGGAAAAAATGAAATACGTGGGTTAACGATGCTGAATTTTTTTGAGAAAAATGTCTGCTATAAGCTTTTGTTCCGTCATCACTTGTGAAAAAAAATAATTTCGGTCTTGTTTCTTGACTGAATTTTATGGATTAATGTATCTGACATTCGCTTCATCTTTCTAACTGAAAGATATCTTTTATTAGCAACGGACAAATTCACAAACGAAAAAATTTTAAAAATGGAATTTCAGTTACGTAATATTAAAATTTAAAATTAAAAATAATTAAATGCAAAAAAGGATATTTAATTGGTAATTTGCAAGGTATTTATATATTGATAATATAAATTAAAGGAGTTAATATAAATGAAATTAATAATCTCACTATAGTATGAAAAATAAGGCAAAAGTATTACAATGTCTTATTATAGAAATGAGATTATCTCAACTTTAAAATCAAAATATTTGGATTTATTCTAAGCTTTAAAGTTGGCTTCTACTTTATGAGTTAAAATTATTAATTCTTAAGCATATTTTAACCATATCTTTATAAACCATTAACATTTCAATATATTTTTATGTAAAATTAAGGTTATCAAAGCATGATGGGGCTAACTTTTGAATTTTTTTATGTCATGAGCAATAAAATAAGTAGTTTAGTTCTGATAACATTTCTTCATTTTTCACTCGAATAATTAAATGTTTATTTTGGGTTTTTATAATAAAGACTTTTTATTTCAAAACTATCGCCTCAGATGTTCTAAATGTTCCATAATCATATATTTAATTGAAAAACTTATAACTTCTTTATTTGTAAATTTTATTAGAAAGTTTTTATTTGAAAAACTTCTGATAAGAAAAATGTAAAGATTTTAAAAATAAATAGGTATATTATATTTTATCTAAAAAATAACTCATGGCAGAATTAACAACTACCATTTGTACGAAATTGAAAAACGAAGGATATTCACAAATATTTATGGTCTTAATATTTATTGTTACCTTTTAAGAATTAAAAAAGTTGGAAAAAGCGAATTTCATATTATGTAGGAAAGTTTTAATTCAATTCAAAATTGCAAACTTTACATTCGTTTGCAATTCATAAACCATTAAATACTTGATTAAGTTTTCAATAAACCCAAATTATAGCATTACTTGCTTTACCTTGCATGTGCATTGAATATTTAATGCACTATACTACAAGGCAGTAATTGATTAAAGTGAAAGTTTGAAATTTATAAGATCTGAAATATATATATATATATATATATATATATATATATATATATATATATATATATGTATATTAATTTATAGTTATAAAATAAAATTTACCAGGCAAAAAATATTTTTCATAAAATTAATTAACATAAAAAATCAAACAATAAGTACTTTTATATAAAAATCTGATAACTTCTTTCGTCGTAAAGTTAACAACAGCGCACTTACAATTTGCTAAAATATTAAAACATGATAAAGCTTAAGTGTAAGAGTTTGCATCAAACATTATTAAAAAAATCATGCATCAAAAACCATGTTAATATTTAATTATTTAAACAAATATAAAAAATAGTGAAAACCTAATTGTTTTTTCCTACCGCAAAGAACAAGAGGGACAAACATTTTCTGAATAACTCAGCGAAGTTTCTCTGATACTTCATCAACATGAGATAATCATGGATTTCCACCAAATAATGTTCATTTAGAATTCCCCCAAGAGACATGAATGTTGAAAAAAAAAACAGTATTTTTTCTTTAAAAGAAAAAGGACAATCCAATTGAATTTAATTTATCATTCCCACGAGCTTCCTCAGAAAGCAAAACAAGAAAGAATAGAAATGAAAAGAATGGCTTCTTCAGGTCAATAAACAAATTGATCAAGAAATGGAACCAAGATATATATATATATATATATATTTATCACATAACAGAGAGGCTGTCTCTTCCTCAATGGAGGGTGGTAAAATAATTAAAAACAAAAAGGAATAAAAATATAAAAAAATGGAATGAAAATAGAATTCCGCCATGTTCTTCTCTAGGTAGTTTGAGAGGCTGTCTAACTTCACGAACTCAAACATTGATTGTGGAGACGCACAAGAGAGCTCTAATTAGTATAAAGAATTGGGAGTCCAATTACAAAAAAGGCAGAAAAAATTATGCGAAGAAAGAAAGAAAAAATAATGATGTAGGTAAGCTAAAAGAAGAAAGAAAATGGGAAAAAATTTATCCCTGAGTATAGGGAGTTTGGCTTAACATAAAAAAAGTGTTTTTGTTTTTGATGAGAGTCACTGGAAGAAGTACTGTTGAAAAACAACAAGAATTGAAAATAAGAAATGTTTTAATTACTTTTTGTCAAGTTTCCGCATAAATAACGACAAAATTTTAAAATGTGATTTTTTAATTTAAATTTTTTTTCTTGTAAACTAAAAATTAAACTTTTAATGTAATAACTGTTAGGTGATATGAAAATAACTGTTTTTTTAAGAAAATACTTAGAGCCAAAAGTCAACTAATGTTACTATTATAAAAAACATTTATAAGTCAGTAGTCTTGGTAAGAAAAAGATTTAATATCATCATGTGCAAATATTTAAATTTTTGTATTATATTAGGTTAAATCTTATTACATTTGTTAAACATATACTGTTCAGTAAAACTTTAAAAAAGATTCTATTATTTTTTGTGTCTAATATAAGTAAATCCTTAATATTTAATTTATTTAGTTAATTGGGTTATAATTTCGTACATATATGTGCAAATAATTTCTGTGTATTAACATAATAATATAAACAATATTTCCTCATTTTATACTTACATAATTTTAAATGAATTTCCTTTATATCATTATTTTTTATGCTTCTCATTTTTAATACATTGAACTTTTAATGCGCGAATGTTCCATTTCACAAACGAGTTTTTATGTTTTAAAAAAAAATTAATAAATAACATTTCTATTTATATTATAAAAACTATTTTCATATAAAAGCATCTTTTATTTTTTCATTTCATAATTATCAATACAACTTTGGAAAGATTTCAGATATACTATACATTCAAAAAGGCAATAATAGTGGGTAATTGTAATAAAAAAATATCTCTTAATACAAAGTTATAAAATTTTATAAGTTATTATTTTTAGCAAAGCTTTGAAAAATCCAAAGACTGTTTTTTTTTCTAATTTCTTTATTTAAATCGATTTTGCTGATTCTCATATTTTGTCTTTAAATTTTACTTAAACACACTTGTATATTTATCTGAATTTTATGTCTTAAAAATTAAAAAGAAAAGACTAAAAGCTTATAGACAGAACAGGTTAGCTGAATTTTTTCTCATTATTCAGCAATTGTTGAATAGTCAATGCCTTTCATTACTATTAGCAATATTTTTCTTTGCTTTATTAATCAACAATTTACTTATTAACAATATGCTTTAATACCGCCAACGATAATATTAATTAGAAATTAATAATGATAGCAAAATCTAAGTAAAAAGTAATAATTTAAAAATCATTTATAAGATAATTTTTAATTTTCAGTTTAAACATTAATGCAATTAAATTAGTTGTGTTATCTTCACAAAAGTTAAAAGTAAACATTATAGCTAAATTTAGTTAAAAAAATGTTAATTTATTTTGCATGGTGTATTTCATGAATGAAGATTTTCTTAAAATTTTAATTTTACTTTTTGTTATATGGGTCAAATAATTTTTCGATTATTTTCTTTATTACTAATTATTTATTTTATAAAGAATTTAAAAGCGTATGAGAATTTCTTAAAAAAGTTTTGAAGTTTTTAGACAATTTTACTTAGTATTCTCTTTGTTCACCAATATATTGACTGTCACTCATCAAATCTCTAAGTAAGTTCTAAATCTGCACATATAATTTGTATGCAATTAAAATATTTAAGTAATTTATAAATTTCAGAATTTTCTTTGTTCCACAAAAAGAAACTTTAAATTTCTTCAATAAAACAAATTTAATTCCAAATTGCAAAATTTTTATTTAATAGAATAATTTTTATTTAATGGAATTCTCTATAGCTAAAAATGATTTAGTTTTCTTATTAAACTAACAGGAATAAAACTGAGATGAATTTTTAAAGTGAAAAACAATTGCATAATATACAAAATAAAATTTAAATTTTTCAATTAAATTTGTAATTATTCCTAAAAATTCTTCTCAATAAAACAATAAAACTGTTTTTATTACGTTTCTTTTACATTCTTTAAAAATTATGAGTACAGATAATAATGTGTATGACAATAAATAGGAAGAACATATATTTATTATATAAAAATATTTGAATGCATATTTAATTACAAGTTTTGAAAGAATCCTACGGTCATCTTGAAGTAACAATGTAGAAATAAAAATCTATAACGCCTATGCTCCAAAAAACAAATAATATAATAAATTATAAAAATTTCTGATTTTAAAAGCATAATGCTAATGGTAATTTTGCAAGCAAAAAAGAGACATAGTGGTTCCATTTGATTGTTTAAGAGATTGAATACAACAGCATCAAATTACAGCATTTATTTAGAGACCATATATGACTAATTTTCAACATGGTTTCGCAACAACTCTAATGTTTTCACTTTAATATAACCTCGACACAATTTATTTAAAATCAATTTTTGGGAGACGAATCGAATGAATGATTACAGACTTAAACACAAAAATCGTGATCGCTCTAAGTTATTCTAACTAAAGTCTGTAGTAAGTAATCTAAAAGAAACACAAATTCGCAATTAAAGATTAAACCGAATGAATTTACTGAATGATTGGTAATGCAATTATTGATATGACTTACATGGGAATGATTATTCATATTATTTGTAGGAAAAAAATTAGAAGTAAAGGAAATCAATTTATTAAATTGAATCTATCGAGGTCATGCAGCTTGTATTTTAAACTGTGTATGAAGGAAATGTTCAGCTGTTTATTTTTATTTATTACAGAGTAAAGAATATAAAATCAATTTAAATCATTAAACCAAATATTCTCCATTAGTCATATCTAAATGTAATGAAAGTTTTGCCACATATCTAAAAAAATTCGAACAAATAATGCCACAAATCTAATTTATTTGAGGGATAATAAATTGAAAAATTACAATTTGTGTCATGAGCTAATTTTACTAAAGCAGTTTAAAATGAAGTAGGAATTTAGGGTAAAATGTAATTACACATATAAAAAAATATAATGTATAAAATTACTTTTCACAAGCGATTACAAACATTCTCCTTTTAATTTAGAAACAAATAATTATTTGATGTTTCTAAAATGCAGGAAAATATTACTTGTTATAATTGGTTGCAAAAAATTATTTGCAAGAAAGTAAAATTTCCCTTACTCTGAAATTAACAATTCCTAACTTTAATGATTAAATCTAAACTGAATTGATTTTTTCGGAGGAAAAAATAATGTAAGAATTTATTGGTATTGCATTTATATTATTATTCATTTATAATCAATTCTAGATTATATATTTCATTTATTTTCTTTTATGAAATTAAGTTTTATTAGAAGAATTTGAATTAAATTTTTCTCTTTAAATCATAAATTTATTTATTGTTTTTAAATTTCCTACGGTGATTACTATTTAGAAACAGTTACATTATTAAATTTTAGAAGTCTTTTATTAATAAAAAGGCAAGTTTAACAAAACTAATCAGTTTTTTTTTCAATTTTTGACATTAGTTTGTTATTAATACTTTTGGCTCACATCTTTTTTGAAAAATAGAAGAATTCTAGACACGTTTCTCTTGTTTCGAAAGTAAAAGTAGAATCATTTTCCTTATAAATCGCCAACCAACTAAGGCCGATGGAAGAAGATGCGTAGACAATGTTTTAAGACAAGACATTTCAAACCAAATGGTTATGAAAGAACACTGAGCGTCCCGTTGTAAAGTTCAGAGTGCAGCGTTTCTCACGCAATCAACCGCGTCAAGGGCAGTCGGGCGTAGCAGATATAGCCTCTAGCTATCATTAATTCCAAAGAGGCACAAAACTTAGGTCGAGAGGGGACAAAAATCCTGACAATTAACTATATCTAGGGTTGATCAGCTAGAGACTCTTTTACCAAAGAAGCGAAACAAAAAAAAAAGAAAGCAGGGTCTTCATGTCCCGTCCATTGAGAAAGCAAGTCTTGTCGATAGACCCTATTGTCCACAAATGAGTTGGTTTGGCATAGGCCAATCACAGCCCTTGGAGATAGCGGGCTTAGATACAAAAAGAATGGGAGAATGGGTTGGCGGGATATAGAAGTTGAAATCGTTAGAATCCAGAACCACTCAGGCGTTGTAGTTCTAATGTGTTAAAGTCAAATATTCTTAAATTCGCAGCTCCTGCGCAAATTGGATAAGAGAAAGAGACGGTGAAAAGCGCCAGTTCACCCTCATCAGCCCACGCGGTCTATACGGTCAGAGAATAAGACAAAATAATATCTTCGGACAGCAGCTGAGAGAAAGGATATTACACGCCTACACAAATTGGATGAAAATGTATTTCATTTATCCACTTTCTGTTTCTTCTCATACATTTATTGCTGAACAGAAAACAATAAAAGCTGTAATTCATTTCTGCGGATTTTTTCCTTTATTTACAATTTGCAATTTAAATATATGCATATTTTATCACATATAGTGATATACAGAAAAGATTGAAATTACAAATTATTTGTGTCACAAGCAGTATACGAAATTATTAAGAAATATTTAATCAACAATACTGCATAATGCTGCTACAACAACTGTTACTGCTTTACATTTCTTTATTAAAATCTTCCAATATTTTAAACACACTGAAGAAATAGGGATGTCTATAAGCACATATAATCGTAACTAAGAGTTTTAAGATGTAATCGAAATTTACTAAATAAATATCTGAATCATTTAGTATGTAAAAAAGTAATATAGTTAAGAATTTTAAATTTATTCTCTTCATGATTAAATTTTAAAGAATGAATTCATTAATTTTCAATGAATACATTTAAATTTCAAGCCTCAAGATAAATGAACTATTTATAATTTGTTTTGCAGCTAAATAATTATTAAAATCAATAACAATAAATATGATGGACTATATGCAAAAACGGGAAATGTGTAACATAAGCTTGTAGTTATGATGAGAAGAATTTACATTTCTCATCGTGAAGTAAAATAAAAATTAAAACAAATAATCCATCGAATATTTTAACGCGTGATTCATTATATAATACAAATTAATATATTTAATTGTAAAATATTATATAAATTGTATTTTACATTAAATAAGTATGAAACATTAAATTCGATATATTATAACACTTGGCAACTATTAGCATTTATTTTTTCTATCTAAATTTCTCATAGAAATCAACTAATAGCAGTGTAATCAATTATTCTGCCTTTTCCTTTAATAACAGATTAAAATTTTTAAAAAATGTTTCCACTAAATTTATTCAGTTATTAATTTAGCCTATTCAATCGCAATCGAATATATAACAATAAACTATCAGAAGATTAACTGTTTCATCAAAATGCATCCACTTGCTTTTTCAACAATAATACCATGTAGATAAAAAGAACAGTAAAAATATTTATTTGAAGAGGAAGTATAAAATAACAGAAGAGGTGTTTGGACTTACCCATCCAGGTGGTGGATATGATATAAGACCAAGTGGGCGATACGCGTTTCGCATTGGAAATGAACCTTGATACCTCTACAGTATCCAGTAACATCGAGGTACGAAATAAGAAATAAAAAATTCGATATATAAAATAATATCGAATAAAAACGCATCAATATGACTCCCCAAAGTATCATTCATCATTTGCAAACAAAGACGCAAAAACGTTTTTATTGTGCTATTCATCCTGGCAGAGACCAAGCTTCGATAACTTCTTCTTTTTCTCACAATTTCGACTTTCCCTTTTTATTTTCTACACCGAAAGTTTGCACAGACGTTCATAGTCAAAAATATATAAGAGAAATCGCTCCAAAAATATTTCCAGACAGTACGCCGAAAGAATACATTAAGAAGAACACGTTCTAATGGGTAGTACAAATCACGGTAAGGAATATTTTTGACTTTGAATGATGGAACTGTGTGTACATTTATGGAAAAAGTAGGAAAATATAAGGAAAATACTGGGTTTATTTATTTTGAACTTCAAGAATTTTACTCCTATGCCTATTTTTCTTGATGTTTCCCCTCACTTAAAATGAAAGGCAAAGAATTCAATTATATCAATATACAGTGATCTTTTTATTTAGAAACGCCATTATTTTATTCTATTTTTTTATCATATTGACTTTTTAAATGTGCCTATGATTCGCACTTTTTTCCTTCGCCATCATTAATTCTTACTTTTATTATATTAAATATTTGGAAACATATTTTGTTTTAATTGTAACATAACAGAGTTAAAAATACAATTAAAATTCTTTAATATACGTATTGAATCGAACTTTAATTACACTATTTCACTTAAAAATCAAATATCATCTGCACCATATAAATCTGTATATTAATATACCACTTTTGAAACCAAATGATCTATAAATTAACAGCACTTATTGTTTAGTAATTGTAAACCCATTATAAATGTATGTAAATTTTTTGTGAATTTGATTAATTAAGGAAATTTAAAAATATTTGAAGCAATCTAACGACATTAGCATTTGCAGAAAGCCTAAATTATCTGAAAACATTTAGCAATTTTAACTTGTTAATAAATACTTACCTTCCTTCCAAAAATCAAGCACTATTTTAACCAAAATTATTTAGTTTACCCTATCGTCTTCATAATAATAAAATGACGTATATTTATTGTTGAAATGCTGTAATAAAGCCACTGGAATCAAGCATTGAAAATACAGAAAGGTCGGAAATTTTATAATAAAAGGAAATAATATCCTCTGTAGAGAGAGTCTTGGGGAGAATACTATTTTTAGTACATGTGTGACACAGAGAAATATATAATAATAAATATTGATATTTATATAAAGTTAAAAATGTAAATGAAAACGGATTTAAAATTTGGGGTATGCTTGTCTCAACAAATTAGCGCTGTGAATTCTTGCCTGAATTATAAGCAGCCTGAGGAATATAATTAAAACAGATTTTAATGAAAGATTTGAAAATGTTAAGAGGTAACCTTAAACGCATTATATAATTTACTTTAAACGCATTCTATGTACTAAATAATTCTATTTAATACAGGGTCATATCCATTTTATGAACAAGGATTACAGTAAATCCTGACATAGTAAATGGTTTAATGCTGACAAAACATGTAAAGCAATAAACGCGTATAACCTAATATTACTCTGAGTGTTGTCAACAAGTTTAGAAATAAGTATGCCGAAATTCATAAGATGTATTTATATTATGGTTATTTGACAGATTTGAAGTGATATGGATGTATAAATAATCATAGCATAAATTTACAAACCTTGATGAAACCAATAGAAATAGTACGTTATGTAATTAATTCTATAGCGATTTATATCATTAATAAACATAATAGAAATATCTAAAAGTATTTAAATGTTTATATATAAAATTTATTGTCGCATTTTAAATTCAATTATGCTAACATAATTTAATAAAAAATCAATAACTTAAAAATTTTAATGTGATTAATTAAATAAGAAAAGATCTCAATAATTAAAAAAAATAATGTATTTTCTCTAATTTTCCCACAATACAGCAATCTGCTAACATTCAAACAAAAAAACTATGCAGACTAATTTTTATAATCAAACGTTGATCTTCGTTAACAAAATGTAGGGTTAATTAAAATAAACTACCAACTTTCAAATCTGAAAAATGGAGAATATGTTTGTTAAATAAATGGGAATGAATTATTTTGTAAAAACCCAGCAATTTCTTATGCCTTTTAGATAAAAGCGAATTTACAATTTCATTTTACCTTAGATGATTGTTTTTATGTTAACGTTTCATTATCAACAAGGGTACAATTTTTAATTAAATACAAAATTTGGTCCATAAAAATAATTTAATTACATTTATCCTAAAAAAAAATATTCTTTACAGGTGAAATTTTATTTTCCTTTCAATAATTATTTTCGTACAATGAAATTTCTAATTCAATAAATGAAAAAATGTTAACAAAAACAAAGGCGCGAAATCTCACACGCTTGGGGAAAATAACAAATACTCGAGTTACAATCAATCAATAAAAGATTCTAATTGCTCCAAACATAAGAATAAACACTAGAAAAGGAATACGAGGGGAAAAAAAGGCAGGAAAACTTACCAGAAGTTGATCCAAGAATGCCAATGTTCGCATTTCTAATTCAATGGTTTTAGCTCAAAGCTATTCTACCAGGTCTTTTCAGAGTGGGTTTTTGTTACTTTTTTCCTCGTCGTAATTTGCGACACGCTATTTAATTAACACTTTTGGCTCTTTTATTAAGAGAAAACGGAAACAAAAATGATCCCGAGGGTTTGTTTGATTGTCAAAGAAGACCCTAAAATTAGTTATGTTAAAGAAATAGTTTTTAATTTAATTGCGATAACTTTCTTCTTGAGTGGTGTAAGAAACTCATATTTTTCTTATTGAAACCTGAATTCATCGAAGAAAATCTGTTTCATTTTAATGGAATAAAATATTTAATTAATGAAATTTTTCTATTTCTCTGTAACCATAATATTCAAAAATACTACATTTTTGTCATTAAAAGATAATGTTTCTAATAAAACATTGTATCAGGTAAATGAATAGGAAATTATGTTTTTAATTATATAATTTTGTTCAGTATTTTCATTTGAATCTGAGATAATATTATTTTTAATATCAAATATGAAAGGTTTTTTTTTTTTTTTTTTACAATATAATATATTCGATATTACACAATCTAAAAAGTCACCAAATTAATATGTAAACGATAGAGATGTTTTAATACTACAAAGATAATAAATAATTAAAATCATAATAATTTATTTTCAAATTATAATCAATTTGTCAACAGAACACTATTTATTTGAACATATTTAAATGTGTTCTATAAAATCTATAACTGAATATTGGGACTGTAGATTACACCCACTGGAAACCAAAGCTACCATACTTTCATTACATCAAACTCTGTATTTCTCTAGAATAAAGATTTTTAATCTTCATTTAAAATAAATCGAATACAAATTAACAAATTTATCTTAACAGTAGTAAAAATAAATATGTTTACAGAAGATTGAAGTAAATCAAATTTTATTTCATGTATTCTGCATCTCATCTGGAAGATCGCAGTGAAATAAATTGATTTTGCATACAAAACCACAAATATTTTGTTAGTTAACTTATTAGATAGCATGATCTTTTCTATCACGTGATAAAAGTTGAGCTATATATATCATTATTTCTTCTTTTTTGTTTGTTTTATAGCAATAAGATTTGTTTAACTTTAGAAACAAAATATTTACTATACATTAACTTTATTCATAATTTTATTGTATTAAAATCCTTTCGTAATTTATCAATTATTTGATAAATATTTCTAATATTCTTCATTGCCTTAAAACCATATTTAATATTTCTGTTTAAAAATTCATTCCTTAATTTCAAAAAAGTGAAACTCACGTGAATAAAAATTTTAAATCCACATTTTATCATTTCTTCAATCTAAATAACTGACACGTAGTATTATATATGAAACACACAGTAACATATAATCGCTTATTTTTAACCTGCTTACAGCAGAATTTCAAATAAATAACATACAATAAAATACAGCATATTTTTTTTTCATCAATTCAAATCAGAAATACGACTCGCGAATTTATTTCTGACATTTCAAAAACAAACCGAATGAATTTACGATAATTGCTCAGTGATTGGTAATAAAAATAATGCATTCAAAAGAGTTGATGACAGGTAGCCATATTGAAAAATCTTATTCAATCTGCGAGATTGAGGAATCTGAGATTTTGGGAATTCAATCCAATCGCCTGCTCCATCTTTCTCTAAGTGCATTGGATGAGAAAACGAATGGATGTCATAAAAGCGAAGTTATTCGAATAATGCAAAGAAATAGAAATAGGAATCTTGCGAAGAAAATATTATTTTTCTATTGCTGCTTCGCGTCAAAAATCACTTTTGTTTGTATTGATATGAAGCGGCAAAATGGCGAACATATTCTTCAGTCTAACAAAAAGAAATATCCTCTTACACTTTTTTTATTGAGATCAATTGTTATAATGTATTGAAAATATATTAAAACCGTAAGCATTTCAACGGCAAATAAATATATTTATTGGAAAAATCTAAGAAATAGCAGACGTCTTTGTTTTTCTGTTCAAAGATTTTGCATAAAGGAACACTTACCTGCTAATAAAGACTACTATATATAAAATGTTCTGTCTAACATTAAATGAAATACTTACATATCCTAGTAAATTATGTGTATATATATATATATAGGTAGATAGATATAGAGAGAGTCAAAAATAAGAATAGAAAATATATAATGAAACTACTATTGATCATTGAAATGATCCAATCGAAATATTTTATTTTCATCAAAAAAAATTCAGTTTATTAGATGATAAGTTTTGTTCTTAATTTCAAATAAATTGAAAACGTAATATTTGGGATCTATAACAGATGTCATAATCATTAATGATAATATTAATAATAATTAGAAACAATAACTATGATTAATGAGGAATGATTTATGAATAATGTTTGAGTTGTTTTAATCATTCTCTAATCACTAGATTGTCAAAATTTGTGTAGATGATATAATCTGTTGATATTGTGAATCCTACTTCAGCTATAGAATTTTCGCTTTGTTATATTGTTGTTATTGAGCGCTATATTGCTATTTTGTTACACTTGGCGGTATTTTGCAACTATTAAAAAAATGCTGCCAAGTGCCATAGTTATATTTTCTGAATGGTCAAACGCATGTTTCATTTGATTCAACTGCAGCAATAAATATAATTTTACGATCAATTAAATACAAGATAACCTACAGTTATCTTATTATAACTGAGAATTAATGAAAGATAACTGTTAGTTATCTTAATACCGGATAACTAACAGTTATCTTTGATTAATTCACAGAATTTCAAACGAAGTGCCAGGTGTCAGCTGGAATAACTATTTATAAGTTATTGATAAGCAACATTTTCTCTCTTATACTTTTCAAAATGTTGTCCGAATTTGCAGCAAGTAATATAAAATCTCTTGCCACAAATTATTATTTGCTTAAAATTTTTCGTAATTGAAACATGTATCATGACTTTTATGCATTTAGCGTATTTAACATGTTGTTGTTTATAAAACATGTAGCAGTTGCGCATTACTTTTGTTCCATAAAAATTCTATTTGAAAAGAAATATAAATAATTGAAATAATGCCTATCGATTATCATCTACCAAGCTGGGAGCCGAAACGGTTACCTCTCTGACTTCGGTTCAACAGTTCATGTGAGTTGAACTGTTGACTTGTATAATATGTGCGGAATTCGAATTAAATTGCCAGTCTGGTCTAATTAGAACTTGTGTGCAATTCAAGCCTGTTAAGCTACAGTAAAATCAAACCGACCATAGTTATACATCTGTATATTATACAGCAAGAAATAGACTATTATAGAATATTAACTTTTAAAATAAATATGCAATAATTATTTATTTGTTTTAAAATTTTATATGTGAACTAATTAGACACATTAAAATGAATTAAAAATGGTGCTAATGGCAAAAAAAATTTTCTAATACGAATAAATGATTTCTATTTTGGATTATAAACTGATATTACCAGGCTGAAATTTTTATTAATCTTAACAAATCATCGATAAATTCTTTTTCATCGCTTTGAATGTGCATTGTAACATAAACATCAGGGTATTAACTATCGATTTTAATCTCCAGAAATGTCTGTGATTTCTAGGGATTTATCCCTGTCATTTCCCATGGAGCACGTGAAAAATAATCCCCATTTCTGAGATTTTGTAAGAAGCATTCATGAGTTCAAACGACCATTGCATAGAGAAGAATGGAAAGAGAAATACGCTCCTGGAAAGAAAGGGAAATCGTGAAAGTTCTGTTGCAGGAAGAAAATTTCCTTTTTTCCACAGGAAAGACCCAAGAGAATGCTTTAATTTATCATTAAGTCTGGAATCCTAAGGGATACTCGTTCTTCCTCAGTTCTTTTCCCTCAAACTATTTTTTTATATCATCCAATTCAGTCTTTATCTTATTTGGCTTAAGTGGCAAGCTAAGAATATCACATTTTTACGGACGTCAAGGAAAAAAAGGGGGGGGGTGGAACGCCTCTATCTATAGTCTCTTTTCTTTGCGGGACCCATTTTTAACAGTTTTTTCAAAAATATTTTTGAAGTTTCTTTAATGCGGGTCGCCACAGAGACACCGATGAAGATCGCCTTAGCGATTTTGCCGCATAAAAAGATGTTTTGGTAATGAATTATGCATGATTTTATGTAATTACACTTCTGGAGCTTGACGCCTACATAATCATGGCTTTCTTTTGTGGCTCGCGTCAGGGCAGACCATCATTCCTCATGCTGCGGCAAGTATGTTTCATTTTATAAATTGTTGGTACAGCTAATTAACCGAAAAGACTTCAAAAAGCAAAACAAGATTTATTTGCATAAAGCTGGATCGGGGTTACTTTTCTAGTCTCATAGTATTTTTAAATTTGTCCATTTTTGTAATCCGCTTAATTGTTATTTGTTTGTACACTAATGCTCTTTAGTACTTTCATTTTTCTAGACTGTATGAATTAAGGTGTTTTTCTTTATTTTTGCAGGAACTGTGTAACAGAATAGCTAAATGTAAAGTACAGAAATGTGAGAAAAAAAAGATGAAGGAAAATAAAATTCTTTCCTGTTTAGTAATTTTCAAGATTTCTTAAAACTGATTTAGCAATTAAAATTAAACAAAAATATTCATTAATAAGAAGAGGTGCTAAAGAAGACCATTAAAAGTTGAAGTCTTGCGAGGAAAATTAAGAATATTTAAAAATCTGAAATAAATTAGTCGTATTTAATTTTAATTTTAAGAAATCAAAACATATATCACTATGGGTGTTTATAATTGGAATTTGAACAAACATATAACGAATTGCTTATAGTTAGAGACAAAATATCACAAAAAAGAAAATATTTTAAATATAATAATTGATAAAATTCACTCAATAAAGAAATTAATGAAATTTCTTAGATAAATGCAAGTATCACATGTTAAGAAAAAATTATTTATGCTTGTTGGTATAAATCAGATAATGGATAACTAATTAAAGTCATCCTCGATAAACTCATCTAAATCTCAAATTTAAATCATAACGCACACTATCGATATTTAAGTTATGTTAACTATTTTATTCTTTTTCTTATTTGATGTTAACGTGTATAAATTTTAATAGAAATGACATATAAAATATTCTTAATAAGACAAAAACAATTATAAGTTTTTAATTTCTTAAAGAATATTATACTTAGGTTGAACTTTAAGAATAATCTGATTTTTCTTTTCCATCAACTACTACTTGCAAAAATAATTTTTTTTCCAATTGAAATTTAGTTTCAAATTGAATTTAGAAATATAAAGTTAAATATGAATGTTTATCAGAACTTTATGATTTAAAAATTGTTATCACTTAAATCTTAGAATTCATAAAATGTAATGTCAGATACAGAAAACGTTTTCATAATATTTTTCAATAATTGTATGCAAAATAATTTGAATAATGATAATTATTTTGCAGTAATTCTATTAATTTATGTGGTTAAATCAACATTTGAAAAAACATTAATAGCTGTCCAAAGAATGCAAAGCATTTTAAAAAACATATTGCTCTAAAAAATTTTAAAAATGTAAATAATAAAAAACATGCAAATTTGTTAATAATGAAACCAAATCACTTGTTTGACTTAACACGATTTTAAATGGCAAAAAATGCCTGAGGACACAAATTATTGTCTCATTACTAGATTAATTTTAATCGCGTAAAGGGAGGCTGGAGCATTACTTAAGAGACCGAACTATATGATTTGTGTTTATTTTTACTCACAAAAAGGAGGCGTAAGTAATATTTACGCAAAATTCGATAAATAATAATATAAACGCAACAGATCCAAACATTTAGTGATGTGAGTCCTGACTCAAAATTCTTTAAGCATGTGTTAGACTACATTTAAGTAGAGCATTTTTTGGGCCTAAAGCATCAGATTTTACATTAAAAAAAGATGTCTTTAAACCCTCAACGACATTACAAATTTCAGTATACAAATTAACAAATTACAATTATAAATAATTTACATGTTAAATTTAATTAATTCATTTGGCAAGTTTATGAAACGATTTTCTATAATACTGAGATTCACTTATCAAAAACAGAAAATTAAAATTTAATTATGGTTTTTTGTCCCATCACTTTTCCTTTAAATGGTAATTTTTGAGCATTTCTCAGATATGCAAGAATGTCAGGGTAGAATTATTTCAATGTTTCCACTTCGCTGACCTCTATTTAAATCATTTATGTCTAGTTGAATGATGTAAAATGATTCAACTGGAACAAAGTTTTCTAAATAAACTAGTATTGCTTGTAATACTTTCTTACAGGTATTGCAAACTCCATTACTTTGCAAGAATTACATAAGAAGGTGTTAAGGAGTATTTACTATATAAAAGTTAATTTCTTCATGCATGTTTTAATCTATGTTAGAATGGAATATATTCAACTTAAGGAATCCCAGCTTAAATGAAGTCAGTCGTGTGTACTGAAAGCGATTGGGGCATATTGAATAGGTCGCAATGTCTTCCAAGAGAAATGATACATCTGGGGGTGGCAAGTTAATAATCTTCTGTTTGATCACTGATTCTAAATTATGAAAGCATCCTAGTTGGTGCAACAACAATTTTAACCTGTTGTTTCCTTTTCAATATTCAAACTAGTTTTTCTGTACTTCCTTGTCCGAATTCTACTGCAAATTAATTCATTTTATGATGCAGTAATTACGACATTCCTATCTTACATGTATATAAACGGCTCAAATAATCCATATTTTAAATTCAATTGAAATCCTAAGTGTCAATGGTGTTTTCCACATTGTGCATTTCATACTGTCTCTCTGGATTCCAAATGGAATGCATGTACTCAAAATATAAAAATACATACATTTTAAAGTATATTGATATCAACATTTTTGGAATTTTATTTCAAACACAAGAATCCATTTATTTCACAATTCCAGCAAATTCTTTATATGGGTAAACAATATTTCAAAAATTCAATACGAATCCACACGTAAATAAGAAATTCTTCTTCCACTTTAAGTAAAATAAAAATAAGAATCTCAGTCAACAAGGACACATAAAAATAGTACCCTTTATTTATTTAGCAATCGTTGGAGAAGTCTGTTCTCAATTCTCTTGGCTTTCGAAGCTTTAGAAATGAGAATCTTTTCTTCCCAAACTATTGAAAGAAGCAAGCAGAGGAAATGAAAAAAATATATTCACTACAGAAAAGATACAGAATAAGGTTTTTTTTATTATATTAAAGTGATTATAGTTTTAAAATGGATATATCGAACTCACAGAGTTTTCTCTTTCTCTATTCCGTATCTTGAAATATTGAACCGAAAAAAAAAACTGGAATACAAATGTATGGAAGCGTATCTTCAGGCTATGTACTTAAATTCGACCATCAGAATCAAATATTTAAAGTCTCAAATCTTTTAGTCAGCAATAGTACTACTAGTGGCCAGGATGATACCAACCTTAAGTTCTTATTGATAAAATAAATGCTTTATATTATTGGTAGAAAAATGCTGGATTTGAAACGTCGTTATTTCACTTCTTGGTACTTATTACATGCAAGATGTGATTTTCAAAAGAAATTATAATTAAAATATAATTACCTTCATATAAAACTTAAAAAATAAAACTTTGTATAATGAATAAAAGTATATCTTTGCCATTCAACAATCAAATAATTTTGAAATAAATAGAATTTTTGTAACATTATACTATATTGTTGAAGAATTTAATACATTTACACATAACTGACAGTTCCGTTTGGGTATCGACCAAGGGCTGAATTACCATTCATGACATAAAACTGATCTGCGTAAATATTATTACTATTCTTTACAAAAGAAGACATATGTCAGAATTCAATTAGACTCTCTTTCAAGTCTTCCCGAATTTCAGCGGCAAAATGAAAGTGAATCGCATATAAACTTAAAACAAAAATTTCTGGATCTAACGCTCCTGACTCCAACAGGAAATAATGATTTGACTGCAGCTGAAATGTAAATGCATGTGCCGATTCGTTCACCATGGAGAAAATCAGCTTCGGCGTGGTTATTTTTAAATATAAGAACACATTATGCTCGAATATTTTTGCTACAACGCTTGGAACCAAAGATGAATAAATTCAATTTTCCGAACGCAAATTTCAGCAACGATGCTACTAAATCTAATATTCTTTGGGCACCCCCAAAACAAATTACGCTCTCTTGAGAAAAGAGGTTTGGTTGCATGCCAAACAAATCTCGAGTTCCGAAAGCACAGAGACAAACTGTCTCTGCTTGGTAAAAGAATCATTCCTTTCTAGAAAGGCCCATTTAAGTGTATCTTTTCTCTTTGACTTTTATTCTCGCATGTTTGTATATTTCGTTTTCAAAAGAAACATCTTTTTTTTCTTCTTCCTCTGTTTTCTTGAATATTTCAGAATCCCGAGTCATCATCAACATCAAGAACTCTTTATTTAAAATTGGAATCATGCACTCCACTTGAGAATTAATTTTTCTCATTGGGAAGAAAGTTTAAATATTTAATGGTCATTTGGTAAAGCAATGTTACATTGTCTTATAACAATGAATTAATATTTGAAAGATTTAGTATCCTTCTAAAAGCATGAGATATACAAGTATTAAACTTTAATGGTCTTCAACGAATGGTTATTAATGACTAAAGAATTTAACAATGAATAATAGTTCTCTATCTCCTTCAAATGCTTCGCTTGTATATTTGATTGGTAAATTTATTAAGTACTATTACAATTTATCTTTTTTCAAGTTGGAAATATGGCTTTCTATAAATGCTTTTAAATTTTTTATATGTTAGGACTTTCTAAAAAACCTAAATATATATTTTTTTAGGGTAAGAAATCTGCTGTGTTTGTATCTCACTTTGTTATTTGTGTGTATTTTTTTAGTGAAGTGAATAAAGGAAATACACATCATTTTATTACAACATAATAATATTTATTTAAATTTCAAATAAATTGATAAAATTTTAACTTTAATTGAAATATATGGTTTTATTTTGTGCCTTAAATAAAAATGTAGCATGTATTATTTTAATGTATTCCTATATTCACAAAAAATTGTTATTTGCATTCTTTATTAAGCAGCATTTATTATTGTATTTTGGTTTTATGTTTCAGAAATTATCAGATACAAAGAATTTATTAGTCACTGAATAACAAACATTTTTAAAATTACTTACACATATTATAGTAGTTTGCATTAAATAAGATTCATTAACAAAAAATATCATATATCTAAAATAAATTCCTACGAACTTAATAAAATATTCCGAAAATGCCTGATATTTTAAAAATATGGATAAAAAAGTAAACAGCTTTAAAATTTTAACTAACATTTAAAACATTGTACTTTTGGAAACATGTTGGTCCTTTTGACATTTGATTTTTTTTTATTTTCATTCTTCATGACTAAAAATCAGTATTTATAACTTTTTGTACTCTTTTTTATTTATTATAAAGTGTTATTCTATTATTGTCACTTACAAATTCCTAAACTGAAAAATAGCTCGCATCAAATGATGTAATATTATTAATTTTCTCCAAAAAACAGGAATAACTTCAATAAGCTAATAATGTTCATCTCAATGCATTTCATTCACACTTAAAATACTATCCTTTATTATCCACATTTTTTGCTCAAAAATTATCTAATTTAACTCTGTAAAGGAAATAATTTATAAAATAAAACATTTATTTGTATCTAAAAGGCTCTTGTGGTGAAAGAAGAAGTAAAGTGTTATAAATATTTATACCAGCACTTGGGCCTCTTACTAACGATTCAAAATTCTTTCGAATAGTTTCATACAAAATAATTTATTCGCGCAGAGTCCATGGCTTCACTAGGCTATCAAGACAGTATCAAAATGCGACAAAGACACGTAAAACCACTTAGGGAAGAATTTCCACTTCTGCAGGGACCTCACCGAAATTTCTATTCATTTTAATTCATCTTCACCCAACATGTTTCCATTCCCTCCCAATAACATTAAATCTGAATTCCAGGAAAGATCCATCGTAGAAGATTCGTCTAAAGCACTCCAAGGTTTTCGCGCACCTCAAACGATCTACATCCCTAAAGAGAGGCATGTGTTCCAATTTCTCCTGGTGATGTTCCTCCTTCGTTCATACCCACCCACGCACACCCACTTCTCTGTTCCATCCATTACGAGCTCAGTAGGATACTTTTCCTCCTGTGGATGGCCCTTCTTAAGTCACTAACTGACCACAAAATTAATCCCAAACAAATGCAAACCGCGGCAAATTGGCTAGGGGTTGCCTAGGAGTGATGGAAAAGGAAAAATAATCGATATCTTTCCAAATAGCAAAGTAGAATCGGAATAGGAATAAGATTTGACAGTTTTAATTGCAGAATATTACCCCGGTTAAGGGTTTTATTCCAGTGATTCTAGTGGCAACGAGAAAGCTTTAACAACTTTATTTTCCTTCCTATGAATGCCTTTTGTAATTGTAAGCGTATTACTTATAATATATAATCTGGAATATCTTCAATAAAGTGAAGCTATAATAAATTCGATCAATGTTTCTCACATATTTTTTTTAAAAAATGCCTTAGTATTGTTAGAAAATTTATATTTGTGATGCGTTTTTAACAGAAATATTGGCTTATGATAGTTAGATAGAAATATGTACAGATGTTGCCAGCATATAATTTGACCAATATTTCCAAAGAAAACTATGAAATACCTGATATAGTAAGACAGGTATGCAATAAAGCAGTAAGATCTTTGCCTTCTAACAAGATAAAACAGAAACCATTTTTTCGAAACAGTTCTGATTTTTTATCTTATTTTTTTATTATTGAATGTTTATCTAGATACTTCACATCAAATTATTAACAAACTCTAAGTGCACATTTCTTTAATTCAATGTTAATATTGAAATTAAGTAATTCCAATTATTATACAAGACATATATACCCATTATTTTTATATATTCAATGAAAATTTTCTTCAAATAAACCGAAATTATTTTTTATAATTTTTTACAATAGTTAATAACAATAATTATGCTATTTATCAATTTATGAAATTTTCGTTTTTAGAAAAAATATTACAAAGTTGTATTATTGCTATTCGCAAATTATATATGCAATTACTTGTGTATATAATTATTATACGTTTTCATAAGTATTGAAATTTTTACAACTTACCACTTGAAAATTATCGTCCCAGTATTTGATATTATAATCATTCGCGCAAAACTGTGTTATCAAAAAAAAAAAAACTTGAAACTACAACTAATGAGTTTTTAAATATTTTACCTAATTTTAACGGAAGCTAATTCTTACTTCTTAAATGTTAAACAAATAATGTTGTGGTTCTAAAAACTTTCGATCACCTCATATCTTACAAAAACAAATATTAATTACTAAGGTCTAATTATCTTCATTTGATCAGAATGATTTTAATCAGCATTATCATTGTATGAAAAAAATTATTTAAAAACTTCCTTTTATTAACTTAAGATAATGGAAATTAATTAGTTCCTCCGTAATCAAGATGTTTTAAATCTGATATTAAAATCTGCTAAGAAAATCATTCTATCTCACGTGAAAATATAAGAAAAGTGTGATAAGCAGAATTTTTACGATAAAAATTTAAATGGATGATAATATAAATTTGATGAAGCTCAACGTTTTAATATGATGTATATCTTTAGCTATTTTTCTTTCATAACAACAAGCAAAATAACTTATTTCCCTGGAAAACTTCAAACCCTATGGAAAGATAATCAAAAAATTGAGATTCTTTTGTGTATTTTAATAACAGTATTTTCACACTTTCTGCTTCAATTTTTAGCTTGAATACTTTTTTAAAAACCTTCATAACATTAAACATATTATTTAACACGATAGCTATAATTTATTTAGAACTGACGAAATAACTGCCTTCAATATGAATGTTAGAAGTTTCAATTTTTCTTTTAGCCTTACATAAATGGAAAAGACACGAATTATAGAGACATAAGGATTCAATTAAAACAACCACAAATGTTTTTCCTTAATAGGATAGAGATAGTAGATGAGATCAGTTTATTTATAAGACAATGCTGATCGAAGCAGATATCCAGAGCAGACAAGTGTTTAATTGGCTTCACAGTTCAACCTTGGCGTACCTTTCAGAAACCATTCATCAACTATTACTGACCTAGTTGAGGTAAAACTGATAAGACTTTAAATTTGACAGACTATTTCAAGGTGCTGCCCTTCCAGGTTAACTTTCCGACTGATGAATTAAAGAACAAAACATTATTTTGGGAAGTAGCACATGCGCTTAAGAGCATTGAGAATATTATATTGTATAATAAAGCAGAATTTGTAAAAATTTGTAAAGTAATTGTATCCTTGAATAGATACTGTTGTTTTAACAGACACAATTTAAATAGATTTGTAAAGATATAATTCGCACGCGCGAAATAGATTATTACTCTGAAATCCATCTGCATGTTAAAGAGTTTTAAAAATCATGCCATAGAACATATATACTAAATAAGCATCATTATTAAAATGTTTTAAAATTGTAAAAAAAATGCACATGCATGGTAAATAAAATTTTCAAAATAAAGATTTTTCAATAATCTTTAGAGCTATTAACGCACAGTAAACTGTACTGCATTTAGTTTTCCACTACATATTACTTAACTTAATATAATCTTTCACTTACATATTATTGTAACTTTTGAACGTGTATAATTATCTAAGCATTCGATTTAGATAAGTATATATTTAAAATAATTTGCTTAATTCACAGTTTTGTGAAGAATTCCATGTAAAATTGTTAACCAATGTCATTATCGATAAATAAAACCATTATTAATGAACTAATACAAATTAGGATAATTCAGTACATTGTGATAATTTATATTTCAGATTGTGCATTTTAGTAATTACTTATACGTTCCCATGCTTTAAATTCAGAAGCTTATGTTCTAGTCAGAAGCATTTATAAACTTATATATACAGTATCTATAACTAGTGGGTTCGGTGTAAAATACTCCTTAGTTTGGCAATAAATATTGGCGATAAAATTTTATTTCTGGCAACGCTGGTACACTAGTTTTAGCACTTTAACTAACATAGTCTTAGAGTTGCCATTTTGCTATTCCCCTTTTGGCGCCTATCTTGGCGTCAAAAAATTGCCAAAAAAAATAATAAAGGGGTACCAGTAAATAAACTTTTACCTAACTATTTTATTAAAACATCAATGCTTGCACAGAATTTCAATATTGTGTCAATATGTCTGCATTGCATTTTAAATTTTAATAAGGATAAAATGTTATGAAATTGATATAACTAGCAATATTTTATTTAAAAACGAGCCATCATAACAGATTCATATATTTTCAAAATTAAATTGACTGTCTCAAAATTAAAATAAAGACTTTTAACAAACAATGAGTTTTAAACAAACTCTTTACATTAGTCATTATCTACAGAAATTGAGTAATACTCATTTTTATGTTATTTAATCCCATCTTTCAATGCAAAAGCAGTTGAGTGTTAAAGACAACTTTTTAAAATGACATAAATGAAAGAGCCTTTCTTGATCCAGAAGGATTTCCAATTTTCTTTTTCTTTTCTTATATCCTTGTTTTGGTATCATGTTCCCAGTGGAGCTTAGCATTCCTCAAACGGGAAAATATTTGTTCTTTTCAGAGCTGTTTCATATCTTTTGGGTTTAGATTTCTAACTAGGACAGGCAGGATTTTTGACGTCAATCCCAATAATGCGGAGATTAAGATGTGATTTTTATTTGTTATTTCAAGGATTTATTCTGGTATTTACGGAATAAAACAATATTTTTGAAACTCAAATTCGATTCTACTACTACTAATTAATGGAAGATAAAGCTGCATCAAAAGTTATTGACGAAATCGATATGTAGGTAATTCTTAAGAACTTCTATTAAGTTTAATCAATAACATCATATTATGTTTGTAAGATTAAATAAATTTTAAGCAATAAGTTAAATAAGCAACAGATGGATTTCCGAGGTTATAAGCGCTTAGTATTTATTTAAAATAATTCAATATCCTAAATTTCATTAAATATTCCAATAGTTAAAAATTCCTTTACACAATACAATTTGTTGAAAAATACACGAGCTTTTAAAAATAAAATAAAATTAGGATATGATTTAAATATTCTACACACAATTTTCTTAGCACAAACTAAATAGCAAGTAATCTTTTGCTGCAGAAATGGGCAGACAGGCATTTTGATACTTTCCTTTACCATCGTTAGCTTTTAAAATTATCAAAGGATATTTCATAAAATGCTACATTTTTAAAGCTAATTGTAGCTTCATTTTAGTTTTTTTTTATGTAATTGTCTTTATATCATATCATAAAAATGAAAATCATTTAATGCCATTAACAATAGTTTTTCCACGTTTTGAATAGTTTTCTTAATATTTAAGGAATATTTTTCATTCGCGTAACATTATTTTTTATCAATTAAGTTCTGCATCGGAGGAATAAAATAACATTTGAAATTTGATAAAAAAAGAAAACAATGTACGTTACAGAACAGCATAAATTAAAATATCATCCATTGATAAAATAAAATAATGAGGAATTGAAATTATATTTCACTCTCTCATTATAATTAAACTTCCAAAAATTCATAAGCTTGAATGAATGATAATTTTAAATATATAGACAAAAAACTTCTGAGATACGTTTAGATTAAAATTTCCTTATATAGAAAACATAACAAAGTTAAAGTGAAAATATTTTTTTTTAAATTAGATAAAATATTCATAACAAAATGCTAAATTAAAAACAAACATTAAATATTAAAATAGACTGTTAGAAAATTATGAATACTTAAGTATTATAAAACATAATTTTGGCAAAATAATTTCTCATGGGTTTATATGCATATCTTATAAAAATGTTTACATTACGGTTGGAAAATCAGAACTTCCTACAGCAATGGAAACTTCTGCCATTTCTTTTCCTAATTTATACATTTTAACAACATAAATCCTTTGTACACATGAAATGGAAACGAAGTTAAAGTGAAAAGGACGTTTTTAAGCTTAGATAAAACATTAAGAAGATATTAAATTAAAATAAACATTAAATGCTAATATGGATCACTTTAAATTTACAAAACATTAAAATATTGGAAAAGATGACTTCGGCGAAATCGCTTTACATGGTTTTATACGAATATCTTGTACCATAAGTATTTTCATAGTGGTAGAAAACTGAGAAGTTATGTGATTTCTTTTCCTAATTTATAAACATTAACGACATAGATCCTTTGTAAACATGAAATGGAAACCATCACTTAAATCGCAAGCATTAATTACCAACGTATTTAAAATCAGCAACATTTCGCGAAACGATGCATCTATCTTTATGATGTCAAAAGATGGTGCTCAGTTCCAAATGTTTTCTTGCGTTGATTAGATAAGCCGGAGAAGAACATTTTTTTCTTCTCTCTCATCTTCACATGAGAGTAAGTTGTCCATCCACGGTAAGTAGCGTGACGCTTGATTCTGCAAGACTCATTTACAGCCAAGCGTTCGGAATAAGTGAAAAAATTCAATCAAAACGTTTTTCTATGTAAACAACGTTTTTTTCGCTCTCCTATCAGCCCTATCAACTCCTGTTTTTGTTAGACTCATCCATCTTACTCTCTTTTTTTCATTTCTGGAAAAATCAAAGAGTTCCCGTTTTATTAGACTTTTTTTTCCTTTTCGTCTTTCTTTCGCAACGAAAAATGTTTCTTTTTTTTAAGAATTGTTTATTTTTTTATAAAATTTAAGTTTATACACATTTTTAAAGGCTTGTTTTTGGTAAAAATAAAGAAAAAAATTTTACAATGCAACGTACAGGAAATCCTGATAGTCAGACTCATCAGTCCTCCTTCGGAAAAAAAATGTGGGGGTGGATCTAACGCCTTTACTAGTTAAGAAGAAGAAGAAGAAAAAGTAACGTTTGTTTACTTCAACATCAAGCTATTGTATGGATCGATTTTTTTTTTTTTTTTTTTACCAACACTATCCTGAAATTGGTATGATGGGAATTACCAGATGATGGTGACAATGCTGTTTTCTGGATAAACGAAATTCTGTTACGATTTCCGTTGTTGTCATAAATTCAACAATATCAATTTCGTTACACTCTTTGGCAGAATACATGATTACTTGGCATGTTTTTTTTTTTCGCAACAAGCTCACCATTTAATGTTAAACTCCGAAATCATTTCCGAAAACTTCAGAATGAGAAAAACGAAAAAAAAAACAAGCGCTTACGGTATTATTGAATCTTAAATATTTTACTAGTTTAATGCATGCCTCAAATTTGTAATCCAATTGAGAAACCTAAGGAAAAAAAGAAAGTTATAATTGACAGGTGACGTTGAAAAGAAACATGCATTTTAGCGAAGATGTTTATTTCCCGTTAAAAGCATAAGAATAGCATTTTTATGTTTCACACTAACAATCAATGTCAAGTATTCTACTTGTCATATTCAGCTGTTATTTCACTTTTCAAAAATGAAAATTGAGCCGATTTTCACCGTTCTCGTTTTCAATTTACAATTTTTTAAGATGCAAATTTCTTTCGAAACTTTAGTATTTTAGAAAATTATTCTGCGTACGCTATTTTACTTCCTGCCATGTGTTTCAGCATAAATTTTAATTCTTATTTTTTTATTTTTATATGATATATAACTTTATAATATTTATAGCACAATAAATAATATATACAAGAATAATTCATTTTTACAATCTGCTATAAGTTAATTTGATATGAAAATGATCATAACTATCCTAACCACAAAAGTTAGAACTCTAATTAAATTAACATTAATATCTTATAATAAGCTTATTCATAAAAGAAAACGTCTTGAAATATTCGATTTTTAAAAATTTCTTTATTTAAAATAAAAGTATTTTCAAGAGAAGACTCTTTTTCTCCACAATTTCTCGTAAACAATGAAAATAATTCAAGAAATTGAAGTATATATTCAAAAAATATATAATTCATTAAATTGCTAAATTATTTTTATTATAAATTATTAATTAATAACTAAACAATATTCATAGATGTTTGACACACACACACACACACACACACACACATATATATATATATATATATATATATATATATATATATATATATATATATATATATTCATAAACATGCTTCAATAAAATGGGTTTTTTTATTTATCATTGTTATATCAAATTATGGATAGGAATTTTTATAAAAAATCTTTAAATGAATTATTTTTAAAATTTTTAATTAAAATATTAATGTCTCTTCATTCAGTGTAGTTTACAAACACCACAGGGATTACACTTTGAAATTTCTTTTTCTAAATATTTTAATAACAAAGCTTATAAAATTTATTACAGTAAGAAGCTTAAAATGGAATCATTAAATTTAATATAAATATTACCATGTAAGACAACTACTGTAGTTAATCATTTCTCACTTTAAGCTCTTGCTTTCCATAAATTGCCTACAATATTTTTATTTTAATCAAAAAATTACCATAGCTGCATTACGGGTTATAAATTCTAAACCATTTTCTCACGGTTTTAAAGAGCTAAATAATCAAGAACTAACCAAGTAAACAAAAAAAATAATTAAAACCAAGTAAAAATCATAGAAGTAATGACCTTCAACTGGTTTAGATTACAGTCTAAAATGATAAATTACTTTCGTGCAGTATAAAAATTATTGCTGTAGAAATAAGAATTCTGCCATTATATAAAAAAATGGGAAATTTAATAGAAGGAATGTGAAAACAATGGAACCGTTATTAAGGAAAAAAGAAAATATTTTCACTGTTGATTGAGGAGAGAATTACCTTTATTTCATTGTAAAAAATAATGGTCAGTCATTACTGATTTTTGCATAACAACTAAATAGACTCTTCATACCCATCGTTTAGTGTTAATATACGATGTCCTTAGGGTTAGTAAAGAATTATATCGATTAATTTCTCAGGTCAGTAGTACCTTCAGCGTGAGAAAGTTGCTGTAGCCCTAAGCTATGTGGTCTCCCGTCACCCAGTCTCATGAAGTGTGCACCGGATGAGTAAGGTGGAAAAAAATACAGTCTTTTTTATAGTCTATTAAACCTGACAAAGAGTTGGCTAAAGATAGGGAAAGGAAAAAACTTTGAAATTTAGTTGACTTGATTTCAGATACCAAACCTTGCAGTCAATGAATATGTTTTTTTGGCTTATGGCAATTCTGATTCCGGTCTTAATTGTCAAAAAAGGGACCATGTACTTATTTAAGAAATGTAATTTATAGTTAAGTAATTGCAATAGCTAAGACATTTTTTAAAGTTAATAAACCAGTCATAACTTTTGCTTTAATTGAAAAAGTTAAGTGTTATATTTAATTTCAAAATATAAACACATTTAAGATACATATGTTAATATTCTATACAAAAAAGTAAACAAAATAATTTGAAAGTAATAGATTGATTACTGATATTTGTCTAATCACATTTTATCAAATCGTGAACATATGTGTTAAGTGTGTTATGTAGATTATTTTATACTCTCAAAATATAAAAAAAAATTAAAATTTAGATCGAATAATTTATTGTTATTTTAAAGTTGTATGATGATGGCGATGTATAAGTTTAAATTTAATAGTAGTTTTTACAATTTTTTATTGCATTTGCGTTATTTGTCAAACATATTATTATTCTATTTATTTACTGTATTTCATGGTAAAAATGAATTTTGATGTCAAATGCAGCTATTATTATGATAATATTTTTGAGATTTTTACAAATGTTTTTCTATTAAAATACATTTTTTTGTTGTGATCATAAAAAACGTGAAAAAATATTATTTTGTAATATATTTCTTACACAAAGCAAAATTTATTGATATCCTCTTCAGACATTTTGGCTGAATATTACATCGATCATACTATTCCAATTCATTTATTTAATATTGTAAAAAAATCGCTATAAAATGAGACAGAATTTATTTTGCTTCATATTTTACAAGCATTCTAAATCCCAAATACATTTTTCCTGAATGAAATGTTTAGTTTCCATTACATTTATTTTAAACGTTCCGTTCCGTAAGTGAATGATAAATAGGGCTTAGGAAAATATTTTATTCATATTTAGTTAGAGGAAGAAATAAATATTTATCTAGAAGCATTTAAATGGAATTTTCGCTTTGGTTTATTCTACATTAACTTCGCATCTTTTTCAGTTTCCTGTAATACAACTCTAAGAATTAACAAATAAAGAATTTAAATGCATTTAAAAATGCATTACGAGAATTAAGTGGTGAGTTTATTTTATTAAAATACACACGAAGCTAATAAAACAACATTAAGAATCTTCATCAGCAGTTTGGCAACAGCTCTAGATCAGTATTGAAAATCTTATCTTGTCTGACTCTTTTACCCCTTTTATTCCCTTGAGTGCAAAATACAGATTCAACAATGCGACTGATTGATGGTGATCCCAAAGAGTAGATACAGCGAAAGCAATCGAGCTCTTACCCAATGTTTGAATAATGGCCCGAAATGAAGCTTTTGTTAGGAGAACAATCTTATTAAAATTTAACGGATCGTAATCTTTGGCACTGGAAGGACATACTACTTCTCTAGAGTACATTACTTATTCAAATTTACGTGTCTAGACTTATTCCTCACATAACTATTTATTAAGGATTTGTACCAGGGGGCATTTATTGAAAGATCATTCGAGTTTGGTCGTGGAAGGGATTTTCAATCAATTGTAACTCGAATCCCGAGATTGTTGTAGATTATCAATTATTTTGAAATTTAAAATGATTTAATGTTTATCATGTGCGTTCTTAGTTGACATAATATTCTCATTTACAATCAATAAAGAGTAAATGAATTTTTAAAATGGAAAAAGATATAAAACAAATCATTATTGAGTTTACACCTCGAATGTAATCATATTTGGTAAAAATTTATAAGAAGTTGTAAAACAATCTTTATATCTTTTGTATATTTATTAAAACTATAATTACCTTAATTTGTTTCTATACTCTATATAGTTTGCTGAAGCCTGTTTCAATAAAGTGAACTTTCATTAATTCTCATTAAGTGATTCATACAAAATTAGGAGTATGCGCCGAATTCAGAAGGACAGATGCTATCTTTTACATTTTTGTACAAAATGTAAGATGTACTTAAGATCAACAACATTCCAGCTCTTAAGTCAGGGTTACACTTGGAGCAAGACTCGACTTAAGTGCAATGATTCTTTTGTTGGATAATTGATCCATACGTATTTTACGACCAATCTTAAGTTCTGTATCAAGAATCAGGAACGGAAAACACTTAAAGGCGACCTTGCATTAATTACACGAGTGCTCTTTAAGAAACCATTTAGCACTCTTCACTTTATGATGGTTAAACAATTGAAACGCCTTTAAAAATACTCGCTGAATCTTGAAGCAGATTAAATTAGTTTCAATTTTCACATTCTATTATTTTATCAGGCAGTCTCGTTTATTCTCATTATAGATTTCTAATTTTTTTTAAAAAAAATATTATTAAGATATAAGAAAATGAACACTAATTAAATATCTTTTAATAAATAATATTAGATTAATAAAATAATAAAAGCACATTTTTTTTCAAAAAAAAATTAGTGAGTTACAATATTATTTTAAATTTACTCACAAAGAAAGCTAAAAAATAGTAAATATATTTAAGCACAGATTCATTTCTTAAATAATATTCTGGTTTTCCATTAAATAATAAAACTTTTTTTTTATTTTATCACTCATAATTAACTAAATAAGTGCTTTAACATTGGATATTTATTTGATAGTTATTGGAGTTTACTATAGAGACAGATGTAGAAATATGTATACAGTGCAAGCAAATCACATGTTTTAGAAGCATTTCGAGTAAAATATACAACTGGATATACAAAAAGGAGTGACAACTGAGCCAAGATGGAATAGTGTACGCCTCTAAAATTAAGACTCTTTTAACTCATGAATGATCCCTTTACTTTCCTTTATTCATTCTCCCAACACTTCGTATCTTCCATTCATATTCTTTAATCTGTTCTCCACACGCAAGAAACGTAGTAAAAAGTTAGCAAGCAAAACAAAAGACCAGCATTATTTTCCCACGGCGTTTAACCTGTTTCAGCTCTAGGCCTTCCACGCTGATACGGAATCAAAGCAAGTTGTCGTACCTGTTTTCGTCGGCGACACGACAGTGCGGTTTAGAAAGACGACGCAATTCTGAGTAGAAATGAAAAACATTATTAACCGCAAATATCTATTAGTGTCATTATAAGCTCTTGAACTGTGCAAGATTCCAAAAATGGTGAGAAGATGTAGCAATAAGTACTTGAAGACAAAAATTTAAAGAAAGTATTACTTTATTGCTCATTTAGATACATAGAATTCAATATTAATCAGCTAACTCATTGAACTAGTATGGGTATACACATTATATGTAAATAATTTATGTCCAACAGATTTACTTACGCGTACTCTCTCTCTCTCTCTCTCTCTCTGTATATATATATATATATATATATATATATATATATATATATATATATATATATATATATATATGAATTATTACTTCAAATAGGTACAGATCAATGGTTTGAATTTTTAATAATTAATTCTCTCTCTAAAACGAGTAGGAAAAATTAAATTGTACAAATTAAAGTAAAATTCTTGCAATTCTTAAGAAATATTTTAAAATTTAATACAAGTATAATTCTTATAACTTTGGATAAAATTAGAAAACTTTATCGCACAAATTTCCTAATTTATTTATGTCACTATTTAACAATATACTTAGTTCTCAAATTTAATTAAAGTATTTTAATAATTATGTTAAAAATTATCTATTTAACACCTTCAAGATGTTGCGCGCTTTATATAATTATTAGACAACATTTTTTTGTAAATATAACAAAAAGATATATAAGTAAAAACCTCAAAACACATTCTAGTCTATGTACCGTTTCACACAAAATATCGAAAAAATAAAAAATGAAATACTAACTTTCATTTAAATTTAGACTAGCAAGTTTCTACAATATTTGCTATTTGAAAAATTACAAAATAGTAACCAACACAATGAATTCGTAAATATATAGAAAATTGTACTACATACATAGTTTTTTACTCCAAATAGTAAAGCATCCTGTTATAAGCCATTACATTTTGTGTATAAATTAAATTATCTAAATTTGCATAGTTAATATTTTTCTAAAAATCACTTATAGCAAATATATAGTATAATTCTCAACATTATAGTTTAGAAAATAAGTACCAGCAGTAAACAATTTACGAAATAATAATACTTTTTCATACATTGCTTACTATAGTCATAAGTGAACTCCTTACAGTATAATTATAATAATTAATGACTACTAATTAAAATAAAACTCATTGAAATCTAAATTTGAAATGTTTCCACAACCTTAGAACAACTGAAGTCATTTTCACAACAGCAACTAGTCAAATGCGTAATGCATTTGGCAAATAACAAAAATGTAAATTGTAATCATTTCATTTGAAGTAAATTAGATGTTTAAGGAGAAAATAATGAAAATATACTCAGCAAGCTCATGGAAAACTTCCCAACCTTACGCTGAAGAAACCATCGGAAGATCAATGCCACACAAGAGACAAATTATCTTCTATTTAACTGCGCCATAAAAGAGAGAATGATAGATAGAGAGAGCAATGTTCCCCACGTAATGACATAATATAGTTGACTTAGAAGGAGGGGGCGCTTTACTTTTACAAGATAAACTTTTACTATTAAAGGTCTTTCTGTTATTGTTTTCAAGAGGTTTTGTATAAATATTTGATCTACCACGATTAATAACTTGTTCGTCATATTCTTTTTGGAGGAGAGTCTTCATTACAGTTTCTAAATTAAATATTTCATTAGTTTTTATTAATTTATTTATTTTTAAGGAACATAAATTGAGAATACAGATAAAGATATTAAATCTATCGAAAAGTTATAACTGTGTATTAAAATGCTTAACTGTGTATTAAAATGCTTAAAAAATAAACAAAAAATATTTTCTTAAAGTGTTTTCAAGGGGAGATTTTTAGAAAGAAATATAAAATAATTTAAACTAAAATACAGATATTTGAATAAAGATTTCTAATGATATTTATATAATTCAGATTTAATAAGATAAATTAGAAAACTTAAAATTTATTTTAATTTTAAGTTATATATTATATAATTAAATACATTTAAATAATTTAACTTTTATTAATCGCATTTAATTTCATTCACTCATTTAAATATATCACTATTAAAATTAAATTTTTTATCTGTATATAAATCTACGGATAAAACATTTCAAAAATTAGACTATAAAATTTTTAAACATTAATAAATTAAAAAGAATTTATTTTAATTCAAAATAACTTTAATTTAAATAGCACATTAAGTAAAAAAATTAAGTAATAAAGTTTGGTTGCAAAATGGATGAAAAAACTAGTACTTACAAGTTTCTTCAAATTGATATATGCTTACCACACAAATCGAGTTAAATTTGTGAATACATCAAAATTAAATAGTTTTTCCGATATCTTACCTGAAATAGAAATAAATATTTAATGAATATATTATCAGTAATACATTTACATTTTGAAAGTATGTATAAATGAATTTTTTTAAATAGGTTTGTTATTTATTAAACTATTTTAACATATAAAATATTATAATACTAGCATATCTGAAATATAAAACTAATTTTGTTTGTTATTTGTTTTTAAAATGAAAAAGTAAGAATATAATTCAATCTGAATAAAATATTTTGCAGCATGAAAATTTTTAAATTAGTAAATTCAAATTTAATTTTAAAAGAAATTTAAGATTTGCACAAAATAAGTTTTCCTTGTATCACAATTATTGAAAATCATTTAGTTATGCCAATATTTTTTTATGTTAAAAAATGTATGCAAGAATTTTTCTGTAACAAGCATTTAAAAACTTACTCATAAAAAACAGCTAAAAATGTTTGATTCTTTTTTACATAAATTTAAAAAAAGTTAATGCTTGAATATTTTCCAATTATAAATTTGCTATCTTTTGCTTGAGCTAGATTTACAAAAATATGAGGTTTGGAATGAAAATCAAGAATTATATGTAATGAAATTTGTATATTGAATATCAAATTTAATATCAAATATGAAAATCAAATTTCTAATATAAAATTGATTAAATTTATAAAACAAAACATATATAAAATCCTTATATATATATATATATATATATATATATATATATATATATATATATATATATATATATATATTTGAAAAAGATAAAATATTTCCTTTAAGTTAATTGCAGTTCCTTAAAACTTAATTGAAAATGTATTTATAATAATCTACAATAATTTCATTATCTATTAAAGAGTTTCAAAAAAAGTCAAAACATAAATAATCCATTAATTAAAAACAGAAATTTATTAAAATTACATTATATACTTATGATATACATGCAAATTAAAATATATATTTTAGTCAATACTATCTCAGTAAATTAATTAGTCTATAATACCGAGTCAGAGAAGAGAAATACGGTGTTCACTATTTTTAAGATATATTTTTTGATTAATTTTCACTTAACTTAAATAGATCAATCCAAGCACGAGTGAAATTAAATTAACATAATTGGTGTAACAAACATTTACTTTTAAAAAATCTTTTAAAATGAATAATTAAGTAACTTTGAAAATTCCTGGAAATCAACGTAAAATTTCCATTAGCTTAAGAACATATGTTTAAAATGTAAAAGGCTATAATTAATGTGCCAGAAAAATTATCTGTGTTTCAGAGGAAAAAGAATGAATTATATTTACAGCTCAAATTGAAAAAGAAAGAAATTTAACAGTTTACCAACTGAAGAGGAAAATTTGACTACGTAAGACAACTGAGCTTTTGTTTTCTGGAGTTTGAGTTTCAATGAAATTTAAGTTTCTCGTGTTCCCTTAAGAAAAGCAATTTTTAAGAGCTCCTTCTTCGGATCTCCTCAAAACTCGCTAAAATAAACAGACCTATACAAGCAATTTAAATCTCTTTTTACTCAGATTTTGGTTATATTTTGTACATTTTTTTCACTTACACTGCTCATCCATTTAGAAGAATTTTGATTAATTCTAAATTTTAATTTAAAAACAAATGTAAAAAGTTTTTATAATTGAACGTGTTGTAAATATCATTTAATAAATTACCTTATGAATCTCTATATGTATATTTATTGCGTTTAAAATTAATATTTTCAAATTACAAATTATGTTTATAATTAAATCATCAATCATATGTTGCGTTTTGTTAAAAATATTTTAAAAAAAAACTTTCAAATCTACATTTCTGTATTGTAACTTCTGTTATAGATTTCAAAGTATAATTTAAGTTTTTTTAAAAGGAAGAAAAAATTAAAAATATTAAACTTAATAAGCTTTTTTATGGATATGCAATTATTAATTTAAGTAATAACTTTTGTAAAAATTTCTGAAGCATGTCATCTAAGTTAAATATTTCTATGGAACTGAATTCTTATTTAAAAAAAAGAAATAAACATTTATGTATAGAAAGGATTAAAAAAATTATCTTTAACTAACTATAAAATGTGTAATTTAAATAATAATACTCGAAATATAAAATATCTACAGATAATTTAGAATAATCTTTGAAATAGATATGATTGAATAGAAAATTTGAATGTACAAATAAATGCTTAAAATACAATAAATAATTTATCAGTGTTCCAAGAAACAACTGAATTTTATATTTTTTATTCTTAAATCCATGAATATTGAGAACCATATTTAGTTTAACAGCCTTGATAACATCTTATTATATAGTTAAGTATGTCAAGGATAGAAGTTTATCAATTGTAAACAAAAATTAGACTCAGTTTTCCTTTCATACCACTAAAATGGATTTTCCAGTTAGTTTCGTTGCTCAAAACAAATTATTTTACTCCCACATTTTTCAATAATTGCGTAGAAAGTCTTCAACATTTTCATTTTCAGTTTGTCTTTAACATTTTCATTGTTTATTAAATATTACAGACTTTAAAGCACGAAATTAACTTCGAAAATTTTCTAATAAAATAGAAGTTTCTAATAAAATAGCATAAAAATTTTTATAATTATTTTCTCCTTTTAATATTCTAAACCATTATAGCATTCTCAGTTTTTTAATCATGTAAATCAAACTGCACATCATACTAATAAAAATAAAATATAAACATGACATATAGAAATAAATCATCCGTTAATTAAAATAAAGGAAAAAGTTTTTAATTTATTAACCAAGAAGACAGAAAAGGCATGTTCCCGTTATTTTTGCTACTCAAGAAAAAAATGCATCAGATTTTCATAATTTACATATTTTATCAAAGAATAAATAAATTATATCAAGTGGTATTATTTCTTCCGAAACAATGTTACGGTGAAATTCTTAATTTAAAAACAGAAAGGGCCAAAAAAGTTTTTCTTTAAAAGATATATTGTTTGGAGCACTTTAAACGATATTAATACTTTTACAACCCTGCCTTTTGGATATTATTTTTCTAAAATGCCCGATGGGAATTAGCGACGTGACAAGAGAAATGAACGATATTTCGTCGATGTTGCAGTGAAGACCGTCACCAGGCAAAGGGTAAACGAACTTGTCGCCAACGCTGAGACTGACAGCAGTGAAAAGGGTGATCAACATCTCTTCCTAATATTAACTCCAAGACCCCTCCGTCAACACACACCGAGATGAGAGAGATTTACAAGGAGAGATTGGAAACAGTAAACCTGTTTTCGGGTCACATGATCACCTCAACCCCCCTGGGGGTTGCTGTTCAAATTTCCGTTGACCTCTTGAGAACGTGTTAATGCGAGGAGTAAGTAGTCTAAACTTTGGTTGTAGATCTCCCTTTTATGGGTTATCTCCGAGTGGCAAAGCATATTTACAAAGTCTTTGAAAAAAGGGATTAAGTAAAAGTAACTCCCAAGTTAATGTTTCGAGAAAAACAATGTTTTTTATGTGCCTATCTTTATTACAAGAATACACATGCACATATTTTTTCATGAATTATCCAGATTTGATAATATTTCTTTGAAATGTCACATTCGCATATAATGAATGTAGAAATTTGATTTACAATTAGAAAAGACGATTTTACTTTATAAATAACACGATTTTTATAACCAAAATATCAAAGAAATGCAGCGTTAAAATTCGCTTTAAATTTTTATAAAAGTATATGTAAAAAATAACGAGAAATAGAACTAAAATATTAATAGAATGTCAAAATATGAAAAAAATTAATAACCTTGTTTGTTAATTTATACGAACAAAGTAAAATAATTCTGTCGTACATTTCCTCTATAAAATAAAAATTTTAAGAGATTTATAATTCAATTACTTTCTATTAGTTATTTTTATTTGCTATATTTCACTTTAGTTTTTCTATGAATATTTTTCGAACAAACTTTCCTTTCTATTTATTTTATTGGGATAGTATCCTTTTTAAAAATTATATATCTGATTTGTTATTGATCACTTTTGTTAAATTAATGAAATGCTTTCATGCTAACTTTCTAATTAAAATCTCAATTAAATTCATCATAAAAATGTTTCATATTTTTTTCTTAATTTCTAAATTAAATCCATAACAAAATATTAATTATAGAAATTAATGCAAAAGTTTTAAGATAAATACACAATTAAATATACAAGATATGCTTAAAATATTTATATACATTATTTTTATATAATTATATGGTATTTGGAAATAGAAACTAATTTTTAAAATCAAAAAGTAACAGTCAAAAAAATTCACACAAAAAATTAAATTGTTCGCAATTTTTAAATTTAAATTAAATATTGATAACTTTTATAAATTTAAAACCATTTTTATTTGAGCGTTGACACTATAAACAAGTTCAAATTAATACCCAGCTTAAAATCTTCCTACTAAAAACGAACAATCTAAAAAAAAAATCATTTCTCTAAATTTACTTTTAACAAATTATCAATTCTAATGCACCAGCTGTTAACAAAATGACTCATTTTCCAAGTGACGCATTCTTAAAATCAGAATATATTTTGTCATAAAAGGTTGGGGCGAAAGATTAGGATAAATAGAAATACTAATTATAATTTAATAGAAGAAAGGTTTTTGAAGTCATTCGTTCAGGAAAAAAAAACAAATTCACCTCTTTAATTACTAAACACTCGGTTTAAAGGGCGCAAAATATGAGGTACAGTAATGGCTCCACGGTCCAGGCTTTTCAATCATCTTGCTCTTCTTTAACCTATCCATCACGTCAACCGTTAAATTAAAATATTTCCATCACCACCACAAGTGACCTGGGGGTGACAATTGCATTTGCTCCATAACCCCTCCCTCATTCGGATTTTCCTCTAGCCTTTTGTAAGCATTTTTTATGAAAAACGTCACCAACTGAATCCACATTTACGCCCGTTTTTCAACTATGTCACCGGGTTTTTCGAATCGATCCAGAAATTTCTGTGTGTGTGTGTGCTCTCCATCCTCCCATTTTTGAGGCATCATCATCTCCAGTAAAGAATGCTGTGTGAAGGGGATATTCTCCTGGTGATTGAGAGAGTGGAAAAAAATGTAAAGGATCAAGCAAGAGTAGAAAGACTCATTCGAGAGTGATGATGCGATAGCTGCAAAAAAAATGATAGGTATTTGAAAAAAAATGATGACGTATTTTTATACAAATCTCTGAACGTATGCATTTCTCAAAGCGAGATGATAACAACGTTAAATAATGATTTTTGAAGTATATTTTAGACATTTAAATACACTAGATTTATACTTCTATATTGATGAAGAACAAGCAATTGAAACAAAGTACTGATGAAGGAAAAAGTTCAATCGCATCTTCAAAGTTAATTTGACATTTAAACTATTCAATAATCATAGACTTGATTCATATAATTTTTAATTATTTTGTAAAATACAGGAAAGTTATTGAAACACAATTTTAAAATTTCAGTATAACTTCATCTGCATATATTTACCCTATTTTAATTTAAATTTCGAAACTTATATTTTGCAAGAGAAAATTATGATTAATTAAAAATAAATAAGTTCATATGAAATAAAATTGATTTTAAACAACTTATTTTGCGATGTATTTATTTTATTTGACTTCAATAATACTAATTAAATTTTTCAAATCTGAGATGTAAAAGCAGTAATTTCATTATTGTCACGAAAAGTATTAATAAATGTTTACTTTCTGTTTATAGAGTTGTAATATTTTTTAAGATATTTGGTGGTATTCACATTTTAATATATTAATGTGTTCATTTAGCTTTTTTAATAAAGGAAAATGGCATGGCACCAAAATTTTACTAACCAGTTTTAAGCCCGATTGTGTTAATGGAATCTAAGCAAATTAAATATCTTAATGATTCTCGAAAAGTGTGACACAAAAATAAAAAGAATAATTACACAAAACGAGTAATTCCAAACTTTATGACTGTATCACCTTCTAAGATTGCCTCCAAAAAAATTCTTATTTCAATGAATGAATAAATAATCACAAAAAAATTAAAATATAAATTATACAGTTTATTTTGTTCTTTCATTTTAGAAATTAATTTTTGTCACTAACCAAAGTCAAAGAATGGGAAAAAAATATATTTTGATTTAAAAACTGTTGATTACGAACTGTTAGAAATTGAGAATAAAACATTTAATGCACATCTTAATGAATTTTTGGTTCGATTAATATTTATGAAAGAATTTAACATCTCATAAATATTTTATTCCAAAGAACATTTAACTAGAACAAAGAAATAAACTAATTAAGTTTTACAAATCTCTGCAGAGAAGGCATTACCAAATAAAAAATTTAACAAGATGTTAAAACTAAGTAATATATTCACATTGTTTTTTTAAATATTATACATTCAAAATAGAGTAAAAAAACACCGTACTCCCTCATGGCGGAAATTAAGGCCTATCAATGAACCAATCTCTTTAATTTTGTATTTTTTTTTTCTGTGGGAAATCCCCTCTCACCTTCCTTTCCTATTATTTGAGATTTTTTTCCTCCCCCTCCACCATTTACTTCTTCCGCAGCTTCCTCCTGCGCTTCCGAATTTATTTCTAGAAGAAGCCCCAATACCGGAAGCGAAACGGAAAGAATGCAATCCCCAAATGTTAATCTCCAGCGTTTTAATTATGCAAATGTCTTTCGATTACTCAATGTATCAAAGTAATTGTAAATGTTTAAGTCTTTAGATTAAAGCTCGCGTTGAATGTTTAGGTTGGTGAAGGGGATGAACAAAAGGAGAAAGAAAAGATTCTGTAAAATATTTTCATCATTCGTTAGAGATAAGTTTAAATCATTTAATTCAGTTTCATCCAACTTTGTTTTGAATCCGTACGTTGAATATAAATCCAGAAATAAATTAATAAGCTATGGGACTAATAATGAAATACATTTAATTACGAATACATATTGTCCACGGTATTCTAAGTTATTAGGTTTAAAAAAGCGCAAAATATTTTAAAAAGAAAGAAAATTTAAAAAAAACCTTGAAATTGAATTTAAAATATCTAATAAAGATAAACATGAATATTAAAAACGGAATTAAACTGCTGTTAAAACATTCACGACATAATAGTATTTCTTATAAATGAATTATTCTGCTGATTGCAATCGTATTTTAATATTCTTATATGATATTTGTGTTATATTTACCCATTAAAATCTCATTAATGAAGTTAATTTTTTTTTACAAACTTACTCAACTGTGTTGCACATCTGCCGCAATGTTTTTTGACAGTTAAATTTATATGTACCTTATTTTTTGAATTTTCGAATATATATTTTATTATATTCATACATATTACATTTAATATTGTCTATGTTTTATAGTTCAGCTGTAACCTTAATCGAAGCCGGTATGCATACCAAAGATAAAGCTCAGTTTTAAACAAATGAGGAATTTCTCGGTAATTCATATCATTTTTGTTATATTCTTATCAATTGGATGTAGATATTACTTTCGAGAAATTAGATGTTAACCTTTGAAGGTTAATGTTTTGGTCATTGACGATAATTTTATTTTGAAACGCAATTTGCTTGGAAAACCTAATTTGTTATTCCTTAATCGAGTTATTACATCACTCGAAGTTGGTATTCATATCGAAGAAAAGTTTAGTTCTTAACAAATGGCAAATTTCTTGATAATTCATATCATTTGTGGTTATTTTCTTATCGATTGTAGGTAGATGTAACTTTCGAGAAATTAGATGTTAATGTCTGAATGTTATTATTTTGGTTATTGACGATAATCTAATTTTGAAACAATTTACTTAAAACAATCTTTTCTTTTTTGATTAATTTAAGGATATCTAAAATTTAAAAATATTGTTTCTTATTACCAACTATAAATATAATTATCTTGTTTTCATCGATCATAAATAAAAAAAATTCAAACGTTCGCTTGTATTTTTGAGATGGCTGCATGAGGAATTAAAAAAGAGTTAAAGGGATGAGACAAATAGTTTGTCAAGTGTGCCTAAATTCCATAAATTGCGTAACTCGCAAACAATTATCCGCAAGGCTTACTACAACAATGAAAAAAAAGAAAAATTTAATTTACCAATATTGACGTTTTACTATATATACTATCCCATAATGAATATGTTATTCCATAACTTTAATTTACAAAAATAAAAGTTGTACACGTATCTTTCAAAAAGAAAACAGAGCAATGTACTTCGAAAGAGAAACAAATTGAAAATAACTTTGTTCAGGGAATACTATAGGAAACTGCAGATTGTTTACATTACAAAATAACAGAATTTGTTGAAGGAACAACAACAAATCCCTTCACAACATCACAGATTTTTCCCATTAAGCTGAAAAATAAATCAGATTTTACAGTACATTAATTTCAGTTACACCCTCGATTTCGAGTCAGAAAACAGAAATTAAAGATAAAGTGGATAAAAAAAATATATAAAATATCCTTCGTTCTTTGAAACAGGAAAAGCGTCAGTTTCTTAATTACTGAGAAACAGCGTCTCTAAAGTGAACGACCTTTTTGATTCTGCCAAGTCCCTTTGATCATCAAGTGCCATTTTCAAGTGTTTTTCCTTCAGAACAGGGGATGCACTATTTTATTTTTTATTTAAAGTTTCTTTTTTTAAATTAACTTTTCATCTTAAACTTAAAATCAGCGGCCGTTTGAATTAAAATGTTTCTCTTTGGTAGCATTTATTAAAATATCATGCATGAAATATTCAAAATAATTTCTCTTTCAATTAATGTTGGTTTTTCCAGATGGTTATTTTATGAAAGAACATAACATTTACTGAAATAAAATGAATTTAAGGCATTCAGAATTGTTTTGCAAAAAGTTTTTATTTAAGTAAAAAAATTAATTCAGCGTTTATTCTCATACAGTTATATTTAAAAATTAATTCTGTCCTATGTGTTACTCATATAATGTCATTATAGCGCTTGGGATCAATATATTTATGGTTTTGCAATAAATGAGGAACACATTATACAAGTTTAGCATAATGCATGGAATCTAATTATAAATTAATTATTGTCATGCCCAAGATTATTTAATATGCTAATATCGCAACAGAAAAATTGTAAACTTTGTAAGTTGCTCTTTTAATAATTTATTTCTAAAACTATTCAGGTGAAAAAATTTTAATGTTAAAATTTATATTTTGAAACGATAATTAGAAATATTCATATTACAAAATAATTTATTTCTTAAGGAAAATGGACAATTGCTCATAAGTGTGTTATATAAATTATTTATTATTATTTTGCATTTTTATAAAAAAATATGATGGTAGTATATTTTTTATTATTAAATTAAATTTATATTCGTGTGGCTGATTATCATAAAAGAATGAAAATTATGACTTATATATATGTTAAATTAAGAAATTAAAATAATAAAATTCACTTTTTTCTATTTATAAATTTAAAATTGTTTTAAAATAATTTAACTAAATCATAAATTTTTATTCATCAATAAGTCATGTTTTACATTTAATTTTTTACATCATAATTAACTATATTTGAAACACAAATCCACTTCCTTTTATATATAAAGATTTTGTTATTATTTTGGACTTCAAAGAATAAAATTAATGTATTAATATATATTTTTCTCGACAGATGGCACCGTCAATTAAAATTCTCTCTTTTTAATTATTTATTTACATTAAAATCAATACAAATGTAACTACATCTGCTTTTAACAAATTCAAAATGGGTTTATTACTTCTTTTTCAGGAGAAAATTTCTAGCGAATATAATTGAACAAAACTTAAATTCTTTAATTCTACCCGTCACCTGTACCCAGATTTTTCTACTTCCACTACCACTTGCTACGTTACAAAGCAGAGGGCTTTCTTAGAGCATAATTCAGAAGTTAGTGGCATCCTTTTAAAACTAAATTAAATATCGATTTTTCTTCCGTTGCTTTCTACTTTTATCTAACTTGAGATGTGGAAAATATTCCATACTTTTTTTTATTTTATTTTTACTAGATAATCCATCTCCAGTATATGTCATAAATGTTCTCTTACACTTTCATGAAATCCGTTTTGCTGCGAAGAAGAAAGACAGTCTTTCGATGGGAATGCGAAAAAAAATCTCCTAAATGGAAGTTTTGCATAAAAATGCCACTTTCATAAAGATTCCGTGTTGCAGGGAGTAAATCTCGTAATTTAATTGCACCCGTTGCTGTATAATTGGATTTTGCTCAGTAAATAAATGCTAATCCATAACGCTTGAAAGTAAGAAAAACTATTCTAGCTGGCACACATAAAAGGATGACCTAGGGCATAAATGGTTATCTAAAATGATACAATAATAGTGAAAATAATCCACATTTCAGATTATTGATGATATTGCGAAAACGAAAAATGATTTTTCTCGTATTTTTTGTACTATGTATTACATTTTTCGCATAAGCAAATATAAGAGTCTATTCGAATTCCGATAATAAATACTAATACAAATAATAATTAAATTAAGGAGATAATAGTGCAAATCATTTAAAAGAATAACACCAAAAACTTTATTATGATATTATTCTTTTAAATTTGAAGTTAAATAACAATTAATGAATTATTTTTATCTATTATGTAGATTACAGCATGTAAATCTTAGTTAAAAGATGAATCCGAATATGAGACAAAATATTTTATCTCATGCTACAAGGATCCATTTTATATAATAGAAAACATTGATTTTGTTGTTGTCCGTTATTTCTGGTACAATATTTTCTACTTTTATACATTTACATATAAGTGTAGAACTAACCAATAAAGTGAATTTACTTTAAAATCTGCTTTATAGTATGATATTAAAAATTATGGCATTATATAAAAACCATTGAATCAATTACATCTTTATATAATATATAAAAATGTAGATTATAAATTGCAACAATTTATAGAAAACACAAATTTAATATAATATGATTTGAATAGCTATTAAGTTCATTAAGTTTAATCAAAATAAAATAGAATATATTTTCAATGATTTTTTAGAGTAAAGAATTGCATAATTCTAGAATGCATAGTAAACGAAAGATAGAATTCTAGAATGCATAGTAAACGAAATGTGTGGATCTTTTTATTTCATGGACAAAAAAATAACCCATCATAAAAACTGTATTTTCTTAAATTATCTTTTCACAATCAGTGAAATAATTTTGCTGCATGTTAATATTTTTCGAGGAAAAAAAATAATGCTTGTAATAAACACGATCGAATATCCAATTGGAACTGTGTGTAATTCAACGTGAGAATCTTATAAACTTTACTTCTATTGTTTACGATTCCAATAATCAATGGAATATATCACGGATATCATTCGCTTACTCGGTTCTGTTTCTCTGAATCTAGTTGCTGATCTCCTTCATAATCATGGACAGTGACAAATAACGTGACGCACTGGAGGAACGACTAGCGTGTGACGTTATACTTTATTAGCCGGATCATTTCTACTTTCAACACTGTAAGCACTTTATCGTCAAATCACGAAGCTGGTCTTAAAGCATCTAAGGCGTCTTCAGACCGTGTCTAAGTCATCTAATTAAAACACTGGCCTGTAATACAAATGGGAAGGATTCCGTTGCTGAACCAGACGCTTGACCATCGCGATTTCCGTTTGGCGTGGTGATATTTGTTGCAGTTTCTTTTTCTTTCCGTCCCTTCTCTTTGTGTTATTACAGTTGTTAAATAATGGCCAAATCTTGTTCCCCTGGACCTCCGGGCTATAATCCTTTGCACGCCATCTTGCAATTCGCAAATTAGGGTCCTTGCGAGTAAAACAATTGTTCAAGCGTTCTACTATAGCCAGTGAAGACCGTTTTTTATACCAATTCTTTTGTTGATGCTTCGTATTCATTGTCTTCTCTTGTCTCTTTTCTGTAATTACCGACTGGCTATTCCAGATCCTTGAGCAAGAGTGTCTCCCTAGACTGCTTGTAGTAGAGAAGCGATTGTGTCGAGAAGTTAGAACCTCGCACGCTAATGCTTCCTCTCTTTTCTTCTTTATCGGTGGGTGAAATGTACTGTTTCATAGTTATTGGATACTTACATAGAATATAGATTTAGGTTATATTGAGAAAGTGAGAGTTAATAGAAAGAGATAAGGTTCTTCTCGAAAATGCATTTTACGTGTCATTCATTCGAAATGTTACACTCGAAGTTGGATATACGGTACATTAGGCAGAGATATTTCTCTGATTTCCCATTAACATATTTTAATATTTGATCTAATGAGACATTTAGAATTGAACTATTAGATTAATGATCAAAAATTATACCTCACTAACATCCAATTAGTGTAACACACAGAACTTTTAATCATTATACAAATTAAGGAATTTGATTACTGTTATATTGTTATTGTGTCAAATACAGTAGATAATGCTAACGATGTTTCATACAGTATAATTTTCAAGTAAAAAATATAAATAAAAATTGCTATTCTTCGGCTATTATAAATAATAATTTTCACATGAAGCAAATGGATCGGTATGTAATAAGAGATGATGTCTGAAATAAAATTTTGAGAAATGAAATAATTTACACCAAATGAAAATTAAGAAGTAATAAGCACTTTTAGTAATATCGTATTAGTATTGCTACAAAAGATCAACTAGTTTTAGTACTTTTCAGAATTTTTAGTAGTACTGTCTTTGATATTATACAAGAACCAGTTAAATAAATGAATATTTCTCGAACTTTTTTGATTTGTAATCAAAACTATGTACAGAAAGTTGATACTTTTCTTTTAAAACAATACCATGTCTAATCATTTGAATTTCTGCACATTTACCATTTCATTTTCATAAGGATCTATTTTATTTGAAAATTCTTAGGTCAGATCTACTTAAAATTTCATTCTTATGTTAAATATAAATTTTTTTTCAATCAAGTGCATGCATTTAGAAAACAATAACTAGTCACAATTCAAGACTGCACTTAAATCATTCGAATTTCTAGCCATTTAATAATTCTTCTTTAAATGTTTTTTTTTATTTAAAACTAACAAAGAAATTCTTCATCAACACTTATAAACTCCCTCCCACAATGCATTCCACACACTCGTGGTCAAGTTAGGGGTGACGAAAAACACTTAGGCGACAACTTAATCTGCGTCACTAGATTTATGACCCTCAGAAATTGAGAATGGCGAAAAAAGCGTATACATACACAAGATGCCAACAACCTTATTTGGCGAATACAAATCTACATAGAAAAAAAATAACAAAGGTGGTAGGGTTAATGATAAGAAAGAAAAAAATAACAGTTCCATAACGTCATATAATCACCGCTCTTTAGATTGTGGCCACTTAGTCAACGCCTTGAAACAAGCTCTAATTAATCCTACAAACTGTCTAACGACGCTGGACATAAATAAAACCCATTCATCACCAATGAAATTAAGATAGAAAAAGGCAACAGGCTCACAAACATCTCTGTCGCCAAGATCCATTCTGCTTTTATCGCGTCCAGACCATTTGATTATTTATAATTTTTCCCATACAAAGAGTGCTTTTGTCTACCGCAAGAAAAGCCACAGAGCCAATTTGAAACATTACTCAAAAAGCGCCAACCCAGGATATAACCGGAACTTATCACTAGAAACACAAGTCACAGTATTTGAAAGATTTCTTTTTTACATTCAGTAAGGAAAAAAAATGGGAAAAAATGATTGCCGTTTAGATGAGCACATTGTGGTTTTACATGCGTTTTACTAAAAGAGAGAAGAACTCTCTTCCCTAATAAAATGGGGATCAAAAAGTTCTTGCGCAGCAGCCCAGAAACAATGACTCAGATTCAAGTTAGAGTATCTCAACCGTGGAATGATGGTTATCATCATAGGTCTCCTTCAAAAAAGAATTTGACATTTAGATACTTGGGATCGTATAGTTTGAATCAATGTTGCGAAAGTATTAGAATTTAAATCTTCCGAACGAGATGACAGCGACAATTCCTTAATGAAATATCAAGATAGAGACATAAAAATGTACTTATTCTTTTCCTGAATAAAACTGTCAAAAAAGATTTTTAGGATTGTATCAAAAAAAAATTCTAATAAAATTTTGAAGTATATTTTCAAAATATTTTGATTTTATCAAAGAACTAAAAATTTTATTTGTCAATAACAATTGCATACCTCAATTATACTTAAATATAATATCCAACAAAATAATATTAGCACATTAGAAAAACAGAAAAAATCTGATCTCTGTACACTAAAACATTATGGTCACTAACCCGATTATCAAACATTAAATGATAAATTTTCATTAATATTATCTGGCAGTTTATTATTCAAACAAAAAGTTTAAAATTTAAATATGATTAAAACTTTTTACAGGACATTCCAATCTAAATTACGTTTCAATTTATATGTAGATAAGACGACCTTTATCTTATTGAATGGACAAAAAAATATATTAAGTACTTCGTCCATTTGGTCTAATTTTAAAATTATTTATCAATATATAGGAAAAAGAAAACTATTACGTATATAATTACTAATAGTGTAAAAATTATTATCCTTATCGTGTTTTCATGTAAAAATTTTTTAAATCACTTACTGTTATCGTATTAATAAATATTTTATTAAACATGTATAAATTACTGTAAAGGTCACCATTTAATAAAATGTAGAAAATGAAAATAGAGTTAAAACAATCTTGTATGTTAATAAAATTAGAGAAATAATTAATTTTCTAAAAGTTTATTCAATATTTTCTAAAAAGAAATGATATGAAAATATATAATTATGCCGTCTAATAGCCTGCCTAGTTACATTAAAATTTTCTTCCAATACATGCTCTTAAAATTTAAAGAAAATTATCGCATATATATATATATATATATATATATATATATATATATATATATATATATATATATATATATATATATATATATATATATATATATGTATTCAAAAAATTAAAAAAGTATTTTATTGCAACTCCTTAAATTCATTTACATTTTCCAACCATAATAATTTCCAACATGAATAAAGACAAATTATGTGGAATCGAAATCATAAAAGAAAAAATTCAGGTTTCCGTTAAACTTTGTTAAAAATACAACCGTTTTCGCAATTAGAAATCTTGTAACAACTTGTAAGCATTTTAAAAATTGTAACTGAAAGTGGCTCTCAATCGCTTTCATTCCCATAAAAATCTTAACTCCTGGTGCAATCTTAAACACAGCTTATAAATCTTTCAAGGCTTTCGAACAGAAAATGCAAATCACTAAATTGATTTTCGGATTACCCATTTCCACAACAGATGGCGCTGTATGTACGTATTAAAACAACAGTAGCATTTTAACTTCGAAACTATTGTGTCTTAGCAGAACGAATTAAAATTGAATATAAGGTAAACTTATTTCCCTTTTTATTTTATATGACATAATTACTACCTTCTGTACCTGATATTAATTTCTACGAAGCGGAAATTAATTAAAAATCCGGAAATAATTAATTTTATTCCGATGAAAACTAGAAATACCTTGTGACATCTCATTACAATTTAAAATGTTAATATATTTATTTTTTAATAATTAGACTTTACTTCCCAAGCTAAATTAGTAATAATAATTAAAATCGTCTTAATTTAAAACAGTCTACATGTCTCATCGTATTATTTTGACATGAATTTTTATGGTGGATACACATTCTAAGTCAAATAATTAGTTGTTGACTTTTAAAATTCGAGTAGTGATTTTTCTTTAATTCTTATTTTTTAATTAATACTATCATGTGCATTTGCAAAACAAAAGAAACTACTATGTAATTTGCGAAAATAGGGATATTTTATCATTATTATTATTTTTTTTAAATTGCAACTGTATTTTTATGCATTTTAGCTTGTAAAATTTTATGATTTTACTACATAGTTATTGATTGTTTGTATCAAACGAATATACCTGTTAAGTTGATTGAAATCTGAACTGACAATCAAATTACAACAAAAATAACAAAAATTATTCAGACTCAATTTTTACTTGAATAGATGAGAAAAAATAACTTGAAATTAAAATGTAATTACATTACAAATTGCAATGATTTTTCCTTTTTTTTATTTGTTTAAAAATTACTTTTTCATTGATTTTTTTTTCCATCCTGTTGCATAAAATAAAAAGAATCTAAGAGCTCATATTATATAATAAGAAACAACTTTTTAAAGGTTTTAATTAAAATCGTGATATTTTAGCTATTTAACGGCTATTCAATTATCATACACTTTGTTTTTTATTATTTCACTACATTAAAATAACAAATTAATTTTAAAAAATTAACAAATGAAATCTTGATATAAAAAATGATTTAATAATCATTTTACAAAATTAAGTTTTGGTTTAATTTAAAAACAAAGTAAAATTTAATATTAAACCAAATAAATAAATATTTTACGCATCCTACCATGAAAAATCATGTCAAACAAAAAACGAAACAAAACACATACCGCATACTATTTTTCTTTGAACAAAAACAAGGTAAGGATAAAAACGTGAGGATTGTCGAAAAAAATTCCCTGAAAATGGACATAGCATGTGGTTAACTGACTGCGAAACACGAAACACATTGAAGTAGGTATCGGAAATGGGAATGCTCCTGTTATTAAGTTGAGGATATTAGATTTGCTGTGGTGAATCCAAACTAATAGTTTCTCATATTTCTTTGTGTTTCTTGGACCAGGCTGTCATTAGGCTCATGACGGTTGCAATAACAGTTATGCTACCACAAAACGGTTAGTTTTCAATGAAGTCATGAATGACACGGTTGGCTTAAGCGTTATTGAATCTTTCTTAACTTAATAGATTGACTTTATTTACAGATCACGAAGAATGTACATTATCTTCTGTTTAGAATTTTGAAGTGTTGGAGTTTCGAAATAGGATGCTGCTGTCCGTCAAATAATTTAAATCATTTGTCAATTGATTCTTATAATGTTACGCTTGCAGTGACAGTTATGCTAAAACAAAACGGTTAGTCTTCAAGTCATGAATGACACGGTTGAATTAAGTGTTATTGAATCGTTTCAACTTAATGGATTGCTTTTATTTACAGATCAGGAATAATGTATATTATCTTCTGCTTAGAAATTTGGAGTGCTTGAATTTCGAATTCGATGATGCTGTTCATCAAATAATTTAAATCATTCGCCAATTGTCGCCTATGTTACGCTTGCAAGTAGCAGCTATGCTACTACAAAATGGTTAGTCTTCAATGAAGTCATGAATGACACGGTTGGCTTAAGCGTTATTGAATCTTTCCAACTTAATGAATTGATTTTATTTACAGATCAGGAGGAATGTACAGTTCTGTTTAGAATTTTGAAGTGTTTGAATTTCGAAATAGGATGTTCTTTATGAAATAATTTAAATCATTCCTTAATTGATCCATATAAAGTGAGAAACAAGCTCATATAAATGTGTCATTTAACACATTTGACATTAAATATGCTGTTGTAGTGGATTGTAGCTATGTGGAGTCTGGAGACACATATAGATCTGGATTCGTTTTCAATTAGAATACAGAAATATGTCAAAACTTAGAGAAAATAGTTTTGCCTTTAATATCATATTTAAATAGGGCACAGGTGCCGTATAATCCCTGATTCCAGATTCTGAGATTGGCGATTTTTTGGCAAATTTTTTTATGTATCTGGCAACTTCGTTTTGTTACGTCATATATATGGAGACCTATAAGAATTATGCAGAAAATTCTATTTTGGTAACCCCAGCATTTACGTCACAATACCTCACTTTGACAACATTTCTAAATCGCCAAATAAATCCAGAATTTGGAATCATGGATTATACGGCACCTGTGCCTTAAATAATATATATTTTATACTAATAAGAGAAATCGTTTTTATAACGGCAATGCAATAAAACGATCACTCATATCTATGAAAAATATGATAAAAGCATGAAAGAAAATTGTTTCAAAACTGCCTAATTTTGTCTGACATGACAAATTTAAAGTAAAGATCTAAACTTGATGCCAAAAGTCTGCAAGAATGATCTTTAAGGAGGAAAATATTAGCAGTTATTAATTTATTTAAGAAATATATGGCTTGTTTTGTTAGTTCTCATGATAATTATGAATTGTTGGAAGTAGCTAAGAATAAGTTATTCATTCGCAATAATTTATAACCCCTGAAATATACAATACGGATTAATGAATAATTAGTATTGTGCCAAATAGAACATCTCAAATTAATGAAATACATGCTAACAATTTAATTAAATGAATCGATTTTTTATTTAATTATATCGACATGAAATCAGTTCTTGGATAAAAATGTTTATAAAAAGGTAAATATTAATTAAAATATTTGAAAATGTCTACTCTGATATATTTTATTCAAAAATGTAAAGCATTTTTAAAAATAATCAATATTACACTATGCAGCATTGTTATTGAACGGCGAAAAAAAACTGAAATTAATTTTATCAGATGGGCAAATACAAAAACGTATTTTATCTAAATGCAAGTTCATACAAATTAATCACTGTTCCGATTTTACAGGAAACAAATTAGGAAAATACAATTATAATAGATTCTACTGCATTTTTACTTTAAAAAAATAATTTATTTCTCATTCTATTTAAAATAAAAATATTGCAAATAAAAATGTGTGATAGAAAAAAAAACTAACTGCATTGAAAGTAATAAATCATTCTATAAATAAATCAAATGCATTTTAAGTTACAAAAGAAAAATGCCATCGTTTCGATTACCCAAAATCCTCCATTTCTCATTAACCAATGAAAAAACGGTTTTCCTCGGAATAAAGAGTTTACTTTCCGAAACCACAATGAGACTGTAAATAAAAATAAATCGCTAATTTACATAACTAATCATCAATATTCGCTTTCATCGTAACTTTAGAAAAATATGGAGGGTTTGGGGATAAAAAAAAACTAAACTGGTTTAATTAATTAATTTGTTCTTTACAGTAATACACGCCTTGAGCGCCAACTGCTAAGTTCAATCATCCAAATGGAGTTTCTACTAACCGGAAAACGATAAGAGTTATGGGCCCTACTACTTTTCAGAAGATATCTGTGATATCATAATTAGTCGAATGAATGAAATTATAAATGCGATAATTTTTTTTCATGTCCTGTGTTATTTTTTATATGTTGGCTCTGCTTCACTAACATGTTGAAAAATCTTTTTTTTTTTTTTGGTAAATGAAATAATTATTTTAATTCTGTGTAATAAGTTTTCGTATTTCAATTAATGGGAGATAAAGCCGATGAAATATGAAATGGATTTTTAACTGCGACTGTGCTGGTTTTTAACAATTGCTATTTAATATGTCTTCGTTATGAAGTAGTCGTAAAAAATTATAACATAAATAGATATGCTCAAAGAGATATGGTTCTAAAACGGACGTGAATGTGAAAAGTTATCCTATGATGGTATCAATTTATTTCAAATCAAAGTAATTAATGGGAAAAGAAAAGGATTTTCTCTCTCTTTTGAGTTAAAATTAGTAATGGTTACAGTTAAATGATACGGTTCCAATTAAAAAGTGACTTATTTTTAGTAACTAATGAATTATTTGGTACGTTTAAAACAACTGCAAACTCGTCAGAAAGAATCATCACTGCAAACTCATGTCAATTAGTCAATTAATTTAATGTAATATACCCAAGCTTAATAAAAGTTTAGTTAAAATAAAATAAAAAATATTACCGATATGAATTATAAATTGAAACAAAACAGAGTGAGTGTTAAAGTTTATTTTAAAAATCATTTAATAGTTAATTTCTCATTTTTATGAAAGAAACAGCTAAGGCTTGGAGAATGATTTACAATTGAAGTATCCCGTCTTTTTTTAAGCGGTGTTCTTTGATTGAAATAAATTATATAAATGGAATAAAATATAATATAAATACCATATACAGACTATTTTACTTTTTAAGTCAATTTCAACCAGTATTTGCCATCATTTATTACTTTCAACCAAAGACGTTTAATAACAACTTATAAAATAGGTGCAAGAGATGTCTTACGGATAAGTTCTGATGAATTAACAGAACATATCATACAAGAGAAAATTCAAACACTGAATAATAATGGAATAATGACAGGAAAGATTCGGATAGATACCTACAAGAATGGAAACATAAACAACAATCATATTAGCATAAGAATTATTTTTTCTTTATTTTTGATTTCAAACAAAAATTAACAAAAAGTAAATATCAAAATATAACTGGAAGTTGACTTATAATATAAGCGTTTATTTATAAAATGCTTAAAATATGAATAGACATAATATATCCTTACATAAAAATATGAATTTCTACATTACATTACTCACCGGATTTTCACTATAAAACATGTGAAACTAGCAAATTTTATAACCAATTTATTAGATTTTTACTATATTTTGTGTGACAATAATATATTTTTCGGACACAGTAATAAGTTTGATGTATTTTTGCACACATCAAATCAGATTTACTCTCTTTATTTATCCAATTATTTACTTTTTCCATTTTATGGAGAATTTGAATAATTTTATTTTTTAAAAAATCACAAAAACTTGTAAATATAATGTTTTTTATTGCTTAATTTTGTATGTTAAAAATGTTTCTTTGTTTTAAGCAGGCCAAATTTTATAATTCATAATCATAAAATGTGAAAAATTCTATGTAAAATGTGAGGTTGTTTTAATTTAATTCATAATTATACTAGAAATAAAAATTACTAAAGACACAGCTTTAAATCACAATGAAATTTTAACCAAAATGTTTTTCCTGGAAATGTGATACACTTTGAGAATTTTCAATGGCAGCAGTTGTACTCGGAATATCTGAGAGTATCACTGAATGTGATACTTAAAATAGTCTCCCCCAAAATACTTATGACAGTAATATGTACTACCTCAAGAATCATCTGTGGCTCGTGTACGTCGCTCATTATGGTTGGTAATGCTCTTAAGAGCTAGAAGCAACAACTGTGTGCTAGTAATCATGTAACTCACGTACCACTCTCCAGGGTGAAGAAGGAATTTTATTCTTTGGCCCAAAGCACTGTACGTGTTTTCCACCAGATTGCGACTGAGCTAGATGTGACTAGTCACTCAATCGTAGATCTTTTTAGCTTGGTGAAACCAAAATTAATAAAAATCTCAGACAAATATATAATTGAATAAGCTCTTTTGGTTATGGTTGGACTTTTAGTTAGATGTTTATGCGGTTGAATTTATATTCATGGAAATATCAAAATATTAAATTAATTAGAATAGTCAATTACGTTTGCACAGATGTATTTTCAGCTGAGAATTGTTGTATAACAATATATTTTTATTAGGACATACCTCGGTTTTAATCTCATTTTAAAATTTTTTCTTTCAAAAAATAAATGTATTATAAAATTGGTAAAATTTTAGATTTATATAAAATGAAACATCCTTAAAATTATAGGAAAAAATGTCTTTTCTATTTAATACAGATCTAAGTATGAAATGTACGAGTGTTTCAATTTTTAATATATTTGTTTGTTTCTTTAGTGTTCAACAAATACGAAGTCAACGTTTAAGAATATATGCTATTTTTATCTGCATGCTATTTTTCTATTAAAACACCAACACACTGAAATATATATTTAAGGTGTTATGTTTATGATATATATATATATATATATATATATATATATATATATATATATATATATATATATATATATATATATATATATATATATATATATATATATATTATTAAAGTTTGTTATCTGATTTCAGTAAATAATGTTTAGAATTGATGATCAGTTATGTGCATTTTATTTAATGTATATTTCTTATAACTTATCAATGTGAATCTATTTACTAGCCAAATCAGAGATTAGTTAAATAAGCATCATTTGTGTCAATCAGTCTAAAAAGTAAAGCATTTAATAAAATAATAAATTGCAACAGATTATTTCTTAACCTATTGTTTTAAGACATAATATTTTTAAAATATACAACGTAATTCATATAATGATTAATTCGTATTCTCTTAAAAAAGAGGTAATTTTTATTTACAAATTATTAAAAAAAATATAAATTATTTATAAAAAGTGGTAAATGTAGGAAATGGAAATAAATGTACAAAGATTGTTTTACGATGGTATAAACTGACTTAAAAATTAATTCTATTATTAATATTTCTTTAAATTAAAATTTTCTAATTAATGTTAAATATAGAAAAACAAAAAATTGGAATATAATTGAATGATGAGCAAAGAATAATAGTTATTTCCTTAAATCTGAAAGAAATATGAAACAAATTTTGACTTACGATTTTGTACCAGCGAAATCAATAATAATTTCCAAAAATTATATTTACTCAATTTTAAATTAATTTTCTCATTAGAGTTTCTTTGCAATGTTAAATGATGATAAAATAAAAGAAAGAAAAAATACATATTAAAATAAAATTTAAAAAAAAATCATTTGAAACAATTTGTTAAAAAAAATTTCAAATAAATGTCAAAAACGAATCAACGGGAAAAAGCTACAAGCAAGCAAAAAGCGGACTTCTTCACGCAAATTATAGCGTGATTTAAATTTTCAATTAAATCTTTCTGTCCAATCCTCAACCTTGTTTGTTACTCCAAAGACAAAAGCTTAAACTAAACTTTCTTCTCCGAGCAACTGCCCATTTATGCGTGCATAAGCTGATTACCATATCAGATTTTGATTTTGTTATACAATGAAGGTAATCAGTGAAATATAAAAAAGTCAATAAAAATGGAGAAAAATGGGGAGAAATTACTAAGCTCCAGAGTAGTGAAAAAGCTATTTTTGTGTTTACTGAAAGTCAAAAGCAATAAAATAATAGCGATAAGAGGATTATGAATATTCAATAGCTTCGACGAAAAATTGCTTCATTTTACTCCATCTGGCTACGTACACCATTTCAAATATAAGTCTCCAGTAACTGAAAAGCACATAAAAATGTTTTGTTCCTCGTTCAATGAAATTTATACAATATTTAATATTAGTGGTCGTTGATTCAAAGATTCAGATTGAATGTAATCACGTCAAAAATACGTATTTTTCGATTACGAATAAAAAGAATATTTTTTTAATATATTTTGCTCTTTCGATTTATTTTTTCTTCAATGGAATCTTTTTTTTTATTCTTCAAAAATAAATGAAAAATACCTTAGATATCAGTTTTTGAAACTAAGAGAATATTCACGTAAAATGACAGCTTATTGCATGGAATAAACTTCACTTCTTATAAAGAATGATAAATCAATTCGTTTCGGAAGTAGATTTAAAGGAATAGTTTTAAGAGTCAACTCTACTTGAATGTGTTCTCAAATCATTCTCATAATACAATGTTGCGTTCCATAAAAGGATTTAGATAAAAGAGGATTTGTCTTAGATGAAAGAAAAAGTAACATTGTGGTCTAATCACAAAATAGAGAAAGGGCAAAGTGGAACATAAAGAAGAAAACCTTTAGGGCAGCTTAGTGTTTTTTTATAAAGTCCACTTTTTATTTATCTAAAAAGAAATAAGTTCACAATTGACCCATACATCAACTTTCTTGTTATTTCGAATATGTTTCGAATTAAGTCAATAGCTTGAACGCTAATTTTAGATTTGCTTCTCAAAATAATTCCGTTAAATATTATTAATTTATAAATATTTATGGCAAAATATGAAAGGACAAAGAATATATTCATGGTAATTTTTAAAGTGATAACAACAGTTGATTAAATCTGTACTTTTCTTACTAACACATAAACCAGGGTTTTTTTCAAGATCAACTTTTTTGTCGTTTCAAATATATTTTGAACTAAGTCAGTAGCATGAGCACTAATTTTAGGTTCGATTCTCAAAATAACTTTGTTAAAAATTGTTAAGAAATCTTTACGGCAAAAAAATAGAGAACAATAATTTAAATGTATATATATGTCGGTTCTTTTCTTAGTAATACACAAAAAAAAAAAACATTTCCATACAAACTGAAGTTTCTTTCAAGATTATCTACTTCAATAAAAGCACTACTGAAACTAATGTACAAGAAATCAGGCTGAATGGTGGGAATTATTTTCTTGCATTAAAAGTCTCTTATCAATCTTGGGCTCGCAAGGCTGGACTAATACCAGCATTACGATATCGTTGGTTGAGATAACGGTCAAGATCAATAACAAGTTGCATGGTTCTGAAAGAAAGCCCCTTTAGTGCACCATTCCTTACAACTGATTAACTTTACACATCAGATATCTTGCACATCAAGTGTTATTCGGTCTGAGTCAGGTTAATTGGGTAAAAGACAATAGAGATAAAAGGCTGCTAAACCATTAATACTATAAAATCCAGTCCGCTGCTGCTTATAATTTGTTGTAAAAAATAAATATGTATATAAAATAATAAAAATGAATACGTTTCAATACTATTAATAAGCAAAATTAGACCCAAATGTTACGTTAAGCAATGTGTATATTTTTATAGCTTATTTGTAAGATTTTTAAAATCCAATATTCTTTAACATTTACTTCGGATATAACTTGATATTTGATAAACATAATCAATCTGTAAATTCGATGCTATTTAATGGAAGGAAATCCAAATCCATACTATTTATGTACATACATGAATATATAAGCAGTATAAATAAAACAATATAAAGGGATTGAAAAATATAAGAAAGCTATTATTTTATACAAATTAAAAAGAAAAAAACTGACTAAAATCGACAGTTTTATTATAGAAATAGTAAATACTGTTTTACAACATACAGATACATTATTCATTAAGAATGTTGGGTAACTTTTGTGTACAGATTTTTAATAATGGAATATATTTATGGTTAAAATAACAGTATTGCCAAATACGGAATAATATGATTAAAAGTAATTCTAGAATTATTTTATCCTATTCCATTATTTCTGTATTACAGTAATTTATATTACTGATGTAATGAATTCAAACAAATTATGAATGTGAAATGATATATAATATATTTCTAATTTTCTAGCAAAAGCATATTCAAGGTAAATATCTTAATCATGTAATTAAAATTTAAATTTGTTTTTATGTTATAAATAATGTATATAAAGAGGATTGAATAGCTATTCCTCGAATACAGTTACAAAAAAATATCGTATAATATTATAAATGGATGCTAGGTGTTTTTGTGCTTGTTCTTACTTATGAACAGAAGAATAAAATGTTCTAAAGTATGCTGATCTATTACTTGAACGACCCATTTATTCAGTATTACAAGTTAATATTTATATATATATATATAGATAGATGAGCATTTACTAATAAAAATTTGAATCTGTAGAAAATAATGTCCCTAAAATTTTTGGACTTCTTTTAAGAAATAAGCTTGTACTAAAAAGCATGAAAATTTATTTAAGGTTTTAAGTTTAACAAATGTATTTTTCAGAAACATTTTTGGTGAATTTCAAACCAGGAAATAATAAAAACGAGTCCTTTTCTAGAAAGCAGACTGAATAATGAATAACATGACAGTTCATCGGGTTCATATTGCCTTTGGTGACTTCCAACCAAAAATGAAGGTTATCTTTCCTGAAGGCATGGATGGCTGGAATATGAAGCATAGTAGAGCTAAAACCATCTGGAAATGGAGAAGAAATGCGAGTTGGGAGGGTGCAATAATGGCTCGTGTTCTGCCATCTTATATTGCCGCGGAAAAGTAGACATAGTAAGACAGGTGCTCTCTGTAGATAGAAAGGGAAAAAAAACCTTCTCCAGCTGCAGTTTGACCAGTTTTGCCAGATACTCGAGTAACGCCTCTTTGATTGGTAAGAAATAAGAAGGAAGAGCATCACCACTTCGGGATAAAATTCGATTACAGTGCCACCAGATGATCTGGAAGATTGTGGAAATCGATAAACTTCCGAATGTCAAAAGTGACACATTGGATTGCAGTGGTTTATAAGTAACCCGTTCGTTATTGCGAGTTCTAGCAAATACTTGGTTGCAGCCTTGAATAAGCTTCTGTAAGCGTTGAAGCACTTTGTAGAGATATGTAACAAAAACTAGTTATTCAACTGGATGTAATGAATTAAGGAAGCAAAAGCTTATTTTCAGAGTAGCAAATGAACGAAAACCGAATTTGAGTATTAATATGAAAGACTAATATTTTTCTATTTGTCTTACATTTTTTATGAATTATTAGAAAAGAATATTGTTATTTTCAGAAATAAACTCTATTAAATTAAGGTTTTAATCAAAATATTCTAAAGTCAGAGCATATTTCATATGTATACATCTTACAACACAAATTTCATAATTTTTTTTTACTTCTCTTTTACATTTCAAAAAAATATTTGATTTAGAGTAAAATAATAGAAAGTTATAACTTTCATGAACATGACTTCGAATTCAACTTAAAGGATTAAAAAAATTACTATCACATAAATATCTTAAGCAATCTGGCCAACAGTAAAAAATTATTTTAAATATTATCTCATTGTCTTTATGATAGCTTCCTCAGACATAAGTTTTATCTATGTTAAAAAATATGGATACATTATGAGTAAAAAAAAAGGCAACTCTTGTGCTGTTGGTAAAATTTAAGTGACGATGGATATAAAGTGGAACATTAAGGCAAATAACACAAATTTTACTTGTAAATTAAAAAATTTCCGTTAAAAATATTTTCGTCATAAAAATATGCATGTATATTTGAAAGCTAATTTTTTTTCTATGGTATGTTTAGAAAAGTGACTTGTATTGGGTTGTTCGAAAAGTAATTTCGTTTTTCATGAAAAGGAAAAACGTGCAGCAAATAAATATTGTATTGCATTGCACATTGCCTAATCTAGACCAATAGCTTTTACCATCTTTCTGGTAGTAGCATGATTCAACAGTCATAAAGTGGTTGATTTTTACTATCAAAAAGCTGATCCATGTAGGAAAAACGAAATTACTTTCTGAACAACCCAATATTTTGTTGCTAAGCACGTGAATTTGTATCCTGTTGATGTTGGTAGACATTTTAATACGTGAAAGAAATATAGCTTATCACCAAGTTATTCTCATGACTTACAAAAGCAAGAAAAAAAAAAGACTTTTAAACACGACTTTACAATGTAGTGACATTTAAAGCAAAATTAATCATAGCAAGTGGGAAGAAATTGAATTTCATTTCCCGTTATATTCTTTTAAAACGACGTTCCATGCGACCTCTTTGAGCACCTGTTAGTCCCACGTGTATCACTAAAATAATTCGCAAGTAGGGCAAGCGCAATTCATCTAAATCATTTACTTCATAATTATAAATCAAGAAGCGTGTAGGCTGATTTTTTGAAAACAAGTTTCTTTTATGAAAACAAGAGCCTTTACTTGTGTATTGAGATAATTGGAAAATATTAAGATTGAAAGAAATTCGAAACCTATTAAGATATATCAAATCGAAAGAAGCTTTAGATAGCATGTTTTGAATTTAATATTAGATTTTTTTTTAAAAACCAAAAGAAAGTAAAAATGGTACATGGTAAAAAAATAACATAATTTTTTAAGAAATAAATAAAGAAGTATCATTTTTATTTCCTTATCTAATGAGAACCATTACATAAAAATAAATACAGCACACATTAAATTTATTTCCATTTCTAAAGTGTAAAAATTTAAACCGTTTCGATACAAACTGTCTGAAGCTCATTTTACGCATGGGGAGCATTTCTAAAACAACCCACTTCAAAAATGCATGGTAATCTAGAATGCACAATTTCGAAGAAAATAAACAAAGAGCACACGGAAAGAAAATAGTTTATTCAATCGTTAGCTCAATGGGCCTAGTTTTCGTCAAGACGGGCCATTGTCATCATCCATCAAAATTACTTCCCCTACACTCAAAACAAAAGAAACTAAAAGAGAAATTCCAGCGTGTGGCACTCATATATACGCAACTAACTTTGTTTTGATCAGATATTCCTTGCATTATAGCTTTATGTGATTTTGTTTTCGCCCCACTGGCTGAAAGATGATAAATGGTGTGTTATAATGTAAGCTAATGTGTACCCGCTACATAACAGATGGTTATATCGGAATTCATACTTAATGTTAGATATTGAATACGTGTAAAAACTAGTTGAATAAAGTATGCAGAATTTATGTAATTATAAACAAGAATCTTAAAATTAATTAGAAACTGCATGCAAGGAAAATTAATTAAAATTTTGAATATTTTCCTTCCTTTTAATTAATATGGAAATAAAATGAAGAGTGATTAAGAATTATAGGAAAATTAATACACGCAGAGAATTTTTATTTGGCGATCTTCTTATATGAATGCCAACATAAATTTTATGTCTGAAATATATAATGATGCATTTTAAGTGAGTAGCCTATATCTTAAAATTTTAATAACATTTTTCATTTATAATAATATTTATCTTACCAACACTTTAAAAAACATTTCTTATAAATAGACATAATCGCTTTTGAAAATAATATATACCTTTATGTGTTCTGCTATAATTCATCATGGCATTTAAATAAATTTCAAGAGAAATGAGATCTATGAATTTAAATTACTTTTTATTATGTATACATAAATTATATATAAACATGTTTCAGTTCTTTTAAATAAGACTACATTTCCATACAACAATTAAAACGAATAAAAGTTATCGAATTACTTTATGTGCACCACAACTTTATTGATGTATGTACATAATTTATTTGTTAATAAACAAAAAGTAACTGCAACTAATTATATTATGTAAATTGATGACGTAAGAAAATGTAAAAGTGATTTTCAAAAATAGTAATGCTAAATTTTATGTATAATAAATATAAACTTGGTGAAAACAATAAATGATATATATATATATATATATATATATATATATATATATATATATATATATATATATATATATATATATATATATATATATATATATATATATATATATATATATATATATAAATATATATATATATATATATATATATATATATATATATATATATATATATATATAAAAGAAAGAAAGAATATGCTCTATCAATTCATTGTACCCTTTTCATAAACAAAGTTGGTTTTGATTTTATTTTGAGGCAGCTGTGGACAAAATAAATTCTAACACCTCTTAACACAAGTAAAAGAAAGAGTACCGTGTGCCAGTTTAAATTTCATTTGGCTGAACAACTTTAGAATTCAAAGGAAGCTAAAGAATAGAAAGTAAACTAAAGTGAGAATCTCTGCATTGAAACATCTGCGAAAGAAGTAAATAACAATTTTAGAACCTAAGTGACAAATCACCGAGTTTTGCTTAGCTTATAAATAATGTAAATATATTTCTTCTCCTTTTTCGATTTGTAAAATAAAATTATTCGTTAAAATAAGGTAAAAAAAAATAATAATAATTTCCATTCTCTGCGGTGATTTCTATATGTCAAAGAACATAAAGCTAACCCAAAGAAATGAGAATTTTTTTGAAGATAATAAAAGGTAATAACAGTTTTTGGTATTTTTTGGAGGAATGTGCCACTTTTTCATTGAATCTGTGATGACGCCTTCGGTACCAACTTTTCTAAAATGCTTCATTTGAATAATAAAAAGATACGGAAATGTTTTTGTATTATTTCAATATAATTATTCTTGACTTGAATTATCCTGAAATTCATTTAGCGTATTCCTAAAAAGATTTTTTAACATAATTCCGAATGTTAATGAATAGCAAAAAAAAGCCTTTATGAATACAGCATTTAAAAAATTTGTTCTGAATCAGAAATATTGAATTTGATAGATGTTGAATATGCATTTCGATTGTTTAATATATCATAAAGCTTTTATTGACCTTATATTCTTTAAAAAACAATCAATGGCAGACAACATACATATTTTTCTACAATTAAGCACTTAAAATGGTTCTTAAATTTAGTTTTGAAATAAAGATGAATATATAACGTTACTAAGAGAAAAACTAAACAGAAATTTAGCTGTCTAGATTTTAATTAGACAACTAAATTAGAACTTATTTAGTTTGAGAATGGTTAGTGATTTAGAATGTATGTTTAACAAACATTTAAAGGAATAAAATTAAAAGGGATACTTTTATATTAAAGATTATTATAGTTCTTAAACTAAACAACGTATCTGCTTCGTTAAATTTTATTTAAGGAATTGAAATTAATCCAAAAAATTTCATCAATTGCATGAAAAATTTATTGTAGATAGTACTGATTTAAAATATATACTAATTTCTTGAAACTCAACTGAGTATATTTTTTTAAATTAGGATGATAATTTTTATATATATATATATACTATCAAGTAATAAAAAATGTTCAAATTAGTAAAGCAACATTGTATTCATTTTTAATAAATAGAGGTAATTGATAATACATAAAAAGTATTTTATGTATAAATGGCTTATATTCCTTTTAACACATAAAATTAATTTTTAACAGGAATAAAATATTTTATATAATTTTTACATAAATTGGACATAAATTGACGATTTAGTTTAACAACTTCTAATAAATTAAATAATGGAAAAATTAAACATCTTTAAAAATTATAAATAATGCTGGAGTGTGTTGCAGAACTTTACTCATTTAAACATAAAAAATGCACTACATTAATAATAATTTCAATTCTTTTCACAAAAAACTTATTTGCTACATAAATAATCCTAACATCCAAAATTTTCTCACTTCTTTAATGGAATGATTTATTATTTCACAAGTTTAGCTCAAAGCCAGATTCTATAAAAAAAAGTGACAAACGTTATTTTACTAAACATGCAAAGAGAAAAACAGCCTCAGCCTTAAAAACAAAAACAAGTTCAAGAAATGAAAGAATTTTCGTTAAATAGTCGATACTGTGTTGCACGGAGAACTGAAAAAAAAAAAAAAGAAATTCAACAAAAGGAAGGTTATTTCTCATTGTGCCATTATTTCATGTATTTTGGAGAAAATGCAAAAAAGGTCAAAAAAATATCGGAATGTTTTACAAAACGAGCCGAAGCCCACTACACTTCGAGCGCGACACGGGTTATTTTGCTCCTAAAAAAGAACAAAAATAACTATTGAAATCCAATAACTATATGACTTCGAGTCCTGAACAAATCACACTTGCATATCCCATAATGCATTGCAGTGGAAAAGTAGCTCAAGTCTAGCAAGGAGAGACTGATACAAAACACATTGCATTTCGACGGCCGAGACTGGAATAGAAATTCAATACATCGATGTCGCTTGGAAGTACGCGTGCAAGAGAGAAATCAGTACAATCAGTACTGAAAAGTGTTTTTTTCCAAGATCTTGAATAAATTTGTATAAATTAAGATTATTTCTGGTGGAATTTTAAATGCCGAGATGATGTAGGATTTGCCTTGAAAAAGAAAAGGGGATGTTAATTTCCGAGGGTGAAATGCACTTCCCTTTCGTCTCCTAATCGAATTCAGTTTTAAATGCTTCTTCTTCAAAATCAAGAAGTAATCATTTATTTATACAAGTTCTCTCCAAATATGTTCTTACTTATTAGAAAAAAAAGATGCAAATGAGTAATGATATGTTTCATCATTGATAAAAATCTTTTTACGATTTAGCTAAAAGCTTATGAATTTGTTATACTTGGCAAATGCTAGATTTAATGATCGCTAGATTCAACGTTAAGATCATTTTGACACCAATAAATAACATTTATGCTGTGCTGCTTTTGTTTCATTTTTAATCTAGTACAAAGAATGTTTATCATTTATCTTACGTCAAACTTTGTATATATAATTTTTTTAAAAAAAAAAAACATTTTATTGCATTTGTTGATTTTAAAAATATGTTCTCAAATATTTTCCATAATATAAAATGCGTAATATAATATGTGTAAATCGATGATAAATTTCAACATTTCTTTTAAGTAAGTTAATTTCGTTTAATTATCTAAAGAAAATTTCTTTTTGACAAAATGATTTATAATAATTTATGATATGATGTTCAGTGCTCTTTACTTACGAAATTCTTATATCTTTGAATTTATTTTATTCATTTGAAATTAGAGAAATTTTTACTATAAAATAGTATATATTTTTGTATTTAATTTTGAAACAAAATATGTATCTTTTTTACTGATTACAAATAAATGTGTAAAAAATATTTTTAATCACTACATTTAATTTAATTAAAATAATGTAAAAAAAGTTCAATATTTTATTCTAAATATATTTATTTTCAGCTGATTCGTTATGCCATTTATTTTACACAAGTAAATTATTGGTACTACTTAATGTTCCGCCGCCTAACTTGTCTAGTGGTCAGTGTGCCTGACTGCGGATAAGGAGGTTATGGGTTCGGATCCCGGTTCAGGCATGGATGTACACACTCTCTCTCTCTATCAATTCTGTCTTTGTCCTTTCCTCGTATGAATGAGGTGTGAATAGTTGCCTACCCTATAAACGGGTACCTATAGCATGTGTATATGTAAGAAGTCGGAATCCACATCAAATATGGTTCTGTTGGAAAAGTGGAGCAGCACACCCCATATTGCAAGCCTTGCTGGCACACGACAACAACAACATTTTAATGTTCCTTTTTCTCTATTCTATATATATAATAATATAACTCGATTCACTTTGATTTATAATTTTGGATGTTTCGCTTTTTGAATATGAATATAGTATTCAAAAATGAGAATGAATGATATAAATATAAGATTAAAATAGATTAAATTGTGATAAGTAATTTATTATAAAAAAGCTTTAGAGTACTATAAAAAATAATGTGTTTCAAGGATTATAATATTCGAAACCAAAAGTAGATTAGATTGGTACAGGAAGTAAACAAAGTAAGAATAAAATACATTTAAAAAATAAATAAAAGCAGCTTTTTCTTTCAAAAGCAACCCTCACTTATTATAAAAGAATCAATTTATTAAAATAACACCTATTTCTTTAAATAGTGCAATATTTTTATTTTTAGTTCTTGTCTTAATATCGTGTCTAGGTAACATAATATAATTGACTGAAACATTTTTGTCATTGGTCCAAAACATTAAGCTAATGTACTACAACAGTGTAAAATAGCCTGAACGAAAGAAATAGCATTTCTCAAAAATGCAAGTAATTTGTAGAGGGTTTTATTAAAAATATATTAGCATTTTGTTGGAACTTGGCTCTGAACAAGATTTCTCCTAAGTTCATTAACTATTTCATATTGAAGTGCTTGTTTTACTTAGTACATTTTAAGAATATTCTCATATTTGCTTAGAAAAAATATCTCATTATTTGTACTCATTTATTTTATTTTATTTAACATCTGAATGTATGCGTGGCTAAATGAAAAAATAACCATTATTTAAGTACAGCAACATTTTCTATGAACTGGAAAACCGCTTACGAGCCGAAATATGCATGTTAATACAATAGTTCCTGGAAGAACAAGAAAATTCATATATATAAATCTTTTCAAGAATACTGAAGTCTATATTTACCGTTTCGGAAATTTTATTTACTTCCTTTTTCGTGGATGAATGCCAAAAAACGTCGCCGTAGCACTTATATTCGTTGAAAATCATCTCTTTAATGTACTATGAAACAAAAAAAGAAAGTCGCCAAAGGCGTATGAATGCTTCCTAGGGAGTGAACAGGACATCGGATAAACTGCAATGTCTTCACGAATGTGACAGTGTATGTGTTTCTTGCGGTATTTGAGTAAAAAAAACACGAGAGTCGTGAAATATGTGTCTGAACAATGCTTTTCCTACAGGGAAAAGAAACTCATATTAACGATGCGTTACTGCTGGTCTGTGGATCAGGAGTTTATGGTAAACAAGTCATATTTAAGCTGAAGAATTTTGACAGTCATGCTAATTTTAAGGTTTCGTAAAATATCTAAAATACTTATAGCTATACAAATATTTTGCAACGTGTAATATAAATGACAGAGAGAAATGAATAGACTTTAATTTTTTTGTAGGTGAACCATATAAAAGAAAATATTTTTGCTTGTTATTGAAACATACTCCATTTAAATTAAAGCACACAAGCATTGGATAAAATACAAATGAGGACAGCAAAAGAATGAATATTAAATATTTAAAATATTATGTGTAATTGTTGTTGTTGTTTACTAATGACAATTGGACAAGCCAAGCTCGCTATGCTATGCGAATTAAGTCAATTGGAGCGTCTTTCGTTTTAATCATAGCACCATGAAGGTGAAAGTACGACTTTGCTCTACACACATGTCATAGTTACCCGTTTATAGGGTAGGCAACCATTCACACCTCATTCATACAAGGAAAGGACAAACATAGGATAGATAGAGAGAGAAAGTATAACCATGCCCGAACCGGATTTCAAACCCAGGACTTCCCTATACGCAGTCAGGCACGCTGACCACTAGACAAGTTGGCCGGCATTATGTGTAATTAATCTGACTATAACTAAATGAGGAAAAATAGAAAAATGGGAAAATTAGCATTTCAAAAAGTAAAAATTGCAAAACATATAAAGTATATAATTTGTCACTATAGGTATTTATGTATGCATTTAGATAAGATAAATACATCCTAATATTTTATTTAAATGTTTCACCAATATATTAATGATGTAGCTGTTATTGCTTGTGCCAGCTAGGCTGGCATTATGGGGTGCGCTGCTCCACTTTTCCAACTGAACCATAAATTTGGTGTGGAGTCCGACTTCCTTAGTATACACATGCCATAGATACCCATTTATAGAGTAGGCAACCATTCGCAACCTATTCATACAAGGAAAGGACAAAGACAGAATAGATAGAGAGAGAAAGTACATCCATGCCCGAACCGGGATTCGAACCCAGGACCTCCCTATCTGCAGTCGGGCACGCTGACCACTAGACAAGTTAGACGGCACCAATATTAATGAAAAAATGAAATGATATCTAATTTAGATTTATTAAAAAACAATATTATTTAGAAAAACATTATAATTTTATTATAACAATCATACACAAATACATAAACTATCGATATTAACAATTCTTTTTATTTATAAAATTATCCATTTAAACTATTTTTGAAATTAAATTATGTGTATGTATCATATATCAATAGAAAACAGTGCTATTATTTATCTGCATATCAATACGACTACATTCCGCCCGGAAAAGATTTCTTGAAGAAACTATAGAAACAATTCATTTGTTGAACAAATTGAAAATAATTAAAATAAAAGTGTTATATTACTATCCACAATTCATTAAATTACTTGAAATTTATAGCGTTTTTAATTAATTTAACATATTACTTCATTAAATCTATTCCTATTATTTTGATCTGTAAAAACTTTTTAATTTCTTTTTTAATAATTTATTCTCATTGATCCTGGTTCTGGGACAAATAATTTCCTGAATTAATTCATGTAAAGGTTTCTCTCTATTATTTCCTAAATTTGTTTTAGTATTATTAATATTCAAATGAGATTGCGAAAATTGATAACTAAAATAGATTACAACTATTAAGTCAAGCATGATATTTGCGAATACATATTAGAAATATTTGTTCTTATGAATACATATTAATAATTCATAATGCAAATGAAAGCAAAGAAAAGTAAAATTGCATAATGTGCCAATGGCAAATTTAACAATAACCGAAGATTAATATTTACTCAAACATTTTAACATTCCTTTTCAACCACAAAATATTCAAAACTCACACATGTCAACGAAAAATAATAATTTAACTTTTCTAAGAACTCCCATCGAGGTGATCGTTACACGATGTCATAATTTTATTAGGTTTTTTTTTCAGCTTATTTCTTTACTTTTCGATTCTTTTTATACATTACTGTCCCGTTAACGCTCCATAAAACACTCCGTCAATAACCCGTTGATAACTCGCCTATTTGGGTAATGTGTACAATCTGGTTGGGAACTTCCCCCCTCCATTTCTTGCCCTGTTTCAGTTACGTAAGTAAAAGTTTTCCATTATAATGACTCGTAGGAGTCAAACAGCAGGCGTTGCGCGGGGGCGTTCCGAGAGCCACGCGCAAATTGAGTGATGAGGCCCTAGGGCTAAACGTCGGTTACACACCCTCACGACACTGTAATCCAACGCCCCTTCTACACATGCAAATCAGAAATGGGCGGCCATAAGCGCTTCATTCATAAAAACGAGGGACTAAACTTTTTCTTGTTTGAATCCCTGATATAGTAGGTTATTATTTATCGTCTTTTTTTTTTTACTATCTCATTTTATTTATTTATTTATTGCTCCTTTTTAAGAATGAAAACGTTACTGAACAAGTCGTTCACCCATAAGGAAGGAAAAAAAAAAAAGAATGGCTATCGGGTTTTTCCAAAAGGCTCACGTGCGTTGGATACACCTGTTATTGTTTTGTTGAGACTTAATTTTAGTGACTAAGAAAAGGATGGGATGATAAAGGGTGGATTTGGGAACATTTTACACTTTAAAATGTCCGATTTGTCTTTTTCATATGCCTGCACCTTAATTTCCGTTTTGAGATCTTTTCATTTTTTTTTCCTATACATTATGCAATGTTCTGGTATTCAGTCAGGCGTTGACGTATGGAATGTATCAAAGATATTGCACCTTAATTTTTATACTTTTCATTTATTGTCTTGAGTAACTCTTAACTGAGATACGCTGCATTAGTAAAATCATTTGAAAAAATAATAATACAATTACATGCTTTTGTACAATGAGGTTGGATACTTCAAGGAACAAACTTTGGTAGGGCGATGCCATCTAATTTTAAACTTCTGTAAGCTCTTATAAAATGAAATGTAAATTAGAAGCTATCTCTTATTATAACATTTGTGGTAACTTCGTAAATTAGTTTTAGTATAAATACTATTTTTATAAATAATCCTTTTTATATCTCGGTTTGAATTTGGTTTTGAATATAACAGCCAATTTGCAACTGATTTTTTTAAAAAAAACTTAAGGTTCCTTAATGGGGAGAGGATTTTTTGTCCTTGTTTCTGTTCCCTCTCTGCAAATTGTGCTCTTTGTCTTGGAGGCAGCTGCGGATTCAGCAAGATAAAATCTATGAGGAATTTTAATATTTGAAATAAAGGACTAAGGTTCGGTTTTGAGAATTGTTAAAATAAAAGATGAATGAAAGATAAAATATACTTTTCTTCATTTAATATAAAAGTCGATAAGGGTGATTTTTGAAGTAGGTTTAAAATTCTTAGAAGAAACAGTTATTAATAAGAAATCAGTTTTTTTTATTAAAACCTATTAACTAGGCTGGCTGTAAGGATATTTTCTGTGCTCTTATTTTTGCTGTCTAACAGTATGATTCACTACAAAAAAAATTTACACTAAAAAAATATTTAAATGCACGTTTTTACGTGCTATGTTACCCATAACGAACTCAATTCTGTAAAATACTCTATAAGACCTATGTTGCAGTCATAATTATTTTTATACAATTCTCAAAAAATCTACGACATTTAATGACAAAATTCTCAAATACTTAAGATTTTGCTCTCTTTTGAGAGCACTCAAGTAGAAACTCTCTTTCTTATCATAACTCTCTCAAACAAATTTTCAAATGTCATTCAGAAGCAAGGAAAATTACTCTCGACACCAAGTGCAAAAGTTTTATTGATTTTGAGTGAGAAGACTCATTTTGGTAGGACTGAAATTAATGCGAATTTAAATACCCAACCCTCTGTTAGTTTTATAAAGAATAACCGAATATTTTAAAACTGTGTGTGAAAATTGCATAATGTATTGTACTACGTATCAACTTTATGAAATATGTTTTTTTTTTTAAAAAATAATACTAACTGTTGTAAGAACATATATATATTCCTTTATGTATCTAATATATATATATATACACACACACACTGTAATTCTCTATCTGAAACGATAGAATTGTTCCAGAATTCTTAAATTTATTTTTGAAAATTTACATTTTTATTAATGGTTTAAATTAATTTATAAGGTCTTAATAATAATTTAAGGCATTAATAAAAAAGTAAATTTTCAAAAATAAATTCAAGAATTACACTGGAACAATTTTATCGTGTTTTCAAGGATGTGAAGACCAACCATGATGTCTGTAGCATGCTTTGTCAGTAGGAGAGCTCAACTAAAAAAGCCCCGATAAAATTTAACCACCTCAAGGCTACAGCATACTGGTCACTCATTTGTTGAGAATTGTGGTGCAAGATGAGATCATCGGTTAATTCGAAATTCCTTAAACATATCAGGTTATATTCGTAGTGCCAAATACATTTTGGAATTCGCAAGAGGGGTATATATATATATATATATATATTATAAATGTATTTGTTTATGTATATATTCGTGCATGTGTATTATAATACTATACACAAATTTTAAGGATTCATCAAAACAGTATTATTGTGGGTTACATTTTATAAAAGAAAGAGCATAATCTCTTGAACATGAAATTATACGGAATAGAAAGCATTATTCCAAAAACCAATGACGCTAAACTGTCGATTTAAAACGTGAAATGTGTATTTTTCAACCATGTTTATCTAGCCGTATTCTGATTATCATTTCTTTAGAAATACATATAAATTTCTTTTTATTATAAAGAAAATATTATAATAAAATACTTCCACAATATTTCAATAAACGTTTACTTTAGGGGAAAAAACCACCTTTCTAAACTGCATCTATCAACTAGAAAGTTTATGAATTTTCACCAATAGAAAGAAAGGTTTAGAATTTTAAAATTTGAATTTCTGTGTTGAATAAAACATGTTATATTATCGTTTTTTTATATTGCGTCAAAAAATCTATATTATTTTTATTTTGGTGTCAGTAATGCTTTAATCATTAATTTAATGTTAATAATTATCGTTAAATAATAAATAATGAGAGATAATCTGTTTAACATTTTTACATTATTTTTAACTTACAATGAAATATAATTTTAAGATGTTGTCTATTTCACTTTGTATTGCTTTGAGTAAAATAATGTAATAAATAAGATAATTCTTTTTTTTATTTGACTTTGAATGTGTAAAGATCTAAAAGTTCATATTTTTCAGGAACAAAAGAATCTTTAAAAATAAGAAAAACACAAAATTCACACACATTTCTGAATTCTCTACAACAGTTTTATTTGTGATTGACAAGACTACAAAACTAAATAAAGGGCTTCACTAATCTTACATTTTAAAATGATTTTTTTTTCCTTTGAAAACGAAGTTGTAAACAATTCAACTTCTTTTGAGCGAAATTAAAATGCTGTGTAAAATGTGTGTTTCCAAAAGGAAAAATTAAGCTTTCATAAAGTATAAAAGAAAGCAACACGAGGGGCATTCAAAGCGTTTCATTTAATTAGATACTTGCGTGTTTTAATTTTCATCAGTGGTAAAAAAAAAAATTGTTAATTTTCGCCCCGAAATAACATGCGAGCTTATGCGTGTTCAAAACGAAAAATTTGAGTGAGGGTGGAGGAAGGAAGGGTGTTCGAAGGAATGTCACAAATTCTTTTAATTCGCACAAATGTCCGTTTTCTGATTACTTTCGACCAGAGATTCTTCAAAAGAAAACGAAATTCACTTAATGAAGCAATTATAAATTCTCACTTTTTTTTGAGGTTCAAAACTTGATGCTAATTCTTTTCGTGAAGCTTAAAAAGTTTAATATATCAATTTGAAACATCGCTTCAAAAATCTATTGTTAGATGAAAGAGAGAGAAACTACAACGACATTTGACATATATGAGCAAAGCACAATATCAGAACAAAAAAAAATACGAGCGAATATAAAAGAAATATTCAAAAAGTGTTAGAAGTCAATTTGCATTATTTTCAAACACAACAAAAGCACACTAAGAAAAGAATTAAGGATTTAAAATATTAAAAGATCGTGAAAGGAGAAGAGAGAGAAAAAAAAAAAACTTTCAATTGTTTTGCTCTTGAATAGGGATTAAAAGAGTTTGTTTGGTGGAAAAAAATTTTACCAGAAAATTCAAGCATAAACAAAAAGTATCCAATATATTATACAATAGTTTTTAAATGACTTAAGAACTGAAATACAATCCACTTATTTTTTTAAAAGAATCTAATTCTGCACTAATGTACTAAATTAATTTTTTTTTTTAGTTGAAAAGATAGAGAGACTAACAATTTTGATGTTTTAAAGAAAGAAATGAAGTCCTATAGAACCAATGGAACGAAAAATATTGCTAAAATTATTATAAAATTTATATTTAAACTTTAAAAAAACGAGTAAAAAGACTTTTCGCTCTACAAATGAAATTTGCTTTTCTTCAAAATGTTTAGCAATGGTTATAAACAAAACGAATTAAAATTTGGCAAAATAAAAATATACTATCGTTACATTTTTCTATACTGTATTATGGCACAGATACCTTATAATCCTGGGTATCAATTTCTGATATTATTTGGCAACGAAGAAATATTGCCAAAATGACGTTGTGACTTCTCGTTATTACGTATAAATACTAGAATTTTCGAAATAGAATTTTCTACATAATTCTTATAGGTCTCAATCAGTATGACGTAATAAAATCAGGTTGCCAGATAAACGAGAAAATCGGCGAAAAAAATTACCAAACTCAGAATTTGGCATCCTGTATTTTACGGCATCTATGCCGAGTATTACTTACAAAAATATGCCTTCTGAATTTAAAATTATGTATTTTATATATATATATATATATATATATATATATATATATATATATATATATATATATATATATATATATATATATATATATATATATATATTTTAAATATTTTACAACAACATAAATGATATTTTAAAGCAAAATTCCGGTATTTTTTCAATTGATATGTTAAGGTTGACAAGAAAAGTTGATTATCAAATGGCTTAAACAGAAGAATAATTTAGATCTATGTAATTAAAAGTTTTAAAAAGTATAAAATAGTATTTGAAGCATTTATATCAAGTTGTCAATTACAAATACAAATTTCAAATACAGTGAATTGTTTCCAAAAGATCTTTTTCTGTATAACAATTTATAGCTAATACTTTAACGAGATAGCAATCGCTAAAATATTATGTATTTTCCAGTAATCGTTTGGAATCCAATTTCAGAAGAAAGGAACGAGACAAAGACAGCGGAATCCACAAAAAGAATAATGGTCGGAAATGTGCAGTTAGTAAGATAAGATAAAATGGCTCATTTTTTCATTTTCGTTGTCCAAAAATGCTGCCTTTAAAAATAATTTAGTCCTTTCTCAATCGTTTCTGAGATTTTTCTTTATTTCCCACCATCCCACTATTCAAGTCCTTTGTATGTAACTGTTATAAGTTTTCTGGTCTTGCTTCCAGTCCCATTTCTGAATATTTATCCCTCACTTATTTGGGACCATTCGAATAATATATGAAGATATGCGCAGAGAGGCTAAAAAAAGAAATAAATAAAAGCCAGCGAAACTCTTTTTAGCGCATTTCATTTGAAATATGAGGTCAGGTTCGGTTTCATTGTTTCCATTTCTCTTTCTTTTCCATAAAAGATACTTGAAAGCAACAAAGTTTATTTGGTTGGAAAATGTTAGAATTTTTTTAAGATCATTATTTTCAGTTGCTAGAATAAAAACGTTATATGTAAATTTAAAAATTTAAAAAAATTGAACTTCTCTGGTTTTCTCACGTTAACGTTTGATAAATTTCGATGAATCCATCAATAAGGTGTCTCATCATTTGCAAATTTATAATTCAAAGAACATTTTTTTTTTAAATTTGAACTATTCTCATATAATACACAATCATGTGTGCAAGAGATTGCGTGGACATAAATACACGTATTTGCATACAAGTCTATTTTGTATGATTGTTGTTGCGTTATAATAACAATTAATCATAATAAGCTAATTAGTCACAATGAATTGTAAGAAAAGAAATATTTTTATTCAAAAGGAAACCTATGACATGTTTTTAAAAATTTACTTTTATTGTTAAATAAATTTATATTTTTGAATTCATATAGTATTGTGTTTCTCTAAAAATAACAAATCCTGTTTAAAAGCATTAAACTATTATTTTTTAGGAAGTCAACTATTCATATATATATATATATATATATATATATATATATATATATATATATATATATATATATATATATATATATATATATATATATATATATATATATATATATATATATGACTTGTCTTCCCTCACACATGTCAGATTTATGCTTTTAGTACTTTTTGTATTATTTATATGATGCATGTATACACGTCTTAGAAATACTCATACTTCCAATTGTTAATGCCTTTTTGAAAAAGCTGTTGAAAATATTCTGTTTCTCATGATATGGCCACTCTATACACACCATTCAATGACTAATCGCATCTGAAGATTTTCCCACACATAATTCCCAATTAGAAACGGAAAAAATAAAATTCAAAATATAATAAAAGTAAAACAACAATAATAAACAATGTAGCTAAGAATAAAAAATACATATATACAACAATGGCAATGACTCAGCGATCGGTTTATCATTACTAGAACTCTTTTTTGCCTCCTAACTACAAGACGAAGACGAGAGGCCAGAGGAGAATAAAAAAAAAGAGACTTGCTTTAATTAGCTTCACCAAAGGAAGAGGATAAAAAAAAGATAAATAAAACAACTATTCTTTGCCCCTTAGGGTATATCAGGTCACACACGCATAGCGTTTCAGAAAGCTTGCAGAGTCGTTAGCAAAGTAACCTGTCATGTGGCCAGTCACTTCTGGTAGTTAGGTAACTAAAAGTGTACCGAATTGAATTGGGCTTCCTGAATTAAGAGTGCATTCAAGCTAGGTCCTCGCCATCGAATGAGAGTTGACACCACATCTTTGGGATAAGAAACTAAAGATAAAAGATAAAGATTCTGAGCTGGAGAAAGAAGATATCAGGAAAATCGCCGTACTGACATAATGCAGTAGATTTATTTTTAGACATCGTTCCCGTTTAAGATTAAATAAAATTGATATACTTTTATGTTGTTAACATAACGAACGCACTTATTAGATTTCATGAGAATGCATTCATATGAAAGCCTAGGAGAGTTCTTGGGGCAATCAATTAATTTCTTGCAATGAAATTTATAAATTACCTCAAGAAGAAGAAAAAAATCACGAGTTTCTAAATTATAAATTAAGAATTTTTTAAAAAGAAATTTTATGGAATTGTTATAAAGTGCAAACAAAAAAAAAATGGTATTTTGAGATACATCAAAATGAAATATTTAACATTGGATATATATTTAGATAGACAAACCAGGGTCTTGATTTGATCACTATTACTAGAGTTAGTTCATAATAATATCTTATTTAGGAAAATTGTAAACATATCATACTGGAATGATTATGCATTTTATTAAAATATCATCGATACTATAATTGCTTTTTGTTAAACAATGTTTGACGTAGTAATTTGGGTCTATATTACATTCGTTTGAGATGAACAAAAGTTCTTTTTACATGATCAGATCGCTTGAGAACAGTTAAAAGTTAGATTATTTAACCGTGTTGAGTAATAAGTTCGGCATTTAATCTAACACGTTTCTTTCAGTGCTTCTATAAAAAGTTTTACCTATAATCTGAATTAGTTGGCATCTATCTGTTGTTAATAAATTGATCTTTTTGGTTGGCTTGAAATAAATTTAAACATTTTTCAGTCTTCTAAGTGATAATTTAATTTATCAATTTTAGCAATCATTATGTCTAAAATAAAATTTTTACACACTAAAGTTGCTACGCAAAACTAAGGAAACCGGGACGAATTTCTCTATTTTATTTCTGTTTCAAGATAAATATTTCAGAATTTTCCAAATGCACTAATCTTCTTTAACAGACATGTTTATATAAAGTAATCCTTAGGAAACAAAATTATACAATTCACTTTATAATTATTGCACAGAAATTATCTGCATTATCTTATTAATAAATAGGAATAGTAGTTGGCACCTTAACAATATGAAAATAAACAACATCAAAATACGAAACATTATGTGAAAAATGCGACATTAAGGAAACTAAATAACTTAGTCTAATATATAAAACAGAGATACTAATTAGAAGAAAACATTGATTAAATTTTAAATCTATTTTCGTTTATGAATTTGATTACTGCTGGAAAAATAAAATGATCGTATATTGAGTGAGATAATTAAGCAAATTTAAGTGCCATGGTTGTTGTTTAAATAACCCAAAATAATAAATTTCACTGACTTTAAATAATAGTAATTAGTCAAAAAATTGTTTTATATTGTGTGCAATTTAGTTTTTAATTGAATTTTCTAGCCAAACATTTGTAAAACATAATCTTAACTTAATCGAAATTGATTTGTGAGTTATTATAACGTGGAAGTGGCAAAAGAATGTACTTTTAAAATGTTTATTTCAATGACCATTTTATTTATAAAATCTACTTATTAACTTATTATATGCATAAATTTGTAAAAAAGAATTTTATAAGGAATCTAATGTTCTAATGTTTGTTAAAAATATTAAATTTTACTAACAAAATTTAAACATTTCAAAGAAGTTGCAGAATGTAAGGAATTTTCCTTATTAAAACACATTTGCGTGAATTGATTTATGAATAAGTTTCGGTTATATATGAATAAGTTTCGGTTCTAGAATTATTGCAAAGTAAATGCTAACAATAATAAAAAATATATGTTTTTACATTTTTGCTATTGGAAGCTTTATTTATTTATTTTTTTTCAATATAAAAAAATAATTTATTTTTATTATTGAAAAATACAATTTCAATTTTATCAGCAAAATAAAATGATAACAACGAAAAATTTTCATATCAAACTATTAGGCTGATAATTGAAAACATAACATGACTTAAAAAAATTCCATTTTAAGCTTTATACATATCTGATAACAAAAGAAATATTGGGTTAAGAAAAAAAAAACAAGGATAAAATATGAGTTTTTTCCTCATAAAAAATAATGAATTTATAAAAAAAAAAGACTTTCCTATTCAAAATATGTAAATAGAATGAAATTTTGAAAGCTTTTCTTTAAAGATATGTTTTGAAAATTAAATAAAAGCTCAAGTAAATAAAGTATTTTGATTTATTTAGTAACCAAGCATATTTTTTCTTTTCTCTAGAGCATGAAATCGTTTAAAATTATTAAAAATAAAAATTTGTTCGGATTTCTTTTAAAAAGAAATAAGACTGAAATTCAAATTAATGTGGACACAAGATTCTTTTTTGTTGGCATCTTTATCAAGAGATCAAAAAATACTAGAAGAAAAACAAGAACATGGAAGTTAAGCAACCTTAGAATGAATGAATAATTTCGGTTTTGATTTCATCGGATATATATATATATATATATATATATATATATATATATATATATATATATATATATATATATATATCTGTGTGTGGGTGTATAAAAATTTTTATTGCTATTTCTCTAATAAATAAAAGGGAAAATGTGATTTAAATAATTACAATGAGCAGAATATATATTCAACGCACTGTTATCTGAACAAACAACATAAAAAAATTTTTTAGGTTTACGAATCAATATGTCTTAAGTTACGAGGATTTAAGAAAATATTTAAATGGCAAATAATTATTGAATTAGTATAAAATATTCAAATGATTTATATTAAAAATAAAATACCAGAATATATTTTAAAGTACTGTTTTTCCACATTTTAATGTGAAAATAAGCATTTAAAAATGAAAATATATTTCATCTAGGGTACGTATTAAGGTAATGAGCTTTCATTAAAAAGAAATTTCATATTAGTTCTACATTAATAATCCCCAAACTTTTAAGTTAACATTTTAGAAGAAACATTTTTAATCTGCTTAGTTCTCATGTTATTTTTATAACTAAATGCATTAGACTTCAAAAATAATATCATCGAAGTTGAATGAATGAGTTGCTATGTAATGTGTATATGTACCATATAAATCGCTATGTGAATGAGCTAATTATATTGCGGATAAAAAAAACTCTCCAAATCGGTTTTGATTATAAGAAAAATATTTACAAAACACACAGGTGGAACAAAAAGTTTAGTAAATATTTTTCTTGTAATTATAAAAATTTAAGCTTTATCTAAATATTAGAATCGTATTAAATTGTTCTATAGTTCTCTTAGATTTTATCTGATAACACATAAATATGTATTTTTCGCCAGTAAAAACTATACAATTTCTTGTTACGTTGATTTTTATATACATTGATGTTTTGATTTTATTCATATATTTTATTTATTCTTCTTATTCTAACTTCTACAGATTCAACTTACCTATTTTTAAATATAAAAAGCATTATTTTCTTTGCGATTAAAAAGTTATATTTTTATAGTGAAATATAAAACAAATATATCCTAATACAGTTTAAAAATTAAATTCCAATTATTTATTTACATAATATAATATTTTGTTGCTTAATTACTTATCATTTATGTTATATATTCACGCAAGATGCTTAAAAAATCTATTTAATTAATTAAAAACGATATATAGTAAATATCTAAAACACATTTCAAACACATCTTGTGCTTTGAATTAAAAGATCAGTTTACCATCAAGTTTTTAAGACCCATCAAGAAATTTTCATGAAAAATAGATAAGAGTGTTGCCAGATGAAGATAGCAATGGATAGGACAATAATACTCAATATTCATTGTAGAAAAGATAATATATGTCACCATGATGTTAATTAATACTAATTATAATTTACTTATAATTAATATTAATAAACAACATTTATTAAAAATTAGAAAGCAATATATTTGTTGCATCATTTTATAAAAACAATATCAACAGAAATAATATATATGCATATGCACATATCATTTGATCACTAGTTTACTCCTTTGGATAATCAAGAAAAATTAAAAGAGAAAAATCTATTTTTTTTAATTTCATATATTGACATTTTATATTTTTTTCCCTAAGATAAATTAATTTCATTTCAGCCTCAATTGAGCGTTTTTAGTTCCACTAATTTATATAGAGTTTAATGTTCAGTAAAATATTACTGTAACCACTACTATTAGAGGTTTAATGGCTAATTTGGCATCTGCTATCCAATAAAAGACCCGGTTGTTTAACGTTCAGAAAGAAAACAAAACATATATATCACCTTGATCCCCGAAGCAAAGGAATCAAAGACTTAAAACACAATAAAAGGAGATAAACCTAATGTGCAAATGGAAGTATTTTGTAATGTTTTCTTAAAAACTATGAAGCATGTGGTCTAACGCCATATGAGTGATCCGCTTATAATGTGTTTCTGATGAGTTTGGGTGTAGGGCCCTAACGAGATGCGATTTGTGGATCTTACCTTAGATTACTTTTGCTGAAACTTAAAAGAACCGGTCACTAATGATAATTATTTTTCGATGTTTTTCACCCGTCTTCTAAGCTCATAAATAAATTAAATATATGAAAAATTATTGGTTTTACGTTACAGTGAGCTTAGAATAATGCATTATTATTTTATTTAATATTTTAATTAGCATATACACATATGCGCATATATATATATATATATATATATATATATATATATATATTCTGATATAAATTATAGTTTTTGCTTTGTTAGACGAATAGAAATGCTATATAAACGTATTAAATAATATGAGAACATGATATACAACTGTTACTGGTTTCCCTGACAGATAAAAGGTTCATTCCAAATCCACAATTGAAGACTATCGTGTTGATGGGTCTATATGCTTATTAAATAAATATTGTGTGTTAAAAGAATTGATTGGGGTTTAATTTTTTCTAGTTAATGGCAACAGTCCTTGCACTTGATTTATGCATTTAACGGTTATTTTCAATTTTTTGTGGGAGTTTATTTTTAATTTTTCGCCGACTGATGGCTGAGTAGTTAGCATTCCTGACTCCTGTGGTGTGGGTTCAGGGTTCGAATCCCGATTCGGGTATGGATGTTACTTTCTATCTGTGTTTCTGTGTCCTCTTTTCTGAGATGATGTCTGAATGTGGTCTACCCTATAAGCGGATTTTGTGGTGGTATGGCGTGGGTAAAGCTACTCACCTCCGTGGCTTAGTTCACAGGTGCCCACTGAGTAACGACAAATGAGTGGCAGTTTCCGGCCTTCTTGTGGCGAAGGGTCAACCACCCAAGTGCCCGCCTTTATTTTTAAAAAATTGAATTTGCATGAATTAAGTTTGAGACTGGAAATTGAAATATTTGGTTGAATAAAATATTGAACTCTAGTATTTTAATTTTTGAAATATAATATATAATAATTTCGCACCCAACGTGGGACACGAATTTTAATTATGAAATTCTAGGAGCTTGAATGTGAGTTAACAAAAATAGAGTTGGTGTCTAGAGTTTTTAAGGACGCTAGAATGTAGAGAATGATGTGTTACGTTTTAAACAGATCATTTTTCCCTTGGCAGAGTAAGAACTAATTAGGTAAGTTGAGATATCATTGCTTGCTATGGCTGAAGGAGAAATTAGCAAATATAAAATAGGAAGAAAAATAATACGGCAGACCGTTTCGAAATTAGTAAGCAATTAAGAAATACAGATTGATAATGATAATTTTGATAGAGATAATTGAAGAAATGTGTATTTTTGATAACTTCTTCAGCTATATCAAACAATGAAATCTCAACATGCGTGCATATTAAAATTTTTGGGAAGGTTATCTAGATGTATATTGTGTCAAAATTTTGTAATTTTTATAATTGTGCGGGCTAAGCAATATCATGTGCATACATTCCCATAATCATAAATGTTAAGATTTTATTAAAACATAAATTGGCCTTCATGGAAAGTAATATTCTTGGAATAATATTTTTAATGTGTTAGATTTATACTTGAATATATTTTTTGGGATCCAAGAATGGTGGCTAAAAATGATATCAATAAACACATAAAATTAATTTTTGCAGCGAAATATTACATTCTTAATAAATCTTTTAATCAAAATGATTTCACTTCACTTTAATAAAACTCTATAACATTAAGATGAAATATTTTAAGACTTTGACAATACAAAAATAAATTTTTATAAATACTTGCTTTCACTACAGCACTAAAAATTATTCGTAGTTCTTACCTGAAAGAGAAGAATAAATGCTTTGTTAGAATTCATAGTCAAATATTTAAGAATCAAAAAATAAATTTATTTATGCTTCAAACTATAAATATTAAAATTATTGAAATAATCATACCAAGCAAACTTAATATAAATATAACCTTACTTTAACTAAAAAAAAGTAAGTCGGTAAATAAAATTTATCGCAAAATTTTATTTAAAATATACTATTTAACTAGGAAAATATTATATGAATATATATATATATATATATATATATATATATATATATATATATATATATATATATATATATATATATATATATATATATATATAGGCAGTGTACAAGACACATATATCTTAAGATTTATCTTTATTTTTAATTCGTATTAAATATATTCGCTGATTTTGTAACTCACATACACAAACTTAAATTTCCAATTTCATGTTTTCATGCATCATGAAAATATAATCAACTGAAGTCTAAGAAAAATAAATTATTTAATGTAAAAGAAATAATCATGCCTTCTTGTTTAGATTTTTATTTAAAGTTTGCATTTCCAATACATTTTCTTGAAATTGAATTTAGGTGTGCTCGAATGATTGGACGGGCTGTGCGCTATGCAGTAAAAAGACTTAATGTAAACATTAAGTGAAATCTTCGCGAAGAAATGACAACGGACGGAAAAGCTTCTTAACTGCAGAATGTAATAGAGATACGTGAAAAGAATATGTACATAAAAAGAAAAAAACCTTCATCGAAGCAATTGAATCCTGAAAGCAATATTTAAAGTTGCTTAAGCCGTAGGCATCCAGTCATCTGATGACTGTGACTGGGAGATTAAACTAATAGGAAATTGAAAGCATTTAAAAGCATTGAAGCAACTGAAAATAAGTAGTTTAAATTGAGCTAGATTTCTTATACATGCATCAGTATAAAAAAAAATCAAAGTCGTGTAAATATACTTAAAATCTTAAACTACCTATTTATTATTTTTGAAATATTTGATTGTATAGCAATGAAAAATTTCCGAAACATTTTTTATAGAGAGATTAAACAGACTAACATGACTTGAAAATACATAATAAAATTTGTTGAGTAGTAGCTCACATAAAAATCTCGCTTAGGCAATATATATACCTTTTAAAGATCGTTATTTATGATTTTTTAAATGGTGCTGATTAGTTTAAAAAAATAGATCTTTACGAAATAAAATTAAGTTGACATTTCATGTCCATAAGACGTAAGATTTTAAAAATACACATACATTTTTATGAATGCTTTTCTGGATGTATGAAATGAATTAACATGTTATTGTATGAAGGTTACTCTAAAAGTACAGAGTATGTGTTTGATGTTCATTAATTCAGGACTTTATAGAGTGACTGTGAACATAATCAATTATAAATCTAAAGACGATTCTTGAAATAAATAAGGATAGTTTCAGGTTGATGTGATTACATAAATCAGAAACATTGTAATGAATTTCTTGTAATATTCCTACATGACAGAATTGAACCATTAACCTATTTAGCTCTACAAAAAGTTTTCATATAACATAAAGAACAAAATAAACTGAAAATGATTCTTCACAAAAATTAAAATATATTGTAATATTTATTTTCTGTGAAAATGTAAGTAAACTAGGTTCATTCTAAATAATTGAAATTAAAATCAATCTTTGTGTTTTAATTATAAAAAATTTTGATTGAAAAAATGATATGCATTTGATTCAGATATTATTAATTCATTTAATATATCGATTTAATAAAATTTGGATAATTTAAATTTAATTATTTTAACACAAAAGTGTACTGTTTCTTCTCTTACCATTAATTATAAAGAATTTTCAAACAGAAAAAATGTATTGCATTTCCGCAAATTCTATAATTAAAAGTTGTCTTTATAAAATTATTTTAAGTAAATAAATTTATAAATATTTGTAACTAAATTAATTTTTAAAAATAGCAACCATTAATAATCGCTTTGAATAATTAATTGAGGCTTTGCACATAATTTGTTTCGAATCTAAATTTTATTAAACTAATTTTTTTCAAAAGACAGACTTAGAGCAATTTTAAAAAATTCGCTCTTTCTCCAAATACCTTATTTCTATAGAAGAGCGTATACCAAAAACAGCAAATAAAATAATGTTGATGAAGCAAAAATGCTTAGGTTTCATTCGCTCTTATTTTGTGTATATGATTCGCTTAATCTTGTCATCTACCTAAAAATATATTCCTAACAAAAGCTATCCCTTTGGGTAACAATCTTTGTTTCGCTGCATCGTCCTTCTGTGCTATTGAAATCACAGTTTACATCGCAGTCAGGAGAAACAAGAGAGCAGTGAAACTGTCGGATGCACCTGCTGGATTTGATATCCATAATACACGCTATTTTTACCACAAGACCACCCTCAGAGATATGAGAACGAGCCTCCCACAGAAAAGTTTACATGAACCTCCACCTCCACGAACAAAACCCTTTCTCATGCGAGACATCCTCTCTGATCTTAAAGAGAACCCTTCTTTGCATACAATCTTTTCAACAAAAACCATCGCCAACATCAAAATTCCCAATTTATAAATAGGAAATATCCTTGTAACCGAGAGAGAAAAAATAAGAGCCCGGGAGAAAAATGTATAGATATAAAAATTCAGTATCGAACAAAGATAGATATAAATTGATGCGACCGTTCCATATGTTCCTGCTTATAAGCTTCTGTCAGATGATCTCAATGCAGACCATAATAAAAAAAAATGTACCACATGTTGGATTTAAAGTGAATTCTTTTTTGAGAATGGGGAATTTTATGCAAAATAAGAGATCTTTCTTAGAATATAGAAAGAATACAAGAGGTCGAAGGAGATAAATAAATCTTCGACTTCTTGGGAGGTACTCAGAGGAAGAAAATATTTCGAACTATTTATATGAATGACAGTAGAGTGTGAGAATTTATATCTGAAATAAAGTACGCTGAGTAATTTTATTCAAGCAAATACATTGTAAGAACTTCAAATGAATAAAGAGTGTTAAAGAATATTTATTCATTTGAAATTCTTACAATGTACTTCTTTTAAAAAAATATTTGTGGGAACATTCCACAAAAATTTATTAGATATTCAACGTCTTAATTCCCTTAGTCGTAAAGATTCTGTAATGCGAATATTTTTAAGAAAGCTATTGTGGTGTTGCATTTAATTAAAAGTAATTATGCTTTTAATTACAAGCACTCAAAACGTCTAGTGTATGTATGTCATCAGACACGTCATAATTATATCAAATACTCAGAAAAGTTAGAATATTAAAGCCAGCTAGACAGGATTTCTTATTCTAATTAAGCAATTGCATAATGCAGTTATAAAATTAATGTTAAATAATTCAATTTGTATTATTTATTTTGTTTCAGAATTGAATATGTAAAAGTCTGAAGTAAATTTTTTTTTTTTTAAGTTTCAATAAGTAAAAAAAAAATTTTTAAAAAATGATGGTTTTTACCAAATATTATTAGAAACCCACCAAATATCAGATTTTTTGGATTAATTAATTATAATCAATGCAACGGATAGTTTTTTTTAATTACTAATAGAATTTTTTTTCAAGAATATGTTAAAATTAATTTAGAGATTGCATTGTATTTATGAATCGAAAATGCATTTTTATGAAAGATAAATATTATGCAATCTCTAGATAATTTTGCACAGAAAATGTAATTTTTTTCCACGACTATAAAATACAGAAGTGATTTAGGTAAGGCAATATATTGTGACCTAAGATATATAAACTCCTTCATTTGATAAAGTAAAATTATATAATAAAGTTATTATTTTTATTTCAAATGTATACATTTTTCAAGGGTTAATATGATATGGAAGATTCAAAAATGACGTAATTGATAGCGAACATATTGATTCATTTATGAATGTATAACATGAATGGAGTCAATATAAATACATATTTGAACATGAATGAAATGAAAACTAAGGAATTATTTAAGTATTCCCTTTTTTTACAAACAATTCATTAAATTATTGTAATTAAAATTTCCGAAATTATTATCTCATTTTTTTGATTAAGGTAATAAAAGATTTATACGAATATAATAAATTTAATAATTAATAAGAGCCATTTAGCTTAAATCCTTTTCACATTATTACTGCATTTAGATAAACATTGCTTGTAGCTGGTTATTATAGAATTAATGTTTTATGTCATGTCATTAACCCTTTCTAGAAGTTCATTCTAAACAAGGTAGACAATATTCATATTCCCAACAATTGAATGAAGCAGAATGAGTGAGTCAAGTTCAAAAGTAAAACGAGGTTGCCGTAAGAACTGTCTAACCTTACCACATGTTGGGACAGTAACCGTAGTTCGACCGCACCATGTGGGAGACATCTGGAAGCTCTACCTCCCACGAATCCTGCTTCCTGATTGGTTCAGATTAAAAAGTCCCCTACAAGGAACGAATTGCCTCTATTGATGTTCCACTCATATTTCTTTCCCAGTTTCTTTTCCCTGCAAACAGTGTAAACGCTACCAACACATTTTAATTGCTAGCTTTAAATCTCAAAATTAAATAGAGAAAAATATCAATAATTCTGATTCAAATATATTAAAATCTTTGCTGAACTTGTCAGTTTATTCAAGTAGGAAAGCTGAGTATGATACTATTTAAATTTTATTCTCTTTTAATTACCATATATAATACATATGTATACTAAATTAAATATTAATATTTAATTTAGTAAATATATAAATACAAATGAAGGCGGCGTTGAAAAATAAATATTTTTTATTCAAATTTTTTTTATATGTTAATAACGATTTTTTTTATGTTGTAATAAGTTTCATTTATAAATCTGGGATTTTATACTTTTTTAGCCAAACTTGATGTACAACCCTAAAAAATAGATTTTATTTTATTTCGTTACATATTCATATTTTCATTTAGAGTTTTATATTTCGCTTAACGTAAAACTTAGGGGGAAAAAATGATAGAAATATGTAAGTATAATTTCATCGTATTTTAATATCCTGAACCATTTTCATCTAGACCTTACATTCATTTATTTTTAACATATTTCCTCCAAGCAGCAGCGAATAAGTAATATCAACAATAAAGCATTATTAAATTAAGAAGAAAATTTCCCTTATGCTTTCTCTTTAAATTCTATCTTCAACTCTTATGTGGTGCTCTGTTTCAAAAAATATAAACGACAACCGTAACCTGAGTAGACATTCCGAATTTGAAATCCGAATTTACTGGGCACAGAAGAAGAAAACAAGTTGCATTTGGTTTCTTTTCCCTCAAATCACACTCTTAGCTTCAACAGAACAACCATACAGAAAAGAACAAAACAAAATGGCTGCATTTTCAAGCAAATAGGAAACGCCGCAATAACACTTTCAAGAAAGGAAAGAAAAGAGAACATGAAAGTGTCCATTCTAAATGTTGTACTAAACAAGATGGTAGGAGAGAGAAACAGAACCAAAAAAAAAATTTATATATATATATATTTCCTTCTGAAGCACTTCACCATCTTCTAGAAGAGAATCTCGGTTCCTTAACAGCGCGCACTTTTATCCAAAAAGTATGTCGAACTTTTCGCCAAAGTTTTCAAAAGGAGAGTGTTGTAAAAATAAATTGGAGAGATAAAAGACTTTTGTTCTGAAACCCTTTCAAGTGTGACCAATGACTGACCACGCGAACAACACTCAATCATTTATTGAAGCCGCCAGTTGAGGATACTTACTTTTAAAACTTAACTGGAGAGAAAACCACACCACTTAAAAATCGTCTGCGTGAGCTATTTCTTGCTACCAATCCACAAAAGGTGTCCATATCATTTCTTTGAAAAGTTGTTTTGGAAGTTCAGTTCAACAGACATTAGTAATTTTCGTAACAGATATAGTATTCAATTTTAAAGACTTTTTTTTTTCAAAGTAAATAACAGTTCACAAGTCAAGCATTTTGAAAATGCACTGGGCTGTAAAGTATCTAATGGATCATATGCTGAGTTGTGTCAAGAGAACAATTATCCAATGAAAAAAAAATTTATTTTTTTTCAAAACAACGTCTTTGTAAAATAAGTTGTAGCTCAAAAATTTTCGTTCAATAAAATTTTATAAATATTTCTTTGCTAAAAAATTTTAAATTATAAACTAACGATGATAGAGTTATATTAAATCAGTTTCATTTTAAGAATTTTGAAATATATCACAAATAATTTTTCATCAAAAATGGTAAATGTATGCTCGTGTCGAATAATATCAGAAAATATGTTGAAAATGTACAAATATTTTCTAGATAAAAACTCTTTATTACATGCTTAAACAATTAAGAATCTTTCAATACATATATGTAGAAAGCAATTTTGATTAAATAACAAATAATTAAAAATTTATCAATAAATAAATGAATATAATAAAATTGAAATGCAATAAGGAGTTTCAAGTTTAGAATTCAAAAACTACAGTTCCAATAAAAATTAAACTAATTGTAGTAGGAACATATAAATTAGTGCAAACAGTACAACAAAAATAAAAATTAATCAATTTACATCAAAAACTTTATAAAGTTACGCAATTTTATTCACACCAAAGAAAAAATCCAGTTGATTACAATTAAAATTCAAATATCTATATAGTTTGGTAAGTGTTTTGACAATTCAATAATTAATTTGGTATATTTTTATTTTATAATGTATTTTCTTATAGTAATAGTTACTCTTTATGAAGTATCTTAAATTTCTTTAAGCTTTATTTGAAGATAAAATTAACAGCAAGTTATATAAACATTTTCAAACCTTTTATGTTCACTTTATGATTGAAACTTGAATGACAATACATTTACATTATCATTAGCAAGCGTTGGAACACATAAGTACGAAAGTTTACGTAGCTAGACGTCCGGCTGACCAAATTTTTTATATTTTTAGCTAACATTAAATTTATAATTTTTGAAAAATGTTATCCTAAAATGATATTAATAAAATTAAAGGTAAATGTGGTAAAACTAAATAGAAATTTATACTTTTATAATCCAAAATTGAATAAGCTAAACCTTATTTTTGGATAAAGGTTTACTTACTAATATCCATTGATTTTTTTTCCAATTTCTTTCACATCAAAATGTAAGTAAAAAAAGATAACCCTAAAGTTATGTTTCTTAAAGCACTGAACATAATAGGGTTACCAGAAATAAAATTTTATCCCCAAATTTTCTGCCGAACCAAGTGGTATCCGTATCTACACCGAACTTGTTGATATTTAACATTTTTTAATTACAGAATACCTTGCATTTTGTCCTCTTTATCCTTCTTTTTTTGTAGAATATTTGAACATTTTTAAAAATACACTTAAAACTACTAAAAAAAATTCTTATATGTTTACTATCTGTGAAATTAATTATTCTCAACCTTCATATTATGAAAGCATCAATACTGTCAAACTTAAAGTTTATGCAAATGTTTTTCTCGTATAAGACTTGAAGTAAAATATATTGACCGAATAATATTTTCGATTTTAAAGCCTCTGAGTTTTAAAGGTCTGCAATCATAAGCTTATTATCGGGTTGCCACAACCAGCTTTTACTGGATTGTGTGTAAAATTCCGGAAGAAAAAAATATATATATATCGATTTAATACCTTACATTGCTGTCTTTATTTTTGTTTTTTATTTTTTGAAGAACGATAAAAGATCAGCTGTTTTGATCCTGAAGGCCTCACGCACTCTTTCTTTTCCCAATTTCAACAGTAAAAATAGCAAGAATAAAGAAGACGGAAAAGGAAAAAAAAATTAAGATGAGAAAAAACTAAGAATGACGAGTAAAAAATGTCTTCTCGGCTGATATCTGTATGCCATATGTTCACCAACATCAGAAACAGTACAAGAATTTCTTTCTTTGCTTTTCACATCCCAACACTCAACTCGAAAATTCTGTTTGTCAATCTAGCCTTTCTCGCCTCTTTCACACTTCCATACAGTATATTTTTTCTTTCTTATTTCATTTCTCCATTTCTGTCCTAGCATCATAGGAAGAATTCTTCACATGAAGGCATTGAGTTAAAAAAGTTCGATCCCGAAAAATTGAAGTAAGGCCTTCATGATAGAAAAAAAATAGAGTTCTTGGGCAAAGAACAATTTTGTGCGATTCTCCATCAGCTCTATTTGGCCAAAACGCTCAAAAGCGATTTCTAATAATCTTTTCTGAGGTTCTTAGTTCTAGATTTTTTTTGAAAAATTCCTGTTAGAGCTTATGGTTTTGTTTGAAACACTGCTAAACTTATTCCAGTCAAAAAGATAAATCACATTTTTGAACTTTCGTTGGATGGATTAATGTTTACAACGGCACTTGATCGCACACTTAACTGATAAGAGCTAATTTAATTAATAATAATTTTCAATAAAAAGGCATTTGTCTTATATAAAATCAATTTAACTGATAATATTTTATATTTGAGTATAGCAGAACAACATGTATGACTTTTTTCCGTCATTTTCACCTATTATATTTTGAAAGTTTTGATTTTGAAATTAAATATTAGTTTAATTAAAAATATTTACGCTTACTTAACTTTATATTCAACATAATGAATATAGAATAGATAAGAATAGTTCTTTCATTATTCAAACAACGATCTTCAAATAAAATAGTAAACCACCCATTAAAAATGTTTTTACTTTGATACACATTTACATTAATCACTTCATAAAAAAATTTAAAATATAGAAATCCATGATATTTTTCATATATTGTCTTTAACGTATTAATAATACGTTTATTTTAATAACTAAAACTGAATAAAGAAAATCTGCCGTATAAACGTAAATGAACTCTCCTTTACTCAAAATATATGGTATAATTTATTTATAAATGTAAAATACAGCGTTGAAAGATAAATTTGAAATAAAATTATTTAAAAATTAAAATCTTATTTTATCTATGTAACAATTTTATAATTAAATCCAATTAAAAATCATACTTCTTTTTATTTTTATTATATCTTTAATTAAATGCAAAATTAATTTATTATAATGAATATTAATATTCCTACACTCTTCTAAAAATGATTTTCGTAATCTGTTTCGCGTTAAAATAATGTTAAATTTTTAACAAAGCAATCGCAATCAGTTTAGTCAATCAATTACGATTTAATGTTACTTATTTTCGAGAATATATTTGAATCATGAATATTTATCAAAAGTGAGTTAAATAAGATCTAAGCGTTATTTATTAATAATTATTGCTTGTAAAATTAATTCAAACACAGCTTACGGTGGTTAAACTTTAAGGATTAAATTTACTTCTTTGGAATATACAACCGCAATTCTGTCTTGATCCAAAAGAGAATACAATCTCTCTTGTATTGATTTTCGTGAAATATTCATTTACGTAAAATAAGTTATTTCTAAAGTATTATTGATTTAATCTTATAGGGAACAAATTTAACTAGTGCTTTAAAATATATTTAATATGTAAACAAAAGAGTATTGAATTATTCACGCAAAATGTTTAAAATATGTAAGAGTTAATGATAGAATGATTTATCATTTTTAGATTTTTGAAATAAATGTTAATATTAATGGAATAAATTCATAAATTATAAAAATATCTTTCAAATGATTAAGAAAGATTAAAAAAATATTTGAGATTCTCATATTTCGCGGGGAGACATTTGATATAAACTTAAAAAAATCATGTGTTAGAAAATTATCGCGTTAAATCTAAAAAGAAAAAAAAAATGTAGGTATGTTCAAAGAAATATTATGAGATGTTACTATTTTTGATTAATATAAACAAACAGAAAAAGAGAAGTCTCGTTAATATAAACAGTCATACTTTTTTTCTGTAGATGTCATTAATATTAAGTCATATACTGTGACGCGTCAGCACATCTTGGAGAAAATTGGGATTCATTCGTTTACTAAATATAGAAAATGCTGCAATCTTCTTAAAAATCTATGTGAATGTAAAACCTCAATTGCTGCTTTTTTTCAATATTTAATATAAAAATGATTCATTGCAGATGTTATTAAGCAACAACACAAAAAAAAATTAAAATATGTATAGGAAACATTTCTTAAACAATTTATCAAACTGCCATACTTTTATGCATATGAAAAAGAAATTAAAATTTAAAATAATACTTTAAGTTAATCTTTCTTAGCAATAGGCATTTTAAAATTAAGATGGATTGAAGAATATAGTAGAGAAAGAGTAAAATAATTTGAATGGATTTATAACTAAGCGTATACTTGAACACATTATTTTGTGGGTTTCAGTAAAAAGATAAGAGATAAATACTTGAAAGAAGCCGTTTTGACTATTTGAAAAAAATTAAACGAGACTGTTTCCAAAATCCTGAAGAAACCATGCCGAATATGATTTAGGAGTTCATTCTCAAAGACCATGATAAAACTTCTTACTAATTGACCACTAATTTGATGTTCGGTGCAGGAGTTTAATATTTTCTAAGGACTTGTTTTATATAATTTTGATTTTCTGTAATTTCTTTGGCTTGTATACTATTTAAAGTCAAAAGAATTTTAAGAAATCAAAATTGTATAATACAACTGTTTAGAAAAGATTGACCCATTGAACCGAACATCAAATTAGTAGTCAATTAGTTAGAAATTTTATCGAGTACTTGACTTCGAGTACATCGTAATCGACATGGTTCTTTTGGATTTTGTAAGCAATTTCTTTCAATTTTTGCCCATTTAGTGAAAGCAGATTTTTTTCAAGTCTGTAGTACAACTATACATCTGCTAAATGCGAACATTCTTCTTCGGAATATCAATGACATAGTTCATCCTCAGATTCAAGTTGTGACTACATGGTGGTCAATCGACAATGTACACACTTTTCACGAAAAGCCATTGATCAAGATTTTGCAATGTGAATATGCTCTGTTCGAACATAGATACTGAATCTCCTTTGTGCTCTGATTGAAAAATAAAACATTATGCAAGCAATCATTGATAACTTGCAGAATTGAAGCGATTGTCTACGAATATCTTATCAATTTTTCTAATACATCCTAATTCTGTTTATGTCACAACGGAACCACTCAGATTCGACAAGCTATATTCGATCTATTCAGGAATGTTTCTCATTTCTGATACACACTGTGTCAACTGAATTTCTACCTTTTTAGACCATCCATATTGAAGTTTTTTCGTCCCTGAATACCCGAAACTTCATTCTATGGACGTCTCTACATTTTCGAATTTCCATCGCTTTTTTTAAATGATTTTTAGTACGTTCGGAATAGCTTTTCTCTTCCAATAAACTAAAACGGACAACTTCTTTACTATATAATCGTCCATAGATTTTGAAAGGATGCCTGGTCAAGGTAGATAAGCTTTTATATTTATAGATTTTAACTTTCTTACGGCAGCCTTTTTTGTCTGAATGACACTTTTGATGGCCATTCTGATGTGACTTTTATTGACATAAGTACTTTTTAGCCGTAAAATCTATTTGCAATAATTTGTGATACATTCAAATGTTTAGCTACATTTCTATTTGAATTTCTACACAGGACCAATTTTTTCCCCGCGCAATCAGAGGAAGATTACAGTGGAATCCCATTTTGTTAGATTACAGTGTGGTGTTAAAATTTGTTTAAATGCCCCCATACAAGACACTTAATCCCACAATAAACTTGACAACCATGATAATTATGCAAATTTTGGGAAAATTAACACTTTAGTTTGTAGATTTATGAAAAACAATCTATAATTTTGAAACTGTCTCAAAATGAAAATTTGCATGAACTAAACATAAATTATATAATTTTTGAACAAATTGCTTCCAAAATAATTATAATTATTATTATATAGTTATTTTTACCAAAATATGATTTTTATTTTTGATTGAAAATCAAAACTTTCAAAAATGTAAGCATTACCCATAATTTCGAGATATTCTAATTTCTATATTTTAGACAAAGCATGAAACATAAAAATGGATGCAAGTAGTTAAATATAATTAGGTGATATAATTTTTCAATTAATTATAGTGTATTTATCGTAAATACACAAATATTTTGTTAAAGAAAGGCACACATATTTATTTTTACTGTGCTCACAGAAAATACTTTTTTTCATTTTTGCATTTAGCAATAATTTTTATCATAATTATATATACCAAATTATTGAAAGCAAAAGTATATTATGGTGCTAAAGTAAAATATTGATTTTACTTCAGGACTCAGAAATGCTTTAAAATATAAACTTAAGGAAAATGATTTTTTTTATATTATTCCAAATGTGTATTAGTAAGATATTATTATATATTTTAGAATTTCTTGCAGAACTTTTTTTAAAAATAAAAGCCAGTTTAATTTGGGATGCAAAATATTAATTAAATTGCACACTATTCTACTTCATGCTTTTGGAAATTTAAAAACAATTACATTTAAAAATTTTACTATCATACTACAGAAAAAATAGGCATATCTTTATTATTTGAATACACTATTTTTCTAGCAATTGACTGAATTTAAATAATTTAACACGTGTTAAAACTGAAATTAAATAAACCAAAATAATCATCCAAGAATTTTTGTATTATTTTTTTATAAATTTAATTTTTGTTACAAAGCCTATCTAAGCCTACTTCAATATTAATTTGAATGTGTTTTCCTTTTTTTTTTTTTGTAAAACGAATTATTTGGTTTTTTAAAAATTTTATTGTATGATTTCCTATAATATCATGAATATAAGGATCATGAACACAAGTGCTATAATTTGATTAGTTTAAAGAATTTAAGTATTTGATTTTTTTTCAATATCTTAATATATAAGATTTCGCTGAAAAATTAAATGACATAATTTTTTTTTCGTTTTTTAGGAAAATCCTTCAACATTAAGCCAAAATATATCTGTATTTTAGTAAAAAATAAGAATCAGTATAATTTTTCTGTCATGACCAAACTATATTGCAACGGTAATGATTTATGCAAAGGTATAATGTCGTTTACGACCAAGCTGTCAAACACAGGCGCCCTACATTTGACAAGAGGTCATAAATAATCGAAAACCAGTTAACTAGGGGAAAATCGATCTTTCAGGGATCTACCTAATAGGTTCCATCATTTTTCTAAAATGTTAGGATACATGAAATTTTCTATGATTTATACACATTCTAATGATTCATAAAATTAATATTCAACTAGAATAGAAGCAATTTCCTATTCACTATTAAATTCAGAAGTATGAAATATTTACTAAAATTATTAGAAAGTTAAGAAAGTAAATATCGCAACTTTAGGAGCACTAAAGTTTATTTTCACCCTTAAAATTTGTTCGAGCTTAGAATTTATCTCGAAGCATTAGACTAGGATAGATAAATGACAAGATAGTAATAAAAATGTTAAATTTAGAAACAGAAATTTGTAATAAATTTTAATTTATATAAATTACATCATGAAATTAAATAATGACGATTGAACAAGTGATTATACAGAAAAACATATTACAAACTATATGAAAATTATTATTATACATTACAATGACTGTATTATTCTTTTATATAAAAAAGGTCAACTAAAATCCAACTTCGAAACTAATATTCATCAAACATCACCAAAATGTCTTTTTAAAATGCCAAAGATTGGATCAATTTTACATTTTTGAATCCAAGAACAGTGCATGTGTGATCTATAAAATCTATAAATACCAAAATAAAGATCTCATTCTAATAACATACGTCATAAGCAAGAAAATTCAATTCTTTTATTTCAAATCAGGCAAGAAAAATCTAAGTTTTATTTTTAGTTCCATCTTGTTTTCTCGATTCGTTTTTTGTTTCTCTCTTGAGAAATCATTAATCCAATGAAGTCACTGGGATCAATATCTGGAAACTCTTTCCTTTCAATTCAGGAAAGCATACGATACTAGAGACGAAAAGAAAAGTAGGAAAATATATATATATCTGTAAAAAAGGAAAAAAATAAAATTACAACTCTATTATTCTACGTACTGGTTGTTGCTTACGACGAAAACTGGAGACTTCTTATTTGGATAGTCTATGATCTATCGAGAAATGAAAGGTGATCGGCACATGATGGGAGACGATCCCTAACGGATCCTTTTATGTTTGTATCTTAGCTCAGCTGGAATGGCAACACTTAGTAAAAGAACATTATTTGGGAGAAACAAACTTTACCTAATGATGTTTTGGGTGGAATACATACTCTTTTTGGAAATAAATGTTTTCTTTTTCTCACAAAATTTTCTTTTTTCAATTTCAGAATTTAACCTGAATTATGCGAATAAATGAATTAATTTTTTTTTGGAATATATAGAAAAAAAGTAAATGCAATATGAGTTAATCTTGAATTCCTTTTTTGGCATTTTAATTAAACGTAAGTACGTTTTAAATTGTCCTTATTTTATTTGTTTCGCTAAAATGTGAAGGAAAATTCAATGCTATTATTAATAAAATAAAAAAGTTGGAAAAAGAAAGCTATTTTTACTATACAGGTTAAGCAATTGTTTAGAAATAAAGAAGTACAGTTTTAAATAGACTAGCATAAGTTAATAAAAAAATTCGAACTGTACTATATAGCTGTATTAATCGCATAATGTAGACCTTTAATGTAGAGATCACATAATGTAGAGAAATTTGTTAGGAGTATGTCTTTAGTTCGAAGGCCGGTGGCTTAGTGGTAGCATTTCACGCTCCCAAGTCCCAGGACCGAAATTCGATCCCCAGGATGAGCAAGATCGACTCCGCCTTTCATCCCTTCAGTGGGTCGATGAACTGAGTACAAAGCATGCTTGGGAACTAAAGACTGGAGGTCTCAACGTTAGGTTGACCACCTAACTGAGACATATGCTTCGCACCTCAGGGCCTTCGGTCATGAAAACAGTTATGGGAACTGTAGGCCTTGGCCCTCATGGACTGTCATGCCACAAAGTTTAGTTTAGTTTATGTCTTTTGGTTAGAAAAATCAAATTATGTCAGCGTATTCTTAACAAGCAAACATTTTCAAAAGTTGAATGATTTGTGTCAGTTATTAATTTGATGAGATTAATTAAAAATTTTCATTATTAACCAATTTTAACAAATCATTAATTAATACAAATGAAATTAATTGAAAAGTATTACATCATTTACATAAAATTATCATGTAATTAATAAATTATATACATATATATATATATATATATATATATATATATATATATATATATATATATATATATATATATATATATATATATATATAATGTTTGCAAAAGTTTTAATAATACAAACGTTCATAATTTAGAAAATGAATAAGAGAAAAATAAATAAAACTTCAACAAATGTAAGAAAATTTCGAGAAAATGAGATTTCTTAAGTAACTGCGTTTAAAAAAGATATGCATTTAAAATTTGAATAAATTTAACAGCATTAATTTACATATAATTTTTATACCATTTAGGAATTAATTAAAAATTCATTTTAAAACTACATAAATCGATTTGTCGTAACATTCAGTTTTAATCGTAGATGCGTGACTTAATATAATTATTAATAAAAGTTAAAGCTGATCTTGTATAAGCTATACGTACTTCTCCTCCTCAACATTTATATTCAGTAGTGTAATTCTGCAAACATAAGCAAATATCCATGTAAATTCTAAATGCATCAATGCTTCTCAAATGTATACATGCATGCATTAAGAATATGCGAGTATTGTAATAATTTGCATATTTCGCAGTAGGTTTACGTGGAGTCGAAACTTTCAGATTCTTAAAAGGTAGAAAATCGCTGGCGAATCGTATCAGAAGCGCACAAGAGCTCGATCTCCACTATTGAAATTACGTGCAACTCGGCATTTTTGGAGCAGCCAAAAATTTAATTAGGTTCCAAGGCACATCCAAAAGCTGCCAAATGAACACTTGCGATAACTCAGACGAGTGACGTCACGATGTGCTGCTACAAATTAGATTCTAAGCTCTCCGAAATGCGCCGAGAAACTATGGTGGGTGCAATTTACAATAGGCGATGCCACTAAGCAACCACCACAACAACCAACCCGCACGTCTTGTTTAACACTCCGCATTAAGTAAGATATTCGCTCTTTTGGTTCATAATAATCATAAAAGACGCCCCAGAGTTGCTGGTGCTTCGGAGAATAACGCTCTAGTATCGTACTCGTGCAGTGGAATGTTAATTTATGGACTAGAATCTTCAAATGGTGTTGCCAACATTATCGAGGAGAATCAGTAAAACTGAATTTTCGTCAAAGAGGAAGAAAGAATGGATGTTTAACAAAGCAACACATCTAATGTTAATGTGTACCTATTACAGTGACTCATATCGACTGTTATACATATTCATCAGACTGGTTTTGGCTTTTAAAAGCATTATTAAATTTCATGAACTCATAGACGGTAATAGGAAATGGCTGTTTAGTGTAAGGTTTCGTCGTATTTAGAATTTAGAATGGAATCTGGATTAATATAATGGTTTGAAATATACCAAATTTACAGTATATTTAAACAGAATGTTATTTAAATTTATATTTCACAAAATGTTAAAATATTTGGTATGATTTTAAAGTATAGCCTTTTATTTAAAAATCTTTACATACCATGTTGAATTTAAATAGAATTTCGTTGAATAAATCGAACGTCTATATATCTTAAACTTTATTGATAAAATAGCCCATTGTTAACTTTAAAAAAATTCATAATGTGTACGTTTTTAAAAGTCGAAACAATGATCAAATAATATACATTCTCAGCAACATTTCATACATATGTTTAGTGTAAAAAAACCTGTATATAAAAATAAAATCTTTTTTAATTTTACTTCATTAGCTTTGCTTTAATTTCACGACACATTCATCATCATTTAAATCAGGAATAAGAAACAGAAGAAGATGATCTAAACAGTTCTACGCTTATAATAGTAACTAAATTATTTTCTAAAAAATAAATTTGAATTTCTTAAAATAAGCAAATTAATCACGTAGTTTATTTAATGGAAATGATAAAGTTTGGGAAAAAATGAGTGCATTTTTATAAAGTACATTTTCTGGTATTTATTCAATATTTCGTCTTAAGGAAGAAATACATCTTGATTTGTATTTAATTTCTTAATATTCTGTATATTTTTTAACGTTTTTATGACTGCCTATCAAAATTCCACATCAGAATAATTTGTAGTGCCTAATAATTCATAAAATACAAAATAGTGTGCTTTAATTTTGTTTTATAGTCTATAGTTATTTTTTTAATTTTCACATAGTTTTATTTCTTTGCAGAAAATTTTATTTTGCACTGTTAAAGTGCGAAGGAGGTAGAGCGCATAAAGTGCAGGCGTTAATAATCCTTTCATCTGCTCAAGAAATGAATATAAACAAACAAAGCCTAGCAGAATATTTCCTATTGTGGCAAAGAAGGATAAAACGCATTTAAATGAGACGTATTTCAGCGTTACAAAGGAGTATTCAAATATTACCACGTCCAGCTCAACGTGTTGATGCCAAGACCATTACAATTCAAATTCGGACTCGAATACGAAGAGTGTATAATGATTGGGAAATGAAAACGTTAAGGCATATGAAAGTTGTAGCCCCTTTATGAGAGTCCGATTGTGATGCATCTTCAGTTCCACTTCACAATGGCTGTAAACTAGAGGGGGGTGGGCCGGCTCTGAGATGATTGGTAAACTGCCAACTTTTTCGAAAACTCTTCTCCGGGACAGATCGATAATAACTGCCGCTGCTCTCCTTTTGTAGCCCTTTCCAGTGTCCATGGAGAGTGCGCAGTCCGGTGGGTGAGGGGAGATGAGATGTCGCGTCCCACACACAAACACGCGCCTCAAGTCTCCCTAAACCCCACAGAAAATAAAAGCGGCGTCTGGCCCACATTCCGATGGAGGACTTTCCCCCTTTCAGGTTTCCCCACCGAATACCGATGGTGTTTTTCAGTGGGGGTCCTTGCGTGAGGAGGGAGTTTCTGTGGAGGAAAAGAAGGGGTGGTTGCTTGGGGAATAGGATGACCAAGATGCCAAACGACTCGTGGCCATCTCAAACACAAATTCTTTTCTGATTTCCGTTAAGAACGTGAGGAATAAACTAATATTATATATTAATAGCTAAAATATGAATACAAATTGTATCAATAATTATTTTCAACACAATTTAAAATTTAGACATTTCTGTTGAAATAATATTTTTTTATATTGAGTGAAAGGCCATAATTTAGAATTTAAATAATTACATGTTTCAGCAACATTGTAATTAAATCAGGTCTTCAAAAAAGTAAATTATACAAAAAAAATATGTGCATAGCGATAAATAAAATAGAGAATAAATAATTTTAAGCAAATATTCAATATTAGTGTTCGAGAATACATTACATAAAAAACTATTAATGGTAAGAAAATAAAAATATTATTCCTTTATTTTTTTAACATTTAACTGGGGAAAATGTTATGAGAAAATAAAAAATAACAATGACTTCACTTGATGAATGCTAAAGTCAATATTTTTTTTAATCTTTTCGCAAAATGCATCGTATTTTTGGATGTCACAAAAGTTTGCAAAAAACTAAATATATGTTTTAAAAAAAACAATCTAAATAATTTGCGTGTACCGTTAAAGATTGGTATGATATGAAGACAAAGTTATGAAGTTTTGAATTTTTTTTTATTACCTCATGGTTTAAATAGCATTCATCTTTCAAACCTTAAGATAAAATAGCTTATCCTTAACACAAAAACTTTGACTATTCTCTCTTTTATGATCCAAAAATGTTTACAAATAATTCACTCATCACAAATGAATAAATTATTAATATACTCATAATACTATTCATGTAAATGTATGATAAGTATTTTTTGAAAAATTTAAGAAGACTTAATGTTACTTATTTTTGAACAAGAAATATTGAAAAAAAATATAATAGAAATAGTATATCAAAATATTGTAAAAGAGTTTGTGTTGATGAACAGTAATTTACAAATCACCTCTTTTCAAGATTTTTACATGAATTCTTTAAAATTCAGAGGAATTAAACTTATAAAAAATATCATTATTCTTAAAATGAATCAGTTTTGTGCCCAATAAATATGACTATAAATAAAAAGGACAAATGAATTCATTTAAAAGAAATAATTGATCTTTTTTTACTCCAATTTAATGGCCAAAAGTCTTTGTAAGGTATTTTAGCTTTCACTATGTAAATTGCCTTCTTTTAAGAACTTTTAATAAACAGTTGGCGGTATTCACAAAAGTCGCAAGGTAAAAAACACGGAAAATTCCCAAGCTCCCACATCAACAAATGGGTGCACAAAGCAGAAACGCAATGCCCATCTCTCTTTGTCAACAGTGGCTGGGATCAAATCGGAGTCCTTTAGGACAATTAGGATTTTGAGAATTTATAAATATGTTGAATACCAACAACGTAATTTTAAGTCATGATCAAGTAACGTGGTCAAAACCTAGTTGGCACCATACTCTCCAAACTTTCACATCATACGAGTGGAGAGACATACAACAAAGCTTCATACCGCTCTAAAGGAGAGACAGACAAAGACACTCATCATGAATTTTAATGACATTTATGTTAACATCGAATTGATTATACATAATGAAATAATAATATGTTGTTATTGCTAGGCTGGCAATATGGCGTAAGCTGCTCCACTTTTCCAACTGAACCCTATTTTGGTGTGGAGTCCGACTTCCTCAGTACACAAATGCCATAGATACCCGTTTATAGAGAAGGCAACCATTCACAACCCATTCACACAAGGAAAGGACAAACACATGATAGATAGATAAAGAAAGTACATCCATGCCCGAACCGGGATTCGAACCCAGGTCCTAGCAATCCCAGTCCTAGCGATCCCAGGTCCTAGCAATAGTGGCCAGTGTGCCTACACTGGCCACTAGACAAGGTGGGTGGCAAAAATATGAATAAATGAAATAATTTTTGATACATCAGAAAACGTATCCACAAACTAGATTTGTGAAACAGAGCTTCAGTCAAATGATGGGTTCGATATTTGGATAAATTTTTTTCTTAGAAACTCCTGTCAGCACCACTGTCTTCAAATAAGTGAAATCTGAAATTGCTTTTTTCCCATCAAAAGCGGCACACATGGGAGATTTTTCAGCTTTATGTAAGAATTGTGATCTAAATTAATGAATAAAGGTCACGAAGGTTATCTAAAAAAGAAATCTGAATGAGGAAAATCACACATTATATGAAATTGATAAATCGATAAATAAGTTATAAGAGCATTAAAATTATGTAGCAAGAACGTTCTATTAAATCGCATCATACCACATATGTTGACAATAATTTAAGGAGGAATTAATTGAGGCAGTGTATCACACCATTCATGTTTTTCCATTAGAATGAAATCAAGTGTCACTGAGATTTAAAAAAAAAAAAAAAAAAAAAAAAAAAAGCTAGGCACTTAGAGCAGCAAATCATAATTTCGTAACATTTCAGGATCTGAATTTGACACAGAAAATGTGTAAAAGATTATCCTATTGAAATTATCTGCCTCTCTATTGGATTATAGTTATCATTCTCTCAAAGTAATATTTTTCTGGAAAAAATAATCGTTATAGACAAATCCTTATTTCTTTTGATATATCGTGATCTTTTCCATAACAAATTAATTCTTTAAAAATAAAAAGAAATATTTATTCCACATAAAGTGTCTTCAAAAAAATATTTGCTAATATATAACAATAAAAGATCTTCTTAATCATAGAATGCATAGCTAAGTACCTTTTTCGTTTTCAATAGAAATGGTTTGTTATCTTTAAAATCTCCAGATTTTCAAATTTCCCCATAAGTAATTCGAAACTCTTTTGTTGCTCCACTACGTTATCTACCAACTTGACACTTCATTCTTTGTAGAGGATTTACACGATTGCAAACCACTTCACTTGCTCAATGCACCCCAAATAATACGAAGAGCATTTTGAAGGATAAAGACCCAATACCTTCTATTACCACAGGAAACGGATGTTTAGTCCAGACAATCGGAAATTGTTTAGGACTTTTGACAAATTTCGAATAAGAGGTCAGGAGGACAATCGACAAGATGTCTCCAACAATCTATGATGGAGGAAATTTAAACAATATGTCCCATGAACCCATTAAGTAATCTTTTGAAAGTCATACAAAGTTTCTGCCCTTTCGCATTTTAACTTCTTCCTTTGATGCTATTGTCTTTGGTAATTGACTTAAATGCAGTTTGAGGAAACATATTCATTCGAGCAATAAGAGCTGCCACATACATTTTTCAGCATGGCGTTGAATTTTAAAGCATATTAATTCATCGTTATCAGTGGTTCTAAAACTAATCAAAATTTTTATTCTGAAAATTAACAGTGTTTCTTTCGGTTTTAGTTCTAAAGTATGCTATATTAAAAATGGATCAGTAATCAAATGGTATTTTTTTAAAAGAAATATTTATGGAGTTTTATATGAATGAAAATTTTTAGAGTTAAAAATACACAGTTTAATAAAAATGATTTTAAAGAAATAATATTTGAATTTTTTAAAAAAAGTGTTCGTTAATGAGCTCTTGAAAATTTAACCGAAGTCTTAAAATTTAATTTGCAAAATTATTATTATTATTATTTTTTGTTAAATTTTTATTTCTTAAATTTGTATAAAATTTTGCTAATAATATAATATTGGGATTCAAAACTTAAATACATAATTCAATTTCTTTTTAAAGTAATAACATTTAAATTTGAAGAGAATTATTCATCAATAAACTATTTTAAAAGTCAATTAAAACGTTTTAATTTATATTGTAAAGTTTTGATTTCTATTTTTTTTCTGTATGATTTTTCTCGAATTTCTCAAATTGTTAATAATAAAATCTAGAAATTTATAACTTAAATATGTAACTTATTTTTAGTAATAAAATTTAAAATAAATGAATTATTTTTCAAGTAATTAAGTTTTGTGCTCTACGTTAGATAATTAACTTGATACCTTTTACGCACCAATTTCCTAATTTTTGAAAATTAAGTAAAAATTAATATTTATATTATGATATAAATATTTGATTCTATGCGCATATGTGTTAAAATTTAAAATACTGTTCGTTAGAAATTGCTTACAAGTATAAATGTATCTACCAAATAAAATACACTTGGTAATTACACTCTTCAAAATCAATACATTTTATTTGTTCACAATTATACGTTATGTTTCATAAAACTAAAAATCCTATGTTCTTCAATTGAAAAAACTACTTTTGTATCATAATTATATTTATAGTCGAAAGATGGCGTTAGTAGTCGTTAAAGGAACAAAGGAAAGATAAAATGATCAGTTCATAAGGGTTACGCTTATAAAGATATGTCTGATTTTAACAGTTCAATATACTAAATTATGTTGAAAATAAAGATCCTCTTCTTAATAATTAAGCTGGAAAATTCGCTTCATTATTTCTTAATGTGCTTCTTCTAGGTTAGGTCCCTATAAGTTATAGAAGGTTATAGGTTTTTAAGGTTATAGAAAACCTCAAAATATACTAATTATTGAAATATATATATTAGGATGCTTATGGATTAATTATTTTAGGAAAATAATGTGGCGAATTGCACTTTAAATAAAAATGAAATCTATTATTTTTCCTTAATCTAGGGTAACGATATTTAATAATATGAGATTTTGAATGTTAATAAATTAATTCATAATCACACACACATACATTTATAGAAAGTAATGTAATGTATTCCCGGTTAAGTCTGTTTACTGAGAATTATTATTGATATCATTAATTTTAAGGCATGCAACTTCTTTGAAAACACATTCTACAACTGTGAATTTCAAGAAGGAAAGAGGTACCGAAGTTGCTCCTATTAACCAGTGGCCCTATTGTGAAATCTCAAACATAAAAGCCGATAAAGCGTAAAGAGAGAACTCTTTATTTATTTATTCCTATTTATTAACTTTCTTTATTCAGGTTCAGGTACGTAACAAGCAGCACAAAACTCTTGGGAATCACAGGGTTCAAAAGAGACCCTCAACCACTTTCACACGCGAAGCGTTGTACTTTGGTACTTGTGCGTTAGCTACGGGGGGTAATTATGCATTTTTTTTTCCTTCGGCATTTTCTCTTCAACCCCACGGAAGCTGGCTTAGGAATGAATTTAAGGACTCTGCGTGGATTCCAGTGATTAGAGAGGAGTTGAGATATTTGCGTGCTGTTAGTGAATCTTTCCATCGAAGTGTTATGCGCCAATGAAACGTTAGGATAAGTTTTTCCAAGCACGGAAGAATGTTTTCCAACGAATGTTCTTCAATGTCTTCTTCTGTATGGAAGCGGGTAATTACGCTCAATCTTCTGTCTAGATAGGGGTCTTTCAAGCTGGAAATGGTCCTTCCCCTTTCCTTGCAACCTTTCTCGGAATTGTCACTTCTTTCTAATTGCACAATTTGCTGAATGATGCTTTATTGATTTATTGCCACATTTATTAGAAGAATGGTCCCACACGCATACTTTATATTCGGAAATCATGAGTTGTTATTCTTTTATTTGTAAATTAATTAATTATTCTACAATGCAACTTAAAGTTTTAGTCTTCTGTTCTAAATTAAAATAGAAGATAAAAATAAGTATTTGATTAATTGGAAAAATTCATTTTATTATCTTCGTTTTCTTATTTACATATAATATTTCATATTTATGATGCATAATCAAATAGCTAAAAAAATATTTTGTGAACAATGAATATTAAATTTCGATATTTAGCGAAATTACTGTTACTGAAAATGATGCTCCCTTTTTCTACAGTTTAATATTTTTGTTAAAAATATATAATTTTAGTTAAGATTTTTTTTAAAAATATTGTATTTATGTCTAAAGATTAAACAAATATCAATTTTAATTTTCATTAACTAATGACTGCAACAAAATATATAAGCATTTTTAAATTATCAACGATACCTCAAGCCAAAATTATAAGAAGAGCAATTATTACTTAATAAATATATTATATAAGTAAAATTTTAATCAGTTCATGCACATTTATAAGAAAACTATTAGACTATGAATGAAATCGTATTTTTATATAAAGATATTTTTGGAACGCTCATTGTCTTATGTTTTTATTTATAGCTATCTATTAGAATAATCTAAGAAGATTTTGGGTTAGTGAATCATTTTCGCTAATAATCAAAGAAGATAATCTCACATAAGCAAACTGATCCAATTGATTTATCTTAATATCTAAATGAAACAATTTTCCCCTTGATACGCCGAATAAATTAAATATTAAATAGAATTCAACATTTTAAGAATGAAAAAATAAACTAAATCAATATACGTAATAAGAAGATTTGCAAGAAAAATGTGAAATTAATCGTAAAAGCTTTAATCACTTCTTAAGTTAGAAATTAAAAGATTTAAACAGAGAAAAAGTGATTGAAATTTATGCTTCTGAATCTTAAACCTCATTTAAGATTTATTAAATTTAAAGAGTGGCAAATATAGATTTTCTCTCAGAAAGTACAGGAAATTATTACATGATGTAAAAAATTACGTTTTTTAATGTATGAGAGGAGTTCTCATAAATTAATAGTAATCCACATTTGAAAGAAAAGTTATGTTAATAAAATAGCTGTACATTGTATGTCATAATTATTGAGAGTTTGAAACTCATCACACTGTTTAGTAATGCATTTTTAAATTTAAGAAAAAAATAATAAATTCAAAAAGTCAGCTGTAGAAACATTCATCACTCTTTTCTTTCAATAAACATTTAAAAAGTAAGGAAGTGTTAAATTTAAGAAAAAACCTACTCAAATGATTTCCGTTAATTTTTGAAACTTTTTTTTAACCTCCTAAGTACACGTCGGCCGTTATTTTGCGTGCTTTCAGTTACGGTTACAGTTTTAATGGTTTTCGATATAAAAAAAAAACAAATGAGAAGAATAAAAAAAATGATATTTAGCATCAAGTTAAAAACTTCGCACGTCAAAACCACATTATAATTACGCAAGCTAGGTAACTCATTATGAAAATTTTGTTTCTAATATTTTGACGTGAAAAGTAAGAGTTTTCCAAACGCTTAAAATAAATTTATGGAGAAAACACATGAAATATTTCCAAACTTAGATATTTGTGGGTTCGAATAAATATTTAAGAAAAAAGTTTATTTTTTACATTTTTTAATAAATTGCAAAAATGCATACCTAAATTTTAAAAATAAATGTAAACGACACTTCTAATGAACCATATATTTGTATAATTAATTTATCACGTCATGTGTAATAAATTTGACGTATTTATCTTTAAAATGAGGCTTCTTACTTAAGCCTTAAAGCTTGATATCTTCCCATACAATTTTTATATTTTAGATTTAACAGACCTTTTTCATATAAAATGCTATATAGTAACTTTTCTGAAATAATAGCTGAAAATATAGGGGTAAATTTGAATTTGATTTACTAAATCCAGACTATTAATTCGAATCAATTTTTTTTTTGATAATCCATGAGATCAACTTAAATGATTAAAGGGATTATTATTTTTTATCTCAAAATTTACCACGCTTTAAAATTGAAATGATGTGTCTTTAAATTATCACTTTATTATTTCATCATTATTTTATCACTCTAATATTTTATCATTATTTTATCACTTTAATATTTTATCATTTTTATCACTCTAATATTTTATTATTATTTTACCATTCTAATATTTTATCACTTTAATATTTTATCATATCATTTATCTTATCAATTTATGTTTCAGGAATTCATTTACATAGCTTAAAACGTCCTGATTAAGATAGCTTGAACTTGTCAAAAGATTTATCGTTTCAATGTACATTTGACTATGATACTTATTAATAAAAAATTGACAGAACATATTTCATCTGATGGGGAATACGCGTTGTATCGCGCATAATCTCCATTTGTAACGTGATTGGAAAACATCAATTGAAAAAAAATGTTGTGTTACCGAAGTCGAATTCATGAGAAATTTTAAATTATTCCGAAACCAATTTAGGAAATAAATTGTGTCATCTAATATTCCTCGTGGGGTCCCAAATGAAACTTAGAAGGGTATACCATAAAAATTGAAGAATGAAAGAAAAGAATAGAAGCGAAGAAACAAAAAATGATGCGAAATTGGAATTCGTTCAACTTAGAAGAAATAGTCTTTTCTAATGTGGCTTCAGCCGCTATTTCGCCTGGCAATTCTGTAGTGTAGAAATGTACTTTTTCCATTTTTTTCATCATCTTTTCATTTTGCGGGCTTATTTTTTCACTTTTATTTTTCTAACTTCTATATTTCCTAGGGTTCGACCACTTATTCCTTCTGTCGCTTCCAGATTTGTCCCTGTTAGTTTCTCATACTTACTGGATTAAAAAAGCATTCTTCTTTATTTCTTGAAAAATAAATCTTTAAAATAACCCATTTATATTTAAACATGTGCGTGTATTGAAATCCAATTTATTCAATATGTAATCATACAAATATACATGCAAAACTATTAAGTATGATTAACTACATGCCTATGTAAACTAATTCTAAATTTAAGTTAAGCAAAATAATAAAATTACGATTAAATATAAAAAATTTTTAAAAAATTTACTTCATTAAAATTTCAATCTTTTCGCAAGAATACAGGAACAAAAGCCAATTTTTTTTAAATTTAAAACATTTCATTATTTAGTTTTAAAACATCTCCGAAGCAATTTATAAAATCTGCCAATGATTAGAGCAAACTTATTTTTCTTTGGCGATCCATTCATTTGAATAAAATTTCAACTTCACATGAAGATATTGAAGAGGGAAAAATAAAACTAATTTTTACTAAAATTGCTTAGAAATCATCATAGTTTCAAATCTTTACTACAACTGGCATTCAGCTTCAAAATTAGCCAAAGTAAGTAGAAAAAATCCTGTTTTTTAATTCTTTTGGTACCGCATAATTTTTATATAAAAACTTAAAAATAATTTAATATTTGATCCTGTCTTGAAATTTTAAGTCATAGCATAAAAAGATGAAACATATTCTATATCTATCATTAAAGTTATTCTAAAGTCATTGTAAATTTTCGAATTTTAAACACAAATAGAAGCTTGAAAATTTAATTTTTAACAGGTTGTAAATGAAATTATCCACGGAGCAGAATTTTAACCAAAAGCAGTTACCCGACACTTGCGGACCATATTTGTCGAATAGACACCATGTATTTGACTTCAAAAATTTTTAATTATAAGCCTAATTGCAAACAAATCTAGGGGTTGGCCCAAACTTTGATGGACTGATTGTGTAGAAAAGAATTTTAAAGTGCTGAAAGTGACAAATTGGAGAACTATCGCCTCCCGAAGAACACAATGGAGGATTGTTCTTAGGAAAACCTTGGCCCAACCCCGGGCTGAAGAAGAAGAAGAAGTAGCCCAAAACATTCTTACTTTTTCTGATTAAGTCTACATTTATTTTACTATTTTAAAATAAAATAAAATAATAAACACTCTATTAAAATAATGATTATTTTATAAATTTTCACTATGAAAACATTTTAATTTAATCACTATTGAACATCTAGAGATGAACTCAGAAATCCTCTGATTTCCACTGGTGTGCGATTTGATTTCTCGTTGGCAAATTTTGTGTTTCATCGTTGGCAACAGAGAGATTGCCTAAAATGTTTGTAAAAATCTAAAATGAATAGAATATCATGTTTAAGTTTATGAATACACATTAGAGGATTAAAAAGCTCAACAATGGACTTGAGATATTAGACTATATGATGACGTCATAAATGCCACCTATTTTTAATGTACTTTTATTTTAAAACCAATTATCATGGTATATAGAGCCAATGCACTAAAAATAATCTAATACTAACCTTTGCATGAGAGTTATTTTTTATAAATGTATAGATTAAATAAAACAATTTAATATATTTCATTGCATCATGATATTTATTTATAAGATATGTTCAAATGCATCTTATCAGTCGCAACTCTTTATCATTCAAATATTTCAAAGGTCTGTAAAAATTCAAGTCTATCCCAGTTGAATAAATATCTAAGCACAAGGAATTTTTACAGAAATGCAAACTACAGTTTTTCCATTCAAAGATATAAATTGAACAGATTTCCAACCAAAGACACATCCCATCGCTTTCGTAGGGCCAGCTGGGAAATAAAAACAATTGCCGGTCTTGAACAACTCTTGCAAAAAGGGAAGAAAAAGTAAATAAACTGTGTGACCGGATAGCTGCTGTCAGGACGTAACCCATAATGATATCTCCTGTGCTGACTCCCACAAGGACTCGACTCAAGTCAAACTGGTACTCCGGTCTCAGCGTCCGGAATCGCAGTTTGCTCTACTGCCTGGATAAAAGTCTGAGAGTAAAGTCCGGAAATTATATTTTGTGTGAGATACAGGAGCAAGGAAGAGGAGGTAAAAAAGACACTAAACGAATCCTTACTCGACTACAGGAACAGAGCCAACGAAAGAGGGCAATTTTTTCCCCATCTTTTCGTTTCCCTGCCTGTTTTGTTTCATCTTGGCTATTTTTTCCCCACTCGAGTTTTGAGGAAGATGATGTTTAGGTAAGTGACCTTAGAAATATTTACTATCTCAGAGTTTTTGTCGGAGGAGAGGGAAAATTCTTTTTTCGACAATATATCGCTCAAGATAGTCTCTTAAAAAAAGAACAAATGTTTAAGATTTATTAAAAAATATATACGACTCGTTCATTGCAAATTAAAACTGTTCCTTAAGAGTGTATTAAGAAAATGTATTGTTTTTAGTAATTATTTATATGTTACAAAAATTGATTAAGAACGTCGTTTTAACAATAAGCGTATTTTTTTTAATCTTGTGTTAATTTTTAACTTGGGATTTCATTCAATATAAATTGAATGTTTGCATTGAAACACTTGATCAATAATAAAGTCAGACTATGTTCTTAGGTTATATATTTTTGAAATATTTTCAGTGTGGTATATCTATGTTATATATTTGGATTATTGCTAAAATATTTCAAGTATTACAGATAGGTATATATAATTGGTCAGCATTTATTTTTTGCACGCAAGGTCTAAATTGGCAGAGACCAAAAAATTAAAATGAATTCCAAATCACTGCAAACAGTATGATGGAGTTTAGGAATTGAACTAAATTATTTTAATAAGCTCTAACTTCTCGACTACTAGGTCTGCTGCCTTATTCTTGGAAATATTCCCGGATCAGAATTACAATATATATCAAAGGTTGAGCTTGCACGAAAGCATACGTTGCCATTTATCTTCATATTTGCATGTTAATTTATATTTAACTTTTCCTGTCTTTAAATTTTTACAGGCATTATACATATTACAAGTGCGTTTATCCAGAGAGGATTTCATACAGTGTCCATCTTCCGTTAGTCAATCCTGTCTGAAATTCATTTTGCCACTATAATCCCACAGGAAAGAATGTATTTACAAAATCTGGCACAGCAAATTTGAATCCTGCATTTGAAGATTTTATGCATTGCTAACGGATGAGTATAAATAAAAGTGTGTGGAGAAAGAATGCCATATAATCGATTACTAATAAAGCAAAATTATAATGTTATTAAAAATTCAATTCAAGCAAACTGGCAAATTTTGTTTAAATAATATTACTGCCATTATGTAAATTAAATAAATTATAATACGATGGCCTTATGCATTGCAATCATATTAATATTTTTTGGAACTATTTTGTTTTCTTTAAAACTGTTAAAAAATATGAATATAATTAATAATTACTTTTTGATTTTGTCTCTAAAGGAACTTTTTTCTTAGTACCCCGAGGGATTAGGAAAGCTTGATGGAACTTTGTACAAGTCATACCAGGTGAACAAACACCTGCCAAGTAGAGAACCAGTTCTCTTTATAATTTACCGTAAATTCACTTATACCCACACTCTCATTTTAGGCTAAAGTCCCTTACGATTTACTATTTATGGATAGAAAAAATTAATACAAGACAAAATGCAATAAAAAAAGTATACTTTTTTTAAACACAATATGATACTGAAATTCCCACTAATTTTACGATTTCTTGTGTACATCTTTTAACAGTGTTAAATACTTATAATGAGAGTGATTTATATATTTTTTCAGAGTTAGTATTACTTTTTTTAGTAAACTAATTTCCAGTATCGTAGTAACCATACGATTCTTGCAATTTGGCACTTTATCAAATGCCGTTATTGTTCTTAAGACTTTATATCACAAAATAAATTTCTCCCGTCACTGTCTCTTATTTACACAAACTGTATGACACCGTTTCTAAATTAGCCGTTGCAAACTGGTGGAATTCGACATTCACAAGTTGATTCAGCACAAAAGCGGTTGTAAATATCATTTAATTTATGAAGTGTTATATTCACACCCAACAGATAGTAAATTACGAGTTCAGCACTGACAGCGTGAAAAACAAAGAAACAAATTAAAGAAAACTTTCAGCAGAAGGAGTGGGATGTTGCTCCTGGTTGAACCACTTCTAGAATTAGAATTCTTTTACTTAGCGGGCAGTTTTTCTAGCTGTTAGTGGCGCGTGGGGCTTATTTCTATTGTGATTTTTCCTTAGGTAAAAATAGAATTTTAGGATAGGGATTTTTTTTCCCTCACGGTTAAGATTCACCGCACTTATATGTATTTGCTTTCTTTCTCAGCAATTCTTTTCTGCTTTCTTTTTCTTTTTCCCCACGTCTTCTTTTCTCCCTCTTACTCTCCGGTAAATTATCTTTCTTGACAATTGTCTGACGCGTGTTGAGCATTCGATTATATTTCCTATTTTCCGGCGAACGCAAATGGAACTATCTCGCTCCCACTCCAGTAACGCTGTTTTAAGAGCTCAGAGACAATTCTGAGGCACAGCGAAAAAACCGTTCTACGCGGTGAGAAATTGAATGACATGAGAAAAATCCTCTTTTTTTTTTCTCTTAACGTTTTGAATTCAGTTTGATAGATATAAAGACAGGAATACACTGTTTCCAATTTATTGAATTTGTGTATTAATTTTTTATAGAGATTTTTCATGAAATTCTGAAAATGGAAATATTTAATTGTGTTTGGGAAGAAATGGGACTTGAAGGAAGCATATAATTTTAGTGTTTTTTGTAAGCAATTTTTTATTTCAATGTAAGTGGACCATTTCTTAAAACTTAAGATTTTTTTTGACTGACTGTTTTCTTTTGTTTTTGCGAATTTGTTCAATTTTTTCCAAGCATGTTCTGCAGTGTATAGTCAAATGAAATTGAGAGATTTAAACAGCCATGGAAATATTTATCATATAATAATAAGCAGATGTAAATATTATTTAATCATTAATTTATCTATTTGTAAGACGTTTAGTGATAACAGGGTTTAGTACTTGCATTTGCTTATAAACAGATAGGACACTTAGTGATTATTTTTAACTTCGATTTTTTTTTTGTTTTTGTTTTTGAGGATAACATAGAATTTTCATTAAAATAATTCAATGATAGTCGAAGCTTAAAATTTTACAAAAATCATTAAATGAAGTAAAATATCTCTACAAATTGAATCAATGGCTTAACAAATAATTGTTCTCTTTCCTCAAATATATATTTATTATGTTAATCACAAGAAATTTATTTTTCACATTTATTTCTCATCTCTCAGGTTTATATAAATAATAATCTCTCATGTTTATATTTATCTTAGATAGTTTAAATAGAGTTATCTTTTAATGTCTCTTAATTATTTCTTAATAATTTAAGTCTAATCAGAAAGATTATAAGAATTCTTTCACTTTAATTTCGAAGATATATAAGCTATTTTAATCATATTAACGAAAAATTAATATTATTATAAATAATTTAGTTTGAAATACATGATTTTTTAATAAAAAATATATGCACAGGATATAGCGCTTATATATAATTTATAAAGTTCCATAAGAATATATTATTTGAAAAAATAATCTAAACAAAATAACTATTATTTACGTTAAAAATTCGCATCTTCTTAGTATTTTTTTTAAAATGTTAATTTCAACTTATATATTTCATATGCCACACACAAAAAGTGCACAAACTATAGAATTAAATTTTAAATTATATTTATAATCATTTTTATATTGTATCAAAGAGAGTAACATTTTAAAATATTCAACCAAAATGAATTTGTTTTCAAAATTAATTAATATATTAATCATCACAATGCTTATAATTTACTTTTCAGAGTAAACAATATAAATTGAGCTAATATTATGATATTTTTAAAATTTTGTAGTTTTTGAAAAGTTCGTTTGAAACATTTGAATCACAAAGTGATGATCTAATATCTGCTGCATGCGTATTCACCATTTAGAAGAAAGTTTCATGGATTGCAAATCATGTTTACTTATGATAAAAGAAGAAACCCAGAGTAACCAAGTCAACAAACAGAAAACAAAAACGCAATATTAAAATCCTATTATTCAACAATGCTTAGATCGAACTTGGAATCCCCCACTCCGAAGAACGTGGTTTTCCTACATAACTACGATGGTTTGTATCTTCTTACCTCATTGAAAGCATAAAGCCTTATAATTCATCATGTGCTTATTTGCGTTTTTGAAGGAATTTGCCATGGATAGCAGATTATCTTTGCAAATTTTATAGATGAGAAACCCATAAACTCTCAAGTGACCACGCCAGCGACCGAAATGTTTAAATTTCATATCAATCTTACTGTTGTTCAACAGAGGTTGAGATCGAATCAGAGATCCACAACTAGAAGAACTTGATCTTATTATACGGCCATGATGATTTGTCACATTTATCATCTAAAGCAAGCTTTTCTTAGATTAAGAAAAGCTTACCTAATCGTTTGGAAGATAAATGATATTATGCAAAATAAGAAATTATCTGCTATTTTTTCACAAGAGCTTGCCTTATTTATGTGGCTGATTTTATTGATGTATAAAATTGAGTTGATCCTCTGGTGGTGCCATCTATCGAAGGAGTTTTAGAGCAAAGACATACTTTCACCTGCAGTGTGCTCTGTTTAAACGAAAGACACACATCTTTCTGACTTAATTTCGCATAGCCGTTAGTGAGAATGGCTTGTTTAAGTGTTATAAAGTAACAACAACTTATTGATGTATACATGTAATTTGAGGGATATATATAAATATGATAAGTTAGATTAATTCCCTATTATTTTAATAAAATTAGGATTTTTGATTAAATATTTAAAATATCCTTGTATATAAAATATTAACTTCTTTTTATTGGTTTTTTTAAGTTTCTGCTCAGTTTTGGTGTTTATAAAAAAAGGGAAGAAACATCAAAGCATTTATTCGTTATTTAAAGGAGTATATAAAATAATATGATGCACAAGAAATAGCATTAAGGTTGCAATAAAAATTATCATCAATTATGAAATCAAGCGAATTAATAGCATTTAATATCAACTTATTATATTTGGTTAATTATATTAAAATGAATTATTCTTTTGAGTCCAGAAAAGTTTGTCAGTTTTTCTTTCCACAGAACTTAATTTTTCCTCTTATAAAAATATTACCATTTTATATCTCAAGTATTTTCAGGTGAAGATATTACACAATAGCAGCTTAAAAAATTTAAAAAGATACTTTAATTATTTTCCCCTAAAATAGGGAAAAATCAGTTGTAAACAAGAGAATAAATAACGCAATTATGGTTGTTATTTCAATTACTGAGATATTGCAATCTAAATGTTCGAGAATTAATTAAATTAGAGCAATGGCACTTTTTGTGTTACATAATTCTTTTATACTTTCGTAAAAGGAATAATAGAGAGAATTATTTTGCTAAGTAATTTCAGAAATTAATTTAGAAGCAACGAATCTTTTGTGTAAAAAAAAATAATAATAAGTCTGAGAATTGTAATTCTTTAAAAATAAATGTCGCTTAATTTAACCACTTTAACAAATGGAATTGGTAATTTGACATTTTTTTGTTTGAATAATTTAATTTCATAATGCAATATCTGAAAGCAAAAGATGATTACTTATTGGATAAGGCATTTATTATTTAAAAATTCATTCATATTTTACTTTTTTTCTAAAAAAATTTATTTAAAATGTTTAAAAATGTTACATTCTAATAAAATTACGTCAGTACAGTTTCTTGTTATTAAATGACTTAAAAGTATTTTTCCCTGCAATATTTATTTTCTAAGAAAAAAGAATAATTCTAAATTAAAACTCATTTTTTCATGCGGCATGTTAAATAAGATTAAACCTAATTGGTACTACCTAAATGGTTAAACAAATAATTTTGTGTCAATTTAAAATAACTCTTGAGTTTTTGAGCATTATTTTACATTTTCAAGAATAGTTTTTACAATAATATCATTATTTTCATGTAATCGATGTATTTTTATTTATTTCATTGATTAAAATGCTTAATAGTATATTAATTAACATTTAGAGTTAAATTTGCAGAAAGGTAGTTCATAGAAAACATTTTTCGAAAAATATTATTATTATAGAAAACAACAAATTTTTCCAACAAAAGAATTTAAAAAATGAAGCATAGATAAATGTACTACCCATATTTTTTTTAAATTTAATCTAAATTTTTATGTACAGCTACAAAATGTATGATAACCTAATTATAATCTATAATTTATAAATATTATAATCTAATTATTAAAATTATTTCATTATAACATATATATGTTTTCATTATAATAAATATTTCTCTGATAGAAAAAATGCAACATTCGATTACGATCTCTTGATTACAATTTTCAGTTTTTTTATTTATTTTTAATAAGTTCTTTTTACTAACATAGAATTGATGATAAATATAATTGATAACAGAGTAAAAGAATTTAATGAATACCCATATATTCATGAATGTATTAAAACGAAATTGAAGTTTCTAAACACAATAAGCTGTGGAGCAAAATACATATCATTGCATAAAAGATTTCGATTTTCGTCCCATTAATTTAAAAACAAGTTCCAGATTTATATCAACAGAGATTCTCAAAAATTTATTGCTTTTAGTGTACATGAAATCTACACATTAAAAGTAATGGTATTCTAACTGAGAAATAGGTATCGTTAAAGACTGCGAGATATTACTGAAAAAATAACCATCAAAAGTTTGGATAGTAATCAAGAAAACTATTTACTGACAACCTCGAAGACTGAATGAAAGCCTTCACTATTCATTTAGACAAAATGGTATCAGTAAATAAAAAGATTAGCCCTATATTGCCAACTTATCCATACTTTTTAGTAAGTGGCAAATCGTTACTGTTTTCCGTGCTGAACACTATTACTAGATGATCACCTTGAAATAAAACGGAAGTTGTTTGTCCCTGGATTCTAGCTTTTTCTTTTTTTCAGCCTCCAATGAATGTACGTATCGAAGGTAATGAAAAGAATCATAAAACGAAGAACAAAATAACAATTTCGGTTTACAGAATTGAAAAATCGTGATCAAAGCAGATCGTTATCTATTGAAGCTAACTGTAACAATTTTCAGTTACTGTTTCCCGGACAGCATGATATGAGAAAAGAAACTACATTTAATGAAATATTCCGAAATAAAATAGCCTCATAAAATTGAATGATAAAGGAAGTTATTTGTTTCGAATTCAAAAAATACTATATTTGGAAGACTAACAATTTTCAGTTATTTAGATAATTATGTGTTTCCCAGATAAATTTATACCTAACACCGAAAAATATTTGAATTTTGTTTTAACTGAAAACATTAGTTACCAAAATGTATTCTTTCAAAATTTTAACGAATAACTAATATTGTGTTTAGCAAATTTATAATCTACCGTAAAAAGTATTAATTGGAGTTATATAAGTATTGCTTTTATAAAAAGTGATTTTGCATCGATCAATACATAACTACATTTTACAATCATGCTTATCATTATAGAATTATTATTAATATTTATAAAAATTTTCTTTTCAGAGAGCAAAAAAAAATAATAATAAAAAATTTTTAATTTAATGTACGTAAAAAATTATATAACACTACATATAAATGCATTTTGTGTTAAATTTAAAATTAACACACTTATATATAATAAAATATTTAAATAATGAATTGAAGTTTATATTCTAAAATATACATTTATATGATTATTTATAAATCATTAATATGCAATTTGCAATGGCCTATTAATTTAAATAATTATTTCCCTGGGAAATAAATAATAATATATAAGCACCATGAAAGAAAGAACTGCAAAAATATAATATAAAGATCAAGGAACACTTATAAGACACATTCTAAGAAATATGAAAAGTTTATGAATGCATGTAACCATCGTATTTGCTTGAGTTATCATTAAGAAAGTGTCTAGTAAATATAATAATTTATTTATGAATCGCAATCAATGTATTCATCGACGATGTTAAAAAGGACAATGATCAATCGGTGCAGCTGAATTACATTAGCAATTAAGAGTTCACAATGATAATCGCATTACTTATTACAGAGCCTCCAGAAAAATGGGAGTGTCACAAAATCCTTTGGGGCAATATTAAAAAATAAAATGTAGAGATATTAGCTTCGATAAACTAACACAATAATTAATCATTCTCATCTGAATTTTGTTTAGTAATGAATAAGATCTGTTTAAAATGGATAAAGATCCCATGTTATTAATTCTAATTTGCAGCAATATTTCATCAATGTAGTTTTGTAGCAAAAAACATCATATGAATAAAATGAAATTCATTGAATAGTTGTGAAAAATTTTTTGTATATCAGCTGAAAACTCATTTATATTAATATTATTAAAAGATGTGATTTTTTTGGACGTTAAGTAAAACAAAAATATTAAGCTCTAACTTTTTAAGTGGATAAAAATCTACTTTATTAACTTGCAAAGAAAAAAAGTTTTCATCAAGTAATTTAAACTTGAAAAGACATCATTTGATGTTTCTTAAATTGACATCTTCAATTTTGATGCAGATCTCATTTTGTATTACAGAGCTATCAGTAAGTTTAAGACATTTGGTTCATTAACATCGGATCAACAACAAAAAGGTCAATAGATTCTCCAACAAAACGTAATACCTTGTTTAAAGAACACTCAACAGTGGTCGCATACCTCATTCCGAAACCCCTTAAATCATTTTAATTCACTCTCACCTCAATTATACTCTCATTTTGCGAAAAAAATATTAAATTAGAATGTCATTAATTCATAAATTATGCGCTCAAAATATTGAACGTGTTTCATCTACTGGTTAAACCAGTCTGTACATGTTGATTGATATTTCAGACAAGTTCAGATGCTAAGTTTAATCATACAAAAGACGTTAACATTATTCCTGAGTACAACACCTGCCATCAAGAATCTCCGGAAGAAGAGATTTAACAAACTAATATAAATAAAAAAAACGTAGAAATCAGGCGTACGAACAGAGAATACGTTATAATTTTTGCTACAGCGAATATCGGCAGATGGTTTGCAACAAATACGCAGATGTGTTCTAATTTGCAGAAACTAACGCAGATTGAGAAACTGGACATAATTCTAACATTACTTGTAGCAGATAAACTGATTTTCTGATCCATCGTTTTCATAATTGATATATGCTGTAAACAGTTTATTGTAAATTCAATTTTAATTAAAGCGAGATAGATTGCAAATATGTGTTATTCTTTATTAATGAAACTATAACCTTATTACCTGTTATTTATAGCAAAAATCAACAAATAGTTAAAAAGTTTAAAAGTTAAAGAAATAAAAGTGAGATCCAAAAACCTCATCGTTTATTATATTGTACTGAAAATGTTTCATAATAATACTTAAATTACAGTACATATCTTTTGCATTCACATAGTTTTTCAAAAATGTGTGAAATTATGCACCGCAATTTTTTTTCAATTGAGAAAGTGATTCGATTTTTTCCATCACATCTTGAAATAATATAATTTATCTTCTTACATAATACATATATATATGTTTACAATAAAATGGAGCATACTGTAAATATTTGCATGTATGTAAAATATTTATTTTACATGGTAAAAATATACTTGAGGGTGCCCCTTGGCGAGAATGGCGATTTTTGTTTGGCGCCAATCCTGTTCGCGCGGAGCACTGTGCAAACAGTAATAGCGGCCAAAACACAATGAAATTTCAAAAATAATGGAGTAAGCACATTAAAAAAAATGTACTCACTTTATTTTGCTGGAATATCCTCACTTTGAGGTACACAGAATTCTCTAATAGCACCTACAGATATTGCTTAAATTTATCCTGAGAAGAAAACCAATCAGAATCTAAACCAATCAGAATCGTGAATGGATTTCAGAATAACGTTTAAGGTTATCATAAATAGAACAAAATCACCCAGCTTGGCGATAAACTTGGCGAGAATTCAAGGAGCACCCTCAAGTATAGTCTAACCTTTTACATAAGGAACGAATTGTCATTTACCATCATCAATAAACTCATCAATCGCAAGAGTATTCAATATTGTAATATTTTACATACGCAATTTTAACCTTTAATTCAGTTATATCCTTTAAAAACATATCGATGACCGTTAATTTCAATCTTTAAATATTACTATAAATCCATGGTAGGTCTTTTGAGATAAGGTAACTACATCGATTTCCACATGATGAACATTGAAATTATACATTAAAATATGCATATATAAATCACACAAGTTAGCCAGCATGAAACATTCCTAATTGTTATTTTAACTGGCGATTTTACATATTTTAAAAATAAATAACTTATTGTTTCTTAATTAAAGTGATATTACACATATATTCTGAAATTATCCTCCAAAAATTACCTGAAATATATGATTATTGTGATGTGCATTATAATAATGATATGTACATATTTCCAAGAAAAATTACTGTTAATTTTAAGAGAAGTTTAATACTTTGTTTCCGCAAAGTATTTCTTCTATTCTTTAAATTGTTGATGCCAAAGTAAGTAATCTCAGGATTTGATTAGTATTTAATCACCTTTATAAAACGTGATAAAAGGCTAAATTTTTCATTCTAAAATGAATACATTAAAGTGAAATAATTAATTTTCTTGAAATCATTTATAAAATTGAATGTTCATAACTATGGCACAAGATCGTCTCCTCAAATCAAACTCATTCTGTAAGAAAAAAAATTCAATGTGAGATATCAGAAAAAGCTGAAGTTCTGGGGGTAAAACATTATGCTCCATGGATTTGACACTTGAAAAATTTCTCTTTTATCAGTACTCAAGAGAGAGTTTCTAATGCATCTTTTGGCACAAAATATATCTTACTTTATATATATATATATATATATATATATATATATATATATATATTATTTAAAAATATAAATATATATGTTAGTTTTTTCGGATGCATTTTTCCATTATTTTTTTCTTTAATCTTATATCAGAAAAATAGATAACGAGTTTTGAGGTAGATTTATTTTATCCTATGATGATGATATTTCTTAAAATTTATTATCACATTGTTTACAATAAAATATCTTTAGCTGTATAAATTGTTCAACTTTAAAGACTGATGAATGTATTGGTATACACGTTAGAAATATTTCTGTACCTGACATAAATTTGATAATGTACAAAAATATTGTTTTGAACTTCGAACAATCTCTTTAAAAATGACCCACATTAGCAGTTTATTTGCGTACTATTCTTTGTCTTTATGTAATGAGTTCTGAATAAATATTGAATATTCTTAGCTACACGGATTCATAAGATAATGATATTCTCAATTCAATGTAATTAAAATTATACCTAAATATTTTACAAGAATATAATATACAAAATATATCTTTGATAATTCTCCATTGAACTATTTGTATTTTGATACATTAGTAAATTTTTAAAAATAATACAGATTTATGTTTAAATTTTAAATAATTTTATAATTAAAATTTAAATAAAATTATTTACCATTCTTGATGTTTGAATAAGAGATGACAACAACAATGAAAATAGTCTTAGCATATCATTTTTAAATACGTTTTATATGTTTATATTTTGATAGGAACAGTAAGAGAAAAATGTAATTCAAAGTATCAGTTTTTGCAAACATATCTTGAATAACTATAAAATTTATTTTGGCAAATTTATTTAAAGAAATTGCTTTTATATTCAAATTCCTTTGATATTTATTAAATAATTTTTGATGTAAAAAATTGATAAACCTATTAGCACAAATTAAATCTGTTTAATTAGCACAAATTAAATCTGTTTAATTAAACTTTAAACGACAGTCTATGAGACAAAATTAAATTAATATTTTATTTCTTGATATAAAGTCACTGTTCTATCTAAAATATTTTTCTAAGAAATACAAAAAAAATTGTTGGGCATCCAACTATCAGCAAGTGGAAAAATTAAACATTAGGAAGTTCTTATTGTTGAAATGAAAAATAAAAAAAGATTTTGTTTCTAAAGATGTAGTCAACACGAACTTCGAGCTGTCCTGAATCATTGCTATGGTTTCTTAGGAAAGGCAAAAGTAATTGTGCAACCTCATTACATTCCTCAGGGCGTCAGCTGATGACTTTTTTCATGGTAAGACATGAAAATAAAGTTTACTTCTTTCCATGTCCTCCCAGAAGACAAATACACAGCTAGTACAAAGAGAAGTTCTTTATGTGCTTCTTCCAAATAGATAAGCTAATTGCTTATAACGAATAGAAAAAAATGCTGTTCCACAAAATGTCTCAGAGGAACTTGATTGTAATTTGCTTGATTCCAACAATGACTAGATTTTCTTGCTAATTATTCGAAATACATTAATATAATTTGTGTAATTAAAGTGTTATCAATAATTTTTTGTGTAAAATAATATTAATAAATTCTACTTGAAATGAATCTTAAATTTACATGCGATATAAAATTGGTTTGTGCTATCACATCATATTTCTTTCAGTTTTGTTGCTCATGAATAGATATTTAACAGATTTATAACAATAAATATCTAAACTATATTGAATTTAAGAATATTATATTTATGATATCAATGAAATAAATGATTATCGATAGTGATAAATGAAATAAAATCTTAGAGATTTTATGTAAAATTGAAACAAAAAATAATGTTTTAAGCTTTAAATAATTAAGTCGATTATATAGCATTAACCATTAAAACTGCTACACTAGGAAATAACTCAAATAGCAAAATAAGATTTATTAGATAAGTATAATATATTGGAAATAACAAATAACTATATTTTTAGAAATAAAAAAAATGATGAGAAATTGAACTCCGTAACAATAATGTTTAACAGCGATAATGGAATTTATACACTAAGATATTAAGTCAAACAGAAATTAATAGGATGTACAGTTGCAATAGCCTCAACATTGATGACCCAGAATTTTTAATTGTAGAGTTTAGTGCGTGATAACAAGCCTATCTCTCAAATTGACCAGATGATCTTTGCTGGGGGAAATTCGAAGAAAATTCTAGGTAGATCTGCAGCTGAATATTTTCTGTACCTAAGAAGATCTGTATAATATCAGCAACGTGTGGTCACGCATTACACCCCTAAAATGTAACATTACCCAGAATTTGAAAAAAGAGAAGAACTCTACGAGCTTTAACACAAACAAAAATATAATGTTCACTAATCAAAGTGCAGCCAAAGCAAATAAGAGGCACTACAGCCTGTATAATATGGGAAACCCTTACTATTAATTTAGATGATGAGCTGATGTCTGCTGGAAATTTATATTCTCCACCGTGCAACCAAATACGAATGCGACCACCATGATGATTGGAACAAAACCGAGATGCGCCTGAAAAAGTAACGTGACTTCATTTCTGCGGCCAGACTCGTTGATATACACACTGTTGAAGGCACTCTTGTTTGTAACGTAGTGTCAAGTATAGCAAAAGCCATTGCCACTGAATTGACAGTCCATTTTCCTACAAACGTCACCGAACTGTTCGTGTACACACTTGTCCTGCAAACGACTCCATTTCTTGATTCAGGGTTTTAAACTTGGCTCTCTGATTTAGTATGATCATGAAGATAACATACCGGTCTTATTATTATATTGCTTGTTACAGCAATACACATCAGGGTTCCGTATGACCATCTCGAATCCATCGATTATATATACTACAGTTATTGGATCTCAATTTACGTGAGCAATAATACAGCCATACAATAAATCGTAATTGCAGAAGACTGCAATTCGGTATCGATCAAAATAAGAAATATGCGGCTTAGCATTTCTTCTTTTTACGAGAGGCATCACAACAATTTTTCATGAGTCAGCAACAATCAAGCGCAATTTATGCATGATAAATCTTGTGTACAGATTTTCTCATTTAATACGTATAAGGTATCGTTAGCATTTTACATGAATAAGTAAAAAGGCAAATCATTTGCAAATTATGTCCTCCTTGTTGTTTGAGTAACATGCGTATAGATTGTCGCCTTCTTGGCGTAACAGATTCAATTGCCAGCAATCTTAAAAGTATTTGATTAAATGATGAAAATGTTTTGTTAAACAAATTTAAACTAATTGCATATTGAGGTTTTGAGGTCAATAACGAGGAACATCAGAAATTTAGAATCATATAAGTTAATAAAAAGCAATAAAAAGAACATGTAAACAAGTTTCTACATAATGTAAGGATTAATTACAACTAACAAAGACATTGTTTTAAAATTAATCCTTCATATAGAATTTTTCCTTACATGACCATTCATATCGACAGAAGAAACACTGGCATTTATTACAATGGTAAAATGCAGGAACGTAAAAGATATTTTCAAAGTTTATTGAATTCTTTACCTAAATACCTATACCAATGCCCTATATAATCCTAAAAGGCTGCATATTTGAAATGTACCTATACTTAATTTAAGGATTTTATAATTATCTTTAACCATTTATCTTCTAATTATAAAGGATTTTATATTATGCAAATGGAAATACCGGCTAGAAATAATTATACATATTTATATCATGGATCCTTCCTCACAATGTTTGAGGTCACTTTAATTTCAAGACGAACCGTTAACGATATAACACTTCAAAATGCTCTGCTTAGAATTATAACTATGTGTTCTGCAGAACCGTAACATAGTATTCCTTTGTTATGTTAGGGATAGGTTTATGAAGTAATTTTAATATAATATATATCAAATTTGGTAACAATTTAAAGCTAAGTAATAATGTGAGCATAGTTATACTGTTAATAATTTGAATAATTAAATTACGACAGGATAAAAGTATAATAATTCTTAAAAAATATAAAGCAGTTTAATTGCATCTTAAATTATACAGTATCAAGGACTTGTACCGATATTTTATTATTCCTGAATGCTGAAAACTGCTTAATATATATATATATATATTATATATATATATATATATATATATATATATATATATATATATATATATATATATATATATATATATATATATATATATATATACATACATACATATATATATATATACATACATACATATATATATATTTTAACGGTTAAAATCATAAGATTTCTAAGATTTCTCACTTATTTCGAACATAAGACTTTAAAAAGGAGAAATTTCAGCAGTTATGTCAAACGTTATCGGTATTTTTAGCGATATCGCCTGTGTATTTCAAGCAATAAAATATCTAGTGATTTTCTGATAAGAGAATAGGAGAAAGATTGTTTTCTCTAATGAAAAGCGTAAAATAATATTTTGTTAATTGAGCGATATTGACAGCCGAATCTTTGAATGCTTATTCGATGAATATTTGTGTGGATTGAAAGATTTAATTAAATATTTTATCTAATCAATATTTCAAACGAATTTATGTAAAAAAAATATATTCGATTTCACTACCAAAGTTCATTTTAAAATGATGGAATATATTTTTCCACTGCAGGATCAGATATTATTCAAACACGATTATAATGATATTGTTCTACTTAAATAAGAAAATTATTTTATATTTAGTGAAATATACTTAATAAATTTTTTAATCAAAGCGGAATAAATACATGAAAAATAGGAACACATTACTATATATTTTATATATTTATAGAATCAAAATAATTAAAATAATTTTTGAAGTTTTTATACAAGACAATAATAATGTGTTTGCATATAATAAAATAATTTCGTTTTTATGCATCATAGTGACGAAAATCATTCAAATTATTCATGCTTGAATAGAAAGAAAATTGAAAATTTACATATTTATAAATTTTGTTTACATAAATTTTATTTAAATAGAGAAAGCATATAAAAGATGTAAATATAAAGAATGTACAGCCAATGTTGGTTTATTTCCTATGCATACAGGTCCCAAGAATCCTTCAAAGCAAATTTCTTGAGAGTTATTTAACTATAAGAGCATAACAAATGAGTTCCTCTTAAAGCATGTATTTCAAGTTCTTCTCACGTCTTTTATTCTGGCAAAATATGACGAGCAAGAAAAGTTGGCGCATCATAACAAACTCTATGCCATCATGATGTTACATCAGGGCCATAGCACTAATGAAAATGTGTAGACAGATCAGGCCTTCCTGACATAGTAGCAGGATAAATGTAAGGGATGAACGAAACATGAGCCTAATACAGTAGGCTTAGTGTTCAGGGAAACGGATTGCAAGAAAAATAACGGTCTACCAACAACAAAAAAAAAAAGTGGAGAAAGAATATTTGTGTTTTTTATATCTTTTTCTTCAAGATTTTTCTCGGTTTGAGGTCCTCGTGTGCATCTACTCAAATGTAACGCTGTGCTCTTCGGATGACATATAGAATTTTTTTATTCTTCTTCGTCCAGTTTTTGACTTCAAAAAAAGGCTGGATAGTATTTCTATCAGAAAAATAATCGGGGCATACTGTGTTTGTCTGACCTTGCATCCTGCAAAGTCATCTGAGTGCCCAAATGCGTTTCGAGCTTGCTTTATATGTATTTTTTCTTTGTCTGTATTTTAGATGAAAGTAGGGAGGCTTAGACAAAGCACGCAATGTCATACGATAACGGAAATTTTTCGTGGAGTTATATTTAGATTGGAGTTTTTATTTTATGCTCCGCGAGTTTATTTATCTACGAATAGTTGTATGCTGTTCGCGGAAAAAATTGTAGGACGAAAGTAAGTTTCAATATTTTTTGAAGAAACGATGGTAAATCTAATATGATAGGAATTTAATATAATTTTAAGGAAAACAATGTTTATTTACACAGTAATGTCAAAACTGTTAATCCTGGAATGTATCCAATCGATAAGTACATCAAAAATATTTCTTTTAAACAACTCATTCTTAAAATTTAGAATTTCAATCGATGACTAAGTTTTATTTTAAATCAATTTGCATTTGAATTTTAAATCAGTTAGTAGATTAAAATTTTTTACATTTGAAATAAAAAAAGAAATTTCTATACCGTTTTTCTTCGTACAAGTTTTATTTAATCAATACCTTTTTGAGAGATTTCAAAGTCAAGTCCGTTTAATCTGTGAATTAATTTATCTGTATTGGTTAGTGTCCTTATGTAAATTATTATATTGGGATACTCTAATTTACAAGATACTGTTATAAGATAATCATTGATAATATTGAGTCAGATGTAGTAATTCAGGAATTTTTTTAACATCTATCGCTTTTTAAGCATTATTCTCATTTAATAATTATCAATATTTGAACGATACTTCATTTGAATATCAATAATTTTACATCAATTATTTCAAATAACCAATATTCTGAATGTATTGTAAATTAGCCTAAAATAGATAATTTTCTAATGCTTATAGTTTATCATTGCGGAAAAACAACATTGTGAATGAAAGACAAAATATTAATGTTGATAAATTCAGACAATGTTCTATATTCTATTTATATATTTTACCTGTGTTTAATTTACAGAATATTTTCAAGTTAAGTTAATAATATCTTTAATGGAATTAATAAATAATGAGTGATGAATCTAAACAGCGAATAATATTAATTAATATATTACTAAATATCATATTAATATTAAAGCCATAATTATATTTTCATATGTCAATTTAATTACATGACTACGTGGTACCCAATTAAAAATTTATTCAAATAATTTTCGGATCGAATACCGAAAACTTAATCGTCAGATATTCATTCTAATTTAACAGTAGCAGTCTATTCCGGCGTATGATTTATTCTCCAGAATTTCCGGAAAAGCATAATGGAAATAAAGTAAGATACAGGAAGTAAATTAGGCCGAATCTCGTGTCGAGAAAGTAAGATGGAGGAAATAAACATTTGAACCCACGGCCCAGTACCACGCGAGAGAGAAATGCCAAGAATCATAAATATTCCAGAGAAAGCTGAGATTTTTCTGCAGCATGAGAGGGAATACGAAAAAAAAAATGGCAAAAAAGCCTCGTGTGGCACTAGCAAATCCAGTGGCAGATGTGAGAAATAGCTTCAGGCGAAGACATCAGCGATGAGACGGTTACCTGCGAAATAAAAAAAAATAAGAAACTTGTTTCCTCCTATTCAGTACTCAAAACCTTATGTCAAAGCCGAGATTTTTTCGGTACATTTAGATACAAGTTTATCCTACTCACTCATTCACGAAACTTTATATTAGATGATTTGCTGATGATCGGGTCAATGTAAAAATCTGATAACTTGTCAGAAAAACGTATCCTCGAAGTTTTTTCTAAACATATATGCGTAAATGTGTAAAAAAATATACCACGCAAAAGCGTGCCAAAAAATATGAAATAAAACTACATACGTCATATATAGACTGAAATGCAAGTTCGATTTTTTAAGAGTAAATATATTTTTACCAATGTATTCGTTGTTTTACTGTATTTCTTACAGTAAAACATAAGTATACTGACGGTATATAATGGGTATATACAGTTTTATAATACTTATAATATATAATACCTAAAAATATATAATATTTATAAAATTAAAAAGTTTATAATTTATAACTTTTAAGTATTATAAATTAATAAATGTTATTATTATATTATATTATATTATATTAATTGTTATAAATTATGAAGTATATTTTATAACCATTATATACTGTATTAAGTATTAATACTTACACAGTTTATAATAGTTATACTCACAGTATATTATGAGTATATTGTGTAAAAATATTTTTACAACATACCAATATATTTATCATAAAGTTAAAAAATATTCTGTATTTATTTTAATTACCATTCTAAATAACATGTCGAATAATTAAAGTTTTATTTTAAAACAATTAAAGAATCCATTTATAAGCAAAAGTTATAATTATGATTCTTTAGGAATCAAATATATATATATAATTTTGTTAAATTCGTAATATAATAATCTTGTTAGTTTTGTAGTTTCATGGTATGCATGGAGTATATTTAAGTAAATAATGAATATAAAATATTCTTTTAAACATATAAAGCATACAAATTTAAAATATACAACGAATAAATATAAAATGTAATAATTTGATACTAAAGCTCTAACTTGATTTTGGACATCGAGAAAGTTTAAATTTTGAAAAGATGGTACTTACAAAACTATTTTGATCTGCTTTTTATGATCTGTTTCTAGATTTATGATCTCTGAGCTTTTGATTTTGTTCTTTATGATCTGTTTCTCGATATATTCATTCCATTTCATAAAATGTGGGATTTGATATATTTACAACATATAGCCATACATATTTTTATTGAATCGATCAGTTTTAGATTTATTTTTAGGTAAAATAATTTCCAGTTTTTAGTTAAATTTTTTAAAAAAAATATTCTTATATAACAAACAATTTAAATTGATCTGCTAATCTATAAAAATTAGCAGTTGGATTCAATTTTATTAAATGCTATTTTCTGCTTTGCTAGCTACTTTTGAGTGAAATATTCAAAATTCAGTATAAGTTTATGCATATATTAATATTCATTCATTTTTATTTGCAAAAATGTTCAATTATATTTTTAAAAGAGAGAAAAAATTTTATTTGTTTATAGGGAGCTAGTTTCCTTATTTATATCTTTTTCCCCCTTTTCTGGCAAATATATTGCGTATATTTAGGGCATAAAAAATAAAAATAATTTATTTCAATTATTACTGAAATGAATGTATATATTCGTGTTTTCCCTTCTCTACCCTCATATAAAACTAAATTAACATTAAAGCTTTAATAATTTATAAATATTTATATAATTACATTAAATTTACAAATTAATTTAAATTATTATAATTGAAACAATAAATTTATATATTTATATCGATTTATTCAATTCAAATTAATTTATTAAATATAATTGAGATTAGGATTATATAATCCTTTTTGTTTTTTATGAAATAAATTAGTGCTTCGTATGTACTCAGATAAACAGTGTGAATTAAGTTTACTTAGAAAGATAATATTTTTTAAACATAATCGTTCTTTCATATTTTCAGGAGATTTATTAGTAGATTATAGAGAAAATATTTGAATTTTTTTTAATATTTGAATAATTTTAAGGGAATTCCCCATTATACAAAAATTAATTACAAAATACTAATTTTAAACCCTTATATTAATAAGAGAAAAATGAACGAGGATAGCCATTTTAAAGATTAATTATTCCTGACAAAATAAAATTGCTTGTAAATTTAAGGAAAAAAAAAAGCATTATCTTTGCATATGAATATTTATGTGATGCATTTTAGATCATAAATGTCTTTATCCTTCTTAAAATAAAAAAAGTTAATTTTTAAACCAACCACCTTAAAAAAAACTGAGTGGCTAAAAATGAAGACACTAATTTAGAAATTCTGTGACTACATTTACAATAAACATCCAAATTTGCGTGGCTTGCGGTCTCATAAATGGCTAAAAGGGGAAAGGGAACTTTTCCCGTTAAAAGGTCAGAAAATATTTTTTTCCTTTTTTTTTTTGCGGAAAGTACAAGGGAGAGGGGGAAAGTGAGGAGAAAGATAGGGACGAAAGAGAATGATCCTTTATGCGATTTCCCTGGTTATCTCTCATTGCGGAAAGTCGTTTACCAAGACTCACCACCCACCCCATATTTAGGGAATTTTTTCGCGGGGTTGGGGAATTTTTCTTTCACTTAAGAAATGGAAGTGGGAAAATTTTATTTTTTACGAGAGTTCTTGTGATGACGTGCTTTGATAAAATCACGAAATAAAAGAAGAAGCAATAAAACGCATTAATTATTGTAATTAAAATATTGCTGTAATTGTTTTTTTTCCCATTTTATACAGGAATTATTTATATTTGTGAAGCAATTTTACTTTTATATGTAATATAATAATAACGAATTAATAAGTGATATATGAAATATATACAATTTTTCTAATTTTGTTTTTATTCCAAAATGATTATTCCAATGAAAAATTTGGGCTCTGAGTAATTATATAAAATGCAACAAGCGAAATTCTAGAAAGCAAAAGAAGCAAAAATTATATAATAATTTTAAAGTTATATAATTTTTATATATAATAATATAATTTTTTCAATATATATAATATATAAAAATATATAGAATTTTTTCAATTCTAACTGTAAATGCTCAAAAAGGTCTAAATTTTATTAAATTTGATATATTAATTTTAATGCAGTAGAATAAATAATTCGCATAACTTATATATTTAAGTAATTTATATATTTAAGTGTTTGTCACTTCTTATAATGCATTTATTTATTGACAAAGAACGATTATAATTTAGTATAACAAATATTTATTTGAATTCTTTTCGAAAGCAGTGTTTTCTGATTTGGAATTGTTATTCTCTATTATTCACACACAATAAATCACATAAATTATGTGCATAATTTTGTTCTTATAAAGCAATACTCTTCAAAATTTATAACTTAGTTATATTTATTATAGCTTCGTATGGAAAAATTTATTCGTCAAATAAATTCTAAAATATGTTTTTTTTAAAAACACGTGTTAAAATTTGATTAATGAAGCCATTCATTATGAATAAAGAGCAGTCAATTTATAGTTTCCAAGTATTTATTTTTTATCGCAAACGTAGATAACTATTTTAAAAATCAAAAAAAAAAAATAGAAAGAAATTTAATTTATTTCTTATAAAATCTGTATCATTGATTCTATAATTCCTTAACTACATTTAGCATTTTAAGGGTATTTACGATGAGAAAAACGCAGAAAAGTTATAAGAACTATATCATCGAAAAGTTAGCTGTCATAAATGAAAAAAATTATGATTTCCTTTTAATTTTCTGAAATATAGTGATTACATTTCTATATATTCGACAAAATCTATAGAATAAAGGTGAAAAGTTTGGATATTATTTCCTGAATTAGGCGTTGATTTTTTTTCATTATAAATAAATTAAATTATAAGTCATATTTGTATTTTTTTTAAATTAATAATATAATAATTTTAATTTGAAATGAAAACTGACCTTTTATTCCAAAGCAGCAGATAGCGATGATTAAAAAACATCTCCATGGAGCAACGTTCCTCATTGTGATGCAAAATCATCAATGTTCCATGAATATATTGAAGTTCTAAATTTACATATAATATAGCAGAAAAAAATTCTCTGAGCTCGCTTTTTAGACAGCGATATAAACACGTTCTTTCATTGAAGACGAATCATTCCTGTAAACATTTTTTTCTTCACTTTTATAATATAAAAAACACAGACTCTTTTTGTTATTGAATCCTGTGGCCTTGAGATTTGTTTATATATGGTCAGTGAGGAGTTAAAGTTTTGGTCTATTTACATACATTTCAATTCTATGTATAAAAAAAAGAATAACGTCACACACAAACACAGAGAATTTATGACAAGATCCCCTGGCGGATTATATTCCTTATGCGGCCCGAATAGCCCAGACGCCGAGCAGTTCTGTTCTGAGCTCGTTTACTTCGCCGCTTTAGCGTGCGGTCCTCAACTAATGTTGCGGAGAAGTTGACTTCACGGAGACGCAAGGGCTGGATTAGCAGCGCCCTCTGTCGCTCACTAAATTAACCACCCGCTAATTTCTTTCGCACTCAATTCTACATTTATTTATTTTTTTCTATTTCTTTCCAAAATCCTTTGTCCCTGTTTGTTCCTTCGTGATATTTTAATCAAACTAACATTTTATTGGAATTTGTCCCAAGTTTTAGAGGAAAAATAGCTTTTTTTACTCATAATCACCGAATTATGTCCCGATTCGGGAATATGGATTTATTAAGGGAGGGATGAGGAGATCTAGGTTGGTGTGAAAACTTGATTCACTGTAGAGCAGCGACGCCAAGCGGTTTACTGGGTAACACATGACTGGAATTTTTTTTTTTTTTCATAAACACATAACCTGCTCTTCTTCAGAGACCTTCTTCAGGACTTTAACGATTTCAGCAACACTTCTTGAACGAGAATTTTTTTCAACTATGCGTATTAACATTATAAGCTCATTTTTAGAATACTTGTTTTTTTTTAAATTTTTATTTATAAATAATATTAATCCAATTATTTGTTAATAAGGATTGAATATTCTTTAATAATCAACTATTTATTTTATGAATTAACCAATTCTTACATTTTAAATACTTTAAATTAATAGCATATAGCATTTAAAAATATCAGATATTATTAATATAATATTATATAATGCATGAAATTATCTCAACAAGCCTAAAATCGAATTTATATTTTATGATCTATCAACTATCAATTTTTACCAGGTTTGAAAGAAATTGAATGAGGATACTTTTTTGATACATTTTATATTTCCTAAATTGTTATAGCGACTTCTAACACAAGCATGGATTTTGTTGAAACCAATTCATAATATTTCATGCAAGGCTGCAAGTTCGATACTTATCCTATTGATTACTTCCATAATGACAAAGTCTTCGCATATTAATCTCTTAGATATAAGAGTACTTTCATAAGAGTTAATGTAAGGGAAAATAGTGACTACTTAGATGTTGTCAGAGTCATATGACCATGATTAAAAAAGGCGAAATTTTTTCTGGATGCTTAATAAAATGAATTTTTGATTCCCTTTTAACAGATCAGCAGATTTTACACGGTATGATAAAAATAAAATGCTTACTGTTACCCCTTAATTATCAAAATATTTCCTTTATATGCATATATTATCATACAATAGCTTTGATATCTTTAAGTGGGTCTCATATCACTGTGTTAATGTTATTTGGTAACATATTAGAAGCTTCTTTTGCGATATCAATGCCCAAATTACATTTGTGCTAAAAGATATGATCAAACAACGTGCACAAGATTACAAATAAAATGAAAATATTAGAAATAAGAATAGTATATAAGAAGTACAAGAAATATAATAATACCAATTAAAAATAATAAAAAAATAGTAAATTGGAAAAATTCTATTTTATTTATATTGATTTTCTATTATTCTTCATGCCGACCAACTTGTCTAGTGGTCAGCGGGCCTGACTTCGGATAAGGAGGTCCTGGGTTCGAATCCCGGTTCGGGCATGGATGTACTTTCTCTCTCTATCTATCCTTTCCTTGTATGAATGAGGTGGGAATGGTTGCCTACCCTATAAACGGGTCCCTATGGCATGTGTGTACTGAAGAAGTCGGACTCCTCACCAAAATATGGTTCAGTTGAAGAAGTGGAGCAGCGCACCCCATATTGCCAGCCTAGCTGGCACGCGACAACAACAACATTATTCTTCATAAGAAAATTTAAATAAATGGTTTGTATTATATCTATATGAAGGAAATACTACATACATATATAGCGGAGCAGGAGAGCCCCATTCTCTTAACGGGGTTGGAACTTTGGACGTCACATATTAGCGTGGACACGTCCCCAACTCACAGAGAAGGAAGTACTATAGTAAAACATAAATAAGTTACATAATAAAATTGTATTTTCTCATTAAATATACCATAAGAAAAGTATTTTTTATCATTTATATAGACTATGTTCCTATTGTATACACTATTGATAACATTTGAGCACATCTGATAGATGTTCTTCAAACATATATTGTAATTGTTACAATAAAAAATTAATTATATAACTACACGTGATGAATATTTCATGAAAAGATACACAACTTCTGATTAAATGGTCCCATGTTAAATCATTATCTGAGATCACCCTTAATAAAGAGTATGTTTGTTCTATTAGTTCATATTTATTATTGTAGGCATTATTTTTTAAGGTCTTTAACATTTGAAATTCATTTAATCGAAAATTAAAATGTAATCACTGTTCCTTATGCTATTTACAATGAAAAACATTCGTTAAATAAATAATCCTAAGTTAAATTCTTCAACATGTTTCATATCACTTTATAATGATTAATTGAAATTTCAGAAAATATATTGTGCAGCATACTTATTAGTTTAACTATGAACCGTTTTAGGTATAGTAAACATATTAATTCATCAATTAAAGTAAATGCAAAGTATGGAATGTCTACTTATTTTTGGAAATTTTCTTACATTTCTACAAAAAAAAAGAAAAGAAAAAGAAAAAAAGAAAATGGCAATGAATGAAAGTGAGATTTGGCTGGAAAAATTTAGACATGAATGTATCTAGGCTATTAAATTAATGTTACTACAGATATAAATTATAAATAATAATAGATATTAAAAATATTTATTTTCAGCATTTTTATGCATTCATATATATATAGGCATACATAAATAAAAAAATATAAATTTTTGGCAATAATCTTTAATCTATTTCTCCTTTGTTTCTGTATTGCACAACAATAAATGGTTATATATGCAAAACTAATAAAACATCTTAATGCGATTAGATAAGATATATTCTTTTTATCATAACTGAGTTGTTTGTTTTAATACTAAAAGTTAGCGTAGTAGTTCCTTTTTGTAGGAAGAAACTTAACGTAAATGATATGATCTATCTTCATAAGCATGAATTTGTAAAAGATATAATACGTGAATAAATTTACTGTAAGCAAAGCTAAAAACATCAGCAGTTTCAGGAAGGATACAAAAGAAAAATTATCCTATGTGTAAGTTTAAAAAATTGCCTCCATTTATTTAAAGGAATAGAAAATCTATTAAAAGAAATCATTAAACCTAAATGTAGTTTTGTAGCTTTAAAATCGTTACTGATCAGCAAAACTTTGAATGTTTATGCATGTCTCAAACTAAAATATAATTATATCTTTATATAAATCTATATATTTTTTACAAAAGTTCATTTATCTAGTTTTTTAATTCTTTAAATGAATTTTATAACGTGCTTTCTCAAACTCACAGCTGTCATTAAATAAATCCTAAGGAAAAGATATAAAAATGAATTATGATCGTTTTGACTATTTTTTCAAATTTTTTTCTTAATATGTCATCGTTATTTGATTTTACTACGTTTATTTCAATTATAAAAACAAGTATCCAGATAAAATGATTATACTTTTTATGATTTAATTATAATTGTTCTTGCATGTATACATTTTACGTAAAAAGAAGCGTTTATTTTAAAACTGCTAGCAATTATTCAAATTTTATTGCATAATAATGCTATAATCTTAATTTAGTATATTGTATTGCTTGTAAACAAATATTAAACAAGTAAGTTGTGTGGTAATTATGAAAATTAAGATATTTTGATACTATAATTTCATATCACCTAAAATAGGTGCTGAATTCAATACATTTGATATAGACATTTTATTAAGTTTTATTACTATATTGAATTTAAAATAAATAAATTCAAGCATCATTTCTTTACAGCCCTGATAAGATATATATATATATATATATATATATATATATATATATATATATATATATATATATATATATATATATATATATATATATATATATATATATATATATATATATATATAATATTCATCTATATTCACTCAATCACACTCATGCATCTTAAGTATAATGAAGAGGATAGGAACTGAAGTTCCTTGTGTGTGTATTTATGGCTATGTTAGGCTTTATGAATATATGACAAAGAGTGTGTATGAGAAAAATTACAGCCCAGATGAAAATATATATTTGATGCAGTATTCAGAGAAAATCTAGTTCTGTTATCTTTTAAGATTTTAACTAATTGAAATGATTGCAATGAAGTTAGTTTTTTTAAAGTCAATAATTAAATATTTTTAAGCGTATCTATTATTTACATGTTTAAGAAGAAATTATTTTTTATTTTCACTTTTCATAAATAATATATTAGTTATAAAATCACCTAATTTTATATAAAATAATTTAATATTTATTCCTTTTTATAACTGTTTACAGAGTTTAAAAAATCGCTTGATAACATATTTTATTTTGTTAGAATAAACATTGTAGTTAGATTACTTTTAGGTTTGAAATCAGCGTTCATATATAGCCCTTAGAATATGGATGTTTTCCCAATGTTTGATACAAATTGATTATTGAAAAACTTCCTTAAGACAGATGTGAAGCTTTTTCAAAGTAATTCAATTTATTTAATATTTTTAGCAGAAATATAACTATTTACATATTTCTAGATCTTTCAAGCAGGCAACATTTTATGATCTGTTTGAGATTATGTAGTATACTCAGGCATGTGGCATATTTTTAAATCTGAGGATTTTTGCATATATTATTTTGAAGCATAAATTATGTATTTACAACTTTACAGAGAGAATAAAATTTCTGTAAAGTATTAAATAAATTTATTATTTCTAAATCTTATTATTATATTTTGCATGAATCATGTATAGAGATGCAATTTATCATAGAAAAAGGAAGCAAATAGTCACTGTTGGCCATAACATCAAATACTATTTAAGAGTCTTTTAAAGACAGTAATTTCAAGTCATAGTAATGGGTCGAGATTGGCATTTGAAATATGATCTTTATCTCCAACGTACGCTTCTTGTAGAAAAACAGCTAACTGTCACTTGAATTTTAAGCATTAAAGTCTTCAGTTCAAAAGTTCTTGGATTGAACTATCACTTCGAGTAAGTATATTTGTAATGTTTTAGAAACAGCTTTAAACTGACGCACCATTCAAATTAGCTTTCCTTTACGAAATGGCCATAGCGTGAAAAGTAGTGATACTCGGGCAAAGATTTTTAGGCAATTAGGTCGGAGTGTTGTGGTTGGTTAGGACTTGGTTTTTTCATCGGAAGGTACTGGGTTCGAATGCTGACCCAAATGAAGTTTCGTAGTATTCACAAATGGCGGCTAAGGAGCATAAAATATATCATGATCCCAATGTCCTCCATTCGAAATAATATCTCTGGGAGTGGCACGCCGAGTTTTGGAGGCTTACTGCTTTGACCCAGCTTCTAAATTACGAAGATCTACTTAATGAGTCTCAATGGCTGTGCCATTGGGTACTCCATTTTATAAAGGTACCATCACTTCTGCTCGTTGCTGTGCTGATCCGAGAAACTGGGCTTTGAAAAAATATTTAAGCATTCAGTACTTTAAATTATCTGTTTATACCGAAGTCTTTTGATCAGAGGTGTAAATCTGCTTAAATCATGAAATTATCTCTCAAACTACTGCAAAGCAATAATCCCAAAGTAATTAGGGAATAAAATTTCATATTATTTAAAAGAAAAGGAAATGGAAAACATTTTTTTAAGTACATAAAATTATACATAAATTGAACAATTAAATAATTAAATCTGTAAAATATTCAAACATATAGAGATTTTTGAGAATTTATTTCACATCACAGTATATTTTTGATTATTAAATATTTCACTTATTTATAAAAATAACTTTTTATTTTTGTTTAATTTATAATATTTTACTATCATAAATTTGTTAGAGATTATATTTGTGCATTTTACTTAAATTTTTTAACTATATTTCTGAAACCCGATGCTTTATAAATTACGGAGAAACAAAAAAAATATTCAATTACTCTCCATGTTTTTTATTATTGCAGGAAAATAGATTAGCATTAGTTAAATTTTCAAAACATATTTCAAAATAAACGTCAAGAATTACAGAACAAATTTTTGAAAATTACTGTCAAATTTGATAATATATACTTTTTACAATATTTTAAACTTATAGTTGATTAATATATTTGTTATTCTGAAAAGAAAATATTTTTATGTATAACACATAATAGCCTGTGTTTCTTCTGTATGAAAATGTTGTTCTTATTCAAATAATTTAGAATGCTTTAAATAATCTACAAAATACTGAATCTTATACAAATATTGGGAATGTATGCATGTTTTTATAAAAAAGAAATAAGTAATCATGTTTTGAAAAGGAAATATTACAGCGTTTTTTATATTTAAGCAATATATATATATATATATATATATATAAATATATATATATATATATATATATATATATATATATATATATATATATATATATATATATATATATATATATATATATATAATATATATATATATATGATATTTACAATATTTTGCTGAATATCGTCGCCACTAAATATCTAAGTGCGTTTTATAAGCAATATATTTCAGCTAAGAAAATATTGAATTTAGAATACATAGTTCTTTATCTTTCGATGGCGCATAATGTGAATTTTATTTTATATTTTGCATCCATATATTAATCTTTGAACCATATCTTGCTTTTGATATTTTGGAAATGAAAGTAAAATTCTTGTAAACTGTCTTTTTATTTTACACAATTCGGTATATATTCTATAAATCTTATGTAATTCATTTAAGATTATAAATGCAAAATGAAAACGCTAAGATAAATATGTTCTCAAACTTAATTTGACAGCAATACTTTGTTATATAAATCATTCTTTACAAATTTTGCCTTATAAAATAAAAGGCAAAATTTACGTAACTAAGAATAGTGTTAAAATATTTGTTTTTAAAACATTTCTGATAAGATAATTAAAATTGATTCAAATATCTAAATAATATATCGATAACAACTTTTTAATATATTAAAAAAATTTCTTTGAATTCATGTTAGGATACCAATTTTTGAAAATATAAATGTGTTTCAATAGTATTAAAACATTTCAAAAGAGAAAATAACTTTTCCAGTCACTATAATTAGAGTAAATTTTGTTTTTAGAATGAATGTATCGAATAAACATTTATTCTTAAACTTCGAATAACTTTTTACTAATATATATTAATATGTTTCTAATAAACATTTATCTATTTATTAATATTTATTTTATACATATTGTAAAACTATTGAAGGTTAGACACTTTGTTATGAGAGCTTGTCTTCTTCTCTTTCACATTGTTCAATCACACGTTCGTTATTGGTGACAGATATCCGAAAATTGTTGATCCCTGAAAAAAAAAAAAAAAAACAAATTCATTAATATTTATAAAACGTTAAGTAGTTAAAAAGTTGGCAAATATTTAGCAAACTTTTATGAAAATTTATAAGAAATAACACTTTGTATTTAACATAATTTCGTGTTTCGCAAACTATTGATAATGATATTGGATTTTTTAAAGTCTGTAATATTGCTATATATAATGTGCAATAAACTTTTTTCACATAATATGTGTGTGATTTATATATTATGTGAATGAAGTTTCTTTCAAAAAATTTAATTTTATGAAGAAGAAATGTGCTTAAAAATATCTTTTTACTAAATGAATAAAAAAATGAATTCTGTGATTAGAAATGTCTTGTATTGCTGTACATATGAACTCGTATTTGTTAATTTGAGTTCAAATCATTTATCTAAGCACAGATGATAAAAAGCTGTCTTTCCTTCTTTAGATACCATTCCATTTATTAATTCATGAAGATGCAGCATTTCATCCTTGTGTGGAAGCTTGTCAGGTGGAACGTCCTTCCAATGTATTTAAATCTTAAAAAAAATTGAATTGATACTGAAAAGGATCTCATTTGTCTATCATGGCTCAGTTAAGATATTCATCGCTAAGGATTTCAAAAGATGTTCAGCGTTCGTGGCGTTTATTGTAACACCTGAAATATGATTTGAGAAAGAGGTTGGCAAATCTTAATTTTTTAGTCTCCTCATTTGAATTTTGTTCTATATTATGAAATAATTAATATTGATAGGATTTACTTTCCGAACAAAAATGAAGTTAGTGATCAAGGATGGATACAGTATCTAGAATTTTTGTATTTATTTTCGAAACATTACTTGTAAATTCGTTCTTTGTTATTTTAGAGCATCAAAAAATGAATACATTCCATTTAGCTTCAACTAAAATAATAAACCTTTTATTTGTAACTCAATCATAATTTATGGATTTTAGAAACTGTCTAAGCTAATAATGAATCTTATCAAATCTATAATAACTACACAAATAAGGCATGATGTTTCTCTTTACTACAGTAATTGCAAAGAACTTCATCTTACACAATACACGCAATCTCTTAGGTGTTACAGTTTTAATGTAGTTGGCAATACTTTATTCAGCAGCTAAAGAAAGCAAGAAACATGATATCAGCGCAATATGTTTGTATATAATTTTTCAAAGAAGTAACATTTATTTGCTTCTTCATCACTTTTCTGTCTCCTAGCACCAAAGGTCTGGAATGATATTTTAAAGCATGTATCTTCACAGCATGATGCTGTGATGATAATATATAAAAACCTATTTAAATGATTATTGGTGGAATATATGATTATCGGAATAAACTAAACAAATGTTGTCTAAACATAATATTATACTAATATCAAAATAAATGTTATATAATGGCATTAAATATTTTGATTGAAAAAAATTGAATTATGTAATGCTGATACTCATTTTAGCACTTTAATTCGTTTTTATTAATTAAAATGCTTTTGTGGTCACTATATTTTTTACTGCCTGTATTTTGATATTCAGTCCCGTATTTTAATGTTTTGATGTTCAATACTATATTTTGATGTTTTGATGTTCAGCCCTGTAATTCGATGTTTTGATGTTCAGTCCTGTATTTTGATGTTTTGATGTTCAGTCCTGTATTTTGATGTTTTGATGTTCAATCCTGTATTTTGATTTTTTGATGCTCAGTCTAGAGAATAAAATTTGATTTACGTATTTGTTAAATCTATAAAAATATAATGAGGTATATTCGGAAAATTTTATAGAACATTTTAAAGAAAAATCTACATAATTTACTCATTATAAATTCATAAAATTTGCATTAAAATTTTTTGCGAATAATAATAATAAAGATCTTGTTATGTTGAAAATTGCTTTGTCTATTTTTACTTCACTTATCAGGAATTGATTTTTATATTCATTACTCATCACATATTATTTAATTTAAGTAAAGATGTGCAGAATTGTATATTAATATTTATATCTTTTCCATTATAATCCATTATTAGCATAAGTTGCTCCACAATGCTTAGAATAAACATTATTTTAAAATTCATAATTGACCTAAATCCGTACATTTTATCTATACGCAAATGTTTCCTGTCACCTAATAAAGGAAGTATTCATTCTTATTATAATTTAGACTAAATCTCACCCACATAACAATATTGTTCTACACATATTTAAGCCAATATCCAAGCTTTTTCTATATTGTATATTTTTTAAATAAATAAATCTTTGTTGAAGTGTCAGAGAACATTGTTTTTTTTATTAGAGATCGATAATGAGGAAAGAAACGATCTACACTACGAAGCATCTTGTCCCGAATGAGGTTGGAAGTTGAGATACAATCAATTTCATCCCTCCAACTGACTGTCTTGTTAGGAACGCTCAGCACACTCGACACGTGAAGTTAATGGGAAAAACAACATCTAGACCCAGGAATAGTAAGAGCAAGATTGGGAAAAAAAAAGGAAAAAGAAGGATACTTAGTGGAATTGTTTTCCTATCGGCAACTATCGCTATCTTGCTTGAATCTTTTACCGATGAAGAAACACTTGATCGTACAGTGGAGCAACTAAAGAGAAAATAGAACAAAAAATAGAAATTGGAAATGAAGTTTCTGTTGTCCATTTATATGAGAAATCGAACTTTTTTTAGATCAATGAGAGGAAGAGCAATGATCCTGAAAAAAATTTATGTTTCACTTTCTCCATTTCCAAAAGTGTTTGTGTTTTTGATGCTGTAGTCCGCTAAAAGATTTTATAAAAGAGTTGAGTTGTTTTCAACTGGAAGCATTTATTTTAGTATTAGTAGATAAACGGATTTTGAAAAACACACACAACCGTGAATTGAAAATAAACTTGTTAATTATGATCTTAATTTTGATAAAACTAGTTAGTTTACAAACAAAAAATTAAAAAGATTTCAATTTAAGAAAAGAAATGAAGTTTTGTTGTCCACATTTATATAAAAAAACGAGCTATTTAGAGAGCAGAAAAGCACAATGATTTATATATTACTTTCTTCATTTCCAGAAATGTTTGTACTATTGATGTTACGTCCAGCATAAGATTTTACAAAATAGTTTAATTGTTTTCATTCGGAAAATTTATTTTGTGTTTGCGCACTTAGGTGAATTCTTAAAAAACAGGATCAGGAAATAAAAATTAATGTATTAATTAGGATTATTGATGCGATAGATTTATTTTTAATTAAAATATTTATATCCTTTCAATTTTATTATATTAAAAACAATACGAAATTATTTGATCAAATAAATAAAAATTGATTTCAAATTCATACAAATGAAAAAAAAACACGTTAATAAAAAAATAAGACACATTACCAATATCAGCCATTTGTTTTCTACAGAATTTAAATGTCAGAGCTATTAATGGATGTAAACTTAATTACTCGCTATATCTATTTTATTGGAAAAGCTATAGAGCAATTTTTCACCACGGTTAATGACTAATAGATCAATGCACCATTATTTAAGAAACAGTGTAATAGTTAAAATATCTATTTTGTTCTATCAATGAATATTTTAAACTAGTCATGGTTTAAAACTTTTTATATCCTTCACATAATATTTCTTAGTTTTAAATGAGTTCGCTAACAAAGAGTTAATGTATGATTTTTGAATTAAAGTTGTGATTTACTGTTACCCGAACATTTTACAGGCTTAACATAAGTAAAGTTTAGGAATAAAAACATTTAAATAAGATTTGAAAGAGTTAACCTCCTGATTAGTAATTTAAAGCGTTGAAATATTTTCAAATTGTTCCAAATACACTGCTCGACATTGAAAAAGCAACACCAAGAAGGAGTTTCCAAAAAGTGACAAAACACGACAAACAGAGAGAGACAGCAACGAACAATAAGTGATCTGTAATTCGAAATGATATGAATAATACAGAACGAGAAAAGGGTTGGGTTAGTCGGATGTAGGACTATCACGGACGGTGATATATGAAGTAACACTTCTAGGCATAGGGTCAATGAGAGTATGGATGACATCCTAAGGGAGAGTTCATCATTTCCTGTCAACAAGTTGCATTGGTGCGTCTTCTGAAGGAGGCAATGTCAAAGTCTATAAATGGCGTCCAATTATATCCCAAATTTGATTGACTGGTGAGAGATCTGGCCAGCACAGTGGCCAGGGAAGCAGCTCTACACTTCTGGCTGACGTTAGCAATGTGCAGTTGGTCATTATCCTGTTGAAAAAGGACATTGGGCACCACCTTAAGGTAGGAGAATGTCGCCGGTCGCAGCAAACCATATACGTAATGTTGGACTGTCATAGTGACGTGAATACGAATCAGAGGTGACATGGAATTGTACGCAATGGCGCTTCAGACCATGATAAGGCGTTGTCCTGCGGTCGGGCATTCTACAATTTCTGCAGCATTGGACCTGTCTCGACGTGTACTTCATACTCTTACAAGGTAACTATCACTGAAGAAACAGAAGAGTGACTTATCTGAAAAGATGATCCAGTGCCACTCTGTCGTCCACATCGCTCTAATCCGGCACCATTCCAGACGTTGGCGTTTATGCTGCGGATTCATTGGCAGTCTTCTTAACGGAAGCCATCCCCTAGAAACCAATCGAAGGCAAAGGGGAGCATCCAGGATGTTTTACACATGCTGCAGAGTTTCGGCAGACGTGCGTTCGGTACCACCCGCACTTCTCGTCGGACGCTTCTATTCTCTCGTGCTGGTATCACCCTGGATGCACCGGAACCCTGAAAATGTTCCACACTTCCTTGTTCCAATCATCTTGCTACTGCCGCTGCACTGTGGACGAATTCAGATGTCTGTCAACTGAGATTTGCCTTAAGGACCAATCTGACTTTGTCAATCCGATCACCATAACCCCCGTAAAAATGTCTGTCTGCTGAAAATGATTCCGACGTCGATGGCCTTGCATTCTCGGCAGTTACAGGTGTCCTTTGTGACAAGAAAAAACTTTCTACGATTATTTTCCAAGCAGCAATAACGGCGCGAATATTGTCTACTCTGCCAATTCCTCACCTTATATCTTATTCTTCGTGCGCTGGAGAGATGCGCATTTCACATCATTTACTTAACTCGGTAAGGTGCGTCTACCCTGAAATTTGTATAATTTTCTGGCCACTCCTTCTTGGTGTTGTATTTTCAGTATCAAATAATATATAATGGAATAAAAGTTTCAAAAAATATCAAAAAAGTTGAATATGTCTTTAACAATTTGGATACGTAAAATTTTTTAAATTATTAACATAGCAAAATGTTATGAAATCAGCTAAGCACATGTGAGCAACCAGGAACTTCACTACATTGTATAGAGAATTAAGAGCTTTTGAGAACAAGAGCTTTGCATAAGAAACAAGAGCTTTCGAGAGAAAAATCATTCTTCCAAAATTATCGGAGCCTTCTTAAAATTCTGCATCAGCAATGCATATCAAAAGACCAAAATAATTTCTGTTACAACTTTTCTTCACAAAGGAACTAAACTATGTCAAGAACGATAACAGAAACAACTTGACAGAGCACTTGATTTTTCTACAGATCGTAGATTATATATTTTGTATATAGCTATTAGATGTTTATTTTAATCATCTTTTACCTTTTTTTAAATTATCTATTACTATTCATTTTAAATGTTTACTTCTATTTTAATACAATTAAATGTCTAATAAATTAATTTTTATGAAGAACTGTTATGATGATCCTTTTATAGCATTCTGTAGACTTTAATGCTCTACACTGTAAATAGAGTAACATTCGAATAATAGCTGAAAGAGAGGTTCTTAGAAGACGAACACGACACCAAGTAGAAGGTATTGATTGATCTGCAAGTATTAAAAAAGTTACAACCGATAAAGGAAAGGTAATAACGGAGGCTCTTTTATTTTGCTACCTATCTATAATGTCGTTTTTTTACTAAGTTGTACTGTATCATTTAGGCATATAAATAAATATAACAAAAAACTATACTTCATGAAATTATTTATACACTTATTACTTTGCCTTATCACTAATGTTTTACAAGGGAATTCCAAATTAAAATTTTAGTAAGCAAAACTGCTTAAGAACATTAAAATTCAGGTTTATTCCTATATGGTTGAAATATATTTATTTTGCAGTATAAGAATTCAAAACTCTATGTTTTACAAAGCATTTGAGAAAATTATTTGTTATAGAATTTATTATATATATAACAAAGCTTATATAGTTTTTTTATTCTACATTAAGGAATTCATAATTATAATGCTTACAAACATTTCTGTAAAATAAAATATATACATCCTCAATTTATGAAAGAAATTAAACTAGCATACTTATATTGCTTACGTTGAATTCAGTGTTACAAAATATAAGAACAAAACTGCGTAAAGGAAATTATACATTACAACATTTCCCCACACAAAAGGAAGCATATTTATACTGTTACGAAAATTAATTTATAACAATAATGCCTATAAGAAGAATGCTTAAGGCAATTTATATGTGTTTTATTCCTTCACAAACACAGGTTGAACTAAAATGCTTTTATTGTGAGGCAAATATATTTTACCAAAAATTTAAAAATTAGCTGATCCTTTTATCATGTTCTACTTTCAATAAAAAATAAAGATTTTTCTAACTTTTATCCTTTTGAAGAGATAATCAAAAAAAGAAAGTTTTGATATTGGTAATAGCGCAGTTCATAAAAAAGACATTCATATTTATATAAATATTTCTTTTGTTTACAATCCACAAATAATGAATATTATAAAAAATTTTACATGTTAAAAGTTCAAAAAATTAAGGTTTACACACTTTACTCTAATTTTGTAATTTTTAATATAAGCATTTGAATAAGCAATTCAAAGAATACATCTCTATTAAACGCATATGTTAAAAATTGTTATGATTTTTGAGCTTTATGAATTAAAAAAATGAAACTTGTCGATGCATCTATGTTAAAAATGTTAAACTTTGTTATGTTAACTATATGTTAAACTTTAACTATCCACGTATAATTTAATAAATGTTTATAAGAAAGCAAAATACGTGAGTTAGAAAAGTTTCACGAAATTTGAGGTTTTGAGTTTGAATCCCGGTTCGGGCATGGATGTACATTCTCTCTCTATCTATCCTGTCTTTGTCCTTTCCTTGTATGAATAGGTTGCGAATGGTTGCCTACCCTATAAATGAGTATCTATGGCATGTGTGTACTGAGGATATCGGACTCCACATCTGACTATGATTCAGTTGGAAAAGTGGAGGAGCGCAAACCATAATGCCAGCCTAGATGGTACACAACAACAATAACAATGCGTTCTAAAGCCTTGAAATTTCAACTAATTCACTATGCATATTTGATATCTGCAGACGTACAACTTTTATATAAACAGTCACTTTTTTACTATTTTCTTGAATGTATAATCATGTACAATATAGGGAACATTATGTGTTAAAATACTGTTTATAAGAGTATATAATGTATATTATGTATATAGATAGATAAATTCCAGAAAATTATTTAATCAAATTAATAAATGCTTACAAGATGAAAAATAAAAAAGTATATGAATATGCTTAAAAATATAATTTATTTTCATTTCTTTAAATGCATTTAACATTTTCTGTGTTATAATTAATCTGAAATTGAAATTTCATTCAAATATATTTCTTTAAAATGCCATTTGTTGCTTTTATTGTCTTCGAAAATAATATGAGTATATGGAGCACAACTAAGTTCTTTAAATTCCTTTTAAATTCATAAATAGTTTTGCTAATAAAAGTTTTTAAAGAATCAAATTATGCCATGATTGAGGTATTAAAATTTGATTTGTGTTCATAATCTGAAGTTGGTTTTCAAACTTCACGTCAAAAATAGCCCAACCATAAAACTACTTGTCCTTAAAGTAAACTCAGAAGTTTGGCTTAAAGTTTTATTCATAACTAGTTTTTGAAGAATATTAAACTTTTTCTGACAAATCCATAAAAAAACACTTTATAGAAAGTAAATTTTACTACATAAAACAGAATACAATCTAGTTGTACCATGTAAATATCTCTACATACTTTTCAGGCTTTAAATATTAAAAAAGCAATTGTTCTTTTAGAAACATTCTGGGAAAACAATGTTAGGATTTGTAATTTCATGAGTTTAGAAGTGGTCTATTACAAGTAAATAACAATTTTGAATATTTCTGAGTAACAGTATTCGATGAGCGAGAGCATTGGACACAAGCAAATCGATTTCACGTAGCATCTAATTTGAGTGACTGAAGTACAGTTTGAGATGTTCGTTACAATTTGCATATTCTACTCGAAATTGGTATAGAAGATTTGCTCTTGCGAAATCTTTGGGTTTGCTTGTTATCTGGGAATTTGAGTTCCCGAAACTAAATTTGGAAGGCAATGAGCAATTGAATTGTAACTGGGAAATGAGTTTGTATAACAAAAGTTATTGCAACTGTTTACAAGTAAGACGTTGTAAAAAAGTATACGCCAATAATGAACACGTTTTATAAAATTATACTAGTTTTATTGTAAGATTTCAAGGAATTTAGTTTGGAAGTATATTATTTGACTGTAATTCAAATACAATTTAATTAGAATTCTACACAAATATTTGTCATTTTAAAGTTAGACCTAAATTGACGAAATTAAATTGAATTGCTAATATTATAATAAAAAAATAAAATCTGATCCTTTATGATAACTTAATTCTACTTTGCTATACAGTTTCAACAAATTTTTCTCTAAACTGATATTTTTGCTTTATTTCATACATGTAACCAAATATTATCATACAGCTTATTTAATTCATTCAATCTGAATATATATATATATATATATATATATATATATATATATATATATATATATATATATATATATATATATTATATAATACATAGCTCATTTAAAATTAATCTAACATCAAATTTTCTTTTCAATCAATAAATAATAATAGGAAAAAAGTAATGAAATTCTTCTTTTTTAAATAATGAAATATAAAAACAATTTTTTTGAGTTTTTTTTTACTTTACTTCTATACTCTTCTGATGTCTTGAGCTCTTAAGCAGATTTTCTAAGCTGAAATTTTATATAATATATAAAATTATCAATATTCGAAAAAAATTTTAAACTATTTTTAAGAAAAGATTAATAATAAAAATCACATAATTCAATTAAAAAATTTTTCAAGCACTAGTTTACAATTCTGTTATTGAAATTGAACAAAATATTATAGATCTAAAAAATATATTTTTAATTTTTTTCTTTTAATGGTTTAAATAATTATAATTAAAATGGGGAAAAATATATTTCTAGATAAAACTAATTTCAAATCGAAAATTAATTTAATCTCCTAACTTAAATAATAACCAGTCTTCTTCATAAAAGCCATGCTCTAAGACTCATTGTTTACTTAAATTAACATTAGAATTCTCCAAACCATTGCTTTAAACTTTGGAAACTCTCTTTTGAATTTTAGAAGCCCATACCATTAACCATCGATGGCAAGATACAGTAATGAAGTTTCAGCATTTTAATTGATCCATTGAATACATTTCGGAAGCTTTTCGGAACTTCTTGTTAAACGTGAAGTAGTCTCCCATTGACTCTCGGAATTTCTAAGGACTCGTTGGCAAATGCTTATTTTAAGACACGGCGTGCATAAATAATTCACGGGCTCTTCAAATGCTTGATATTAAAAATTTCAAGAACTGCGTTTCTTGGCCCGGCATCTTCTAATGCTCACTGTATATCTATTTACCAAGTTCCTGAAAGTCAAACCGTATTTCCCTACTATCTTAAACTCTATTTACAATGCTTCAGAAAGATACCTTTGCATTTATATTTGTATCTTGCTGAGATACAGTAAAATCTGTTGAGAAATAACTTTGCTTAAGCTTGAATCAATTTCTTAACAAGAAATTTGAATTCGGATTAAAAATCAAGATTTTTGAATGTGTATATAAAATTTTTGATTTATTAATTGATTGATATAATTATTGATTCGCATAGAACATGTGTTGTTTTTCTAATAAGTTATCAAAAAAACAATAAAATAAAATATTTGTTCGTATTGAGTACTTAGATACATGTAAACATTACAAAATAATCTATGTATTAAATAAAGCGTGTTTAGGAGTAAAATTACGTATTGTGAAAAGCTAAGAATAATAAACAAAACAAACACAAGCAGTCACAATAATTTCACCTCTAAATTAAATTTTGTTAATTTTAATGAATTACCTACTAAATTATTTATGACGGTTTTCATAACATAAAAGAGAACTAACTATGAACTATTACATAACATATATGTCTCAAAAATATAGATTTTTATAGCAATGCTTAATTTTATGAGTGGGAATTTTTTTCCTGCACTTTAATTAGTTTAATGCATTCATATATATTTTTTTAGTCTAGTAATACAAAATTTTGACTAGTTTATCCATTGTGAAGAAAATGACTATAATAAGGCATTTGAAAAATATAAATTGAAAATTATTTTTCTAGTGCTTGTAATGCATATTGTAAAACAAAATAATAGTTAGGAAGCTTTAGAAATATATTGCAAAGTACACTAGCTGCACCTACAGTGGTATGTAAATTATATAGCTTTAATTTTTAAACTATCATTTATATATATATATATATATATATATATATATATATATATATATATATATATATATGTATATATATCATAAAAATATGTAGTTATAAATTTTTTACTATTTTAAAATTATGCTAAACAAATGAAAAATAAAGCAAAGCTCCCAACTAATAATTTTAAAAATTTGTATCTTTTATTTTACAGAAAAAATATCTTAAGAAGTATAAGTAATAAACTATTTTCCTCTTTTCTCTTATAACTAATATTTATTATAATTTTAAGTCTTAGTAAAAATTTTAAAAACATCGTTATTTATTATATTATATTATATCGTATTTATTATTTATTATATTATATTGTATCGTAACTTTTAAAACAAGAAAAGTTTTAAAAACATCGTTATTGATATTTAACAAAAGTAAGAATTACATAGTTAAAACAAGTTTCTTTAAACATTTTTTGTTTAACCTATATGTATGTAATGATTTAATTAATTATAAAAAAATTATTTACAGCAACTGAAAGGAATCCCAAGAAAAATATGCAATTTTGAATTGGATTGATTGCAGACAAAGAAAACCTTCCAAAAAAGCCTAAATTTTAAAAAAACTGTTTTTTTTAAAAAAAAACACAAATTTTGTCAAAAATTAGCCATTTAATTTTACAATTTTCAAATTTAAGCAATCTATGAAAAGTGGGGAAAAAGTGATGAAAAGTGGGAATATAATTAGATGAGTCATGCTTCCATAAAAATACTTTCAGTATTTTTTTATATATTTTAAAATTTATTAAGGATATCATTCTTACATCGATATTATTCAGGTATTGAATAAAAATGTCTAAAGAAAAAATACTTTTTCTATTTCAAAGAAAACCTTTACAATCAAGACAATTTAATAACTAAAATACATGATTTTTACCAAATCTAAGACTACAGTAATCCTCAATAGCTTAAATGTGAATGGAATATGATGTGTAACAATGGAATTTTCTGCACGTCTTGAAGGGAGGTTTACATAGTCTTACTGAGAAATAAGTAGGATTTTCCTATTTATCATCCAGATTAATAATTTGGGGAAATTCTTTATTTAGAAACTGAAAATTTTAATTAAAAATCAAGAAAAAAAGCATAGATGATAAGAATTTAGACTAAATGAATATCTATATTTAAAACAAGTATCAAAAAATATCATTTCAAGATATAGTAGAATCAGTGTTTCAACGTGATATGATCAAAAATAAAATTCATTTGGTTTGTTTGTAGGCAAATTTATGATTTTTTACATATTTTAATTAAAGTATTTCATTGATGTCCTTAAAATTTTTTAGAAGAGGTTATAAAAAATTGAAGCGATTGAAGTGTATAATTCACTTCATTGTTGAATTTCAACATAGTGTGCAACTTAATAGAAGTAGATTATCATCTACAATTTTTTGTAAATAAATGAAGTATTGTTAAATTTATGTTCGCGAAAAAATCCAATCTATAAATTGTAGAGTTTTAATCAAAATGGTAAGTCAAACTGAATATCCGTTATCATTTAACATTAGTAAGAATGGATTGTAAGCTTATTTTATTTTTCAGAGTGATCTTCAAAGAAAGAAAATAATCAATCAAATTTTTCATTTAAAGTAAAAATGCGGAATGAATTTCAACTCAAAAATAAAATGTTAATCTTCCCATCGTTGAAGCCAGAATTTTCGAATTCTTTTTTTAATAACAGCATAAAATCATTACTTTCAATCAATGAAAACTATATTTGTAACTGAGATTATTTGGAGTTCAAGAAATAATATTTTGCTTATACAAATTTTATATTTGACTTGCTGTTCAAGAAATATTTTGAATGAAGTTTGAAATTTTCATTAGTTAAGATATAATATAGAAGAATCATATTTTTCATGTATTGTGCTATTGTTTATTATCTCTTATTTTATAACACTCTAACTGATTAAATTTAATTAACACACATTATATATATCATATATTATAGATAATATCCAACTCTTTGAATAGTAGTAAATATCAATATCATTTTCAATTTTTACAACTTGAGCTATGCATGGTGGAGAAAACGTACTTTTAAGTAAATGCACATTAATAATTATGTTTCTTTCAATCGAAATGTCTATATACAAAATATATTGAAAAAAGCTTAAATTATGCATAAAATTTATTGAAAAGATTCATAAATACTTAAAGAATTCTAGAGCTATTAAGCTATTGATTCCAGCTATTTAAGCAAAAATGGTTAAAATATTATTTTAATCCCATTTATTTACTACGTAATTTTTCAAGACTTCATTTTTGTACTTCTCTTCTTCTTCTTCTTAGAATTGGGTTTGTATGCCATTGGGCACCTCTGCTTTTATCAGCATTTTGTACCATTTAACTCCAAACCCAATGTTTCCTAGTTCCAGTTGCTCAGGTCAACCACTTTATTAATAAAGTCCGATAACCCTTTAATGGAGTCTAGGTGTAACTCTCTAGTATGGATGATGCCTAAAGAAGTTAATCTAGGGAGGGCAAGAGCCTCGCATTCATAAATGATATGCTCTGCCGTTTCCTCTTGCGTATGACATTTCCAGCAGATAGGGTCTTGCTGAAACAGTCCCATCTGGTCACATCTGGTCAGAAAGTCAGTCATGCTAGGGATAGCTTTCTGACTTTCACCAGAAGAAGATGGTTTGGAGGTCATTTCTACCTCAAGTGAAGGATTCATTGCTGCCCCTTTACAAGAATGCCTCTGAGTTCCCTTGTCTTTTTCAGCAAGGTCTACTACAGAGGCTTCACCTGCAAATGCAGAAAGGTTTGTTATTTCTTGTGTCTTTTCAGCCACAAGATAACAATTAATAAGCTCAGGTAATATAAGTCCACCCAGCATTGCCTGAGTTACTGGGCAAGGCAATTTACTCTAGAAGTTTGCCAGGCAACTAGAGGCTCCGTTAAGACACCAATACCGCGGTGCCAATTAGCCCTAGGCACGGATCGCATAACACCAGGGTTTACGGGAGCTGGTTCGCGGCCTCTGATTCTATATTCAAGGCTATCCTGTCATTCCTACAGGACATTCGGCGATCCACCACCTGCCGACGCGCCTGGTGGCTGCTCAAGGAAGGTACGCGTACCCCTGGTTCCAGGTTTGTACTTATACTGTCTTGCCTTAAAAAAAATACATTAAGAATTAACAAATGACAATACGATATGATATAGATAGTGTGATGCGGAAAACGTTTATTAATGAAGTAAAAAATAGCACTTTTGTTAAAAAAAGTAGCACTAAGTAGCAAAGTTAGTAAAAAATAGCAATTAGTGTTATACAATTTGAAAAATTAGCTGCGAAAATTTTCAACTTAATCTCATTAGAGAGGTTTTGCATTTGAGATACATAACAAAAAGTTTGATTCGCTTAAAGCTCTTAAAAGACATTAAAGCTCAAGGAGACTAAACTATTTGTCTTTATATTTTAAGATAAAACTGTGGCTTATCAAAAATGTGACTCGCTAATTTTAATGATATTCAGAACACTTCACAAAAGTATATACCTATTGTCATATTATAATTTAGAAAGACTAGAATACAAATAGTTTTTCATCATAATTTAATTAGCCTTACTTCTATGAGTTTAAATCGTCTATTTGATTTTAGAAATAAAAATTCATTATCAAGAAAAATATTCTAAATGTTGTTTGTTGTACAATAGAGAATTTTCAAAACTCATTTTTGAGTGTAAATCACAGAGGATACAAAAGAATATCTACTTTGAGTTTTATGTATAATATTGCATATAATTGATGAGAAATGTAAAAAATATGAATTCAGATCTTTGGTTCACCCATTTTGACTAATTGAAATTGAAGCCTATTTAATTACAGCAATTTAAAAACATAATTTGGATTTTTTTCAATGAATATTTTTAAAACGATGTACTTGACGTTCAGATTTTAATAAATTAAAGTATACATTTAAATTTATATTTGACGATGCATTTGATGTTGCACTTGATGTTCATATTTGATTCACTTGATGATCAAATTTGAATAAATTAAAATATACATTTATATTTACATTTCCAAAAAACATTATTTATTTTATGCAAAAGACATGATTTCGAAGATGTTAAAGAGGATGCACACTTACTCCTTTTGAATTGTTTCAGGAAAAATCAGCCATCTCATTCTAGCCATCAGCCATCAGCAAAGAATACTATTTACATTACTAAATTGAAGAAAACAATTACATTTAAAATTTACAATACGAAAGCAATGTAACAAGAACTAATTTTCAAAACTTTAAAGCCATGAAAATTCCTCTGTTTCTTAAAGTTAAAAATATTAATATGTTTTATTACAAGCGTACATATTCATTACAGAATAACTTTAAAAATTGTAAGCATGAATCATCTTTTGATAGTTAATAAATATATATTTTTTAGAACAACGTAGCAATTTGCATTTTATTTTCAATTAGATTTTCCTTACAATGAATTAGTTATGTGAATATGTTAACAATATATAAAAATTTCATATATTATATGCATGTATAAACATTTAATTTTCATTAACTTAGCTTTTCAAAATAAAGATTGAGATTTCCATAGAAGAAAACTAAAATATTTATTTAATTTTTAAATAAAAAATGGAAGATAATGAACAAAACATAAAAGTAAGATTACATATACAGAAAAATCCATAAGAAATGGCTCCAGAAACCGCAGAATATTTTCTTCAATTTTAATTGACAAAAATAAATCGTAAAAACGAAATCAACATATTTCATAAATATTATTGGGAACATTCGCATTATTTTCTGAGTAACAGGCTTGGAAACAGTTGAACTTCACTTCTAAATAGCTTTTTTATTTAATATTATACCATTATTAATTTATTATAAAATCATATTGTTGTTGTTTTGTGCCAGCCAGGCTGACAATATGGGGTGCGCTGCTCCACTTTTCCAACTGAACCATATTTTGGTATGGAGTCCGACTTCCTCAGTACACACATGCCATATGAACCCGTTTATTGGGTAGGCAACCATTCGTACAAAGAAAGGGCAAACACAGGATAGACAGAGGGAGGAAATACATCCATGCCCGAACTTGGGTTCGAACCCAGGACTTCCCTATCGGCAGTCAGGTACTCTGAACACTACACAGGGTAGGTGTATATATAAAATCATATTAATTACAGATATGCGGCATGTGAAATATTCTCTTTTCGTGATAATGTATTTTATATGTAATATTAAAGCATTTTAATATACTTGTTATATTATATTGTTTAATTTCATCATAAGATCATATTACTTTTAAAAAAGCTTCATTCATTTTAAGGGATTAATTAATTATATTTTTCATTGTATACACACACATATGTGTATGTTAAATTTGTTTGTTAAATTGTTAAATTCAAATATTTTTTTTAATCTGTGTTAGATTAATATTTGAGTAAGATAAAATGAAATATAAAATACATAAAAATTTAGATGAGAAAATGCTGAACCTAATAAAAAGTATTTGATAATGAGACAAAATTGTTATCTTTGAACCTGCATTTTTACTAAAATAATAATACTTTTGTTTCATATGTAGTGCATTAAAAATTTAAGCTATGTGTAACTTTAATTTTTAGAATATTAAGAAACAATATATTCATGAAAATTGTGTTATATTAACGTGGATTTGTAGCTAGGAAATATACAACTACGCTATTCATTACGAATTATAAAAGTAAGTCTTTTATTACGTTTTCTTGCATATATTACTTAAATAAATACTTTGAAAAATATATAGAGTTCCTTAAATTTTCCAATTACATATATCAACTCAAGTTTAATGAATCTTCTCTTTTCCGGTAAAATACTAGAAAGAAAATTATCATTTAGAAAATTATTATTGAAGAAAAGTTTTTCAATTTCAAAAAAAGAATTTTACAAAAAATGAAATATCTTAGAGAAAAATATGGCAACTTATATTGATTTTTATTAAGGTTAAAAGACCCATTTCTTTCCTGCTCAAATCAAGATAAATTTTCCATTTTAAGTTAAGATAAATTCAAATAAAAAAAATAAAAAGATTAAGATATATATAGCATTTGAAGATATAAAATTTTCAAAGTGAAAATTATATGGCATAAACTTTAGTTATTATATCTACTTCAAAATGTTTCCGATATTTTTAATGAAAGTTAATATATATCTCAGAGGATAATTTATTAATCATCTTAAATAATACAATAAAGCGAATGACTTGCGGCTACTAAATCAATTCTTAATATTTGCCGGCAATTTTTATGTTCAAGATATTACCACTTTACGTGAACTTATTGGTGGTTAAATTTTTCCAAAGTCATCACTAGCAGGTGCGACATCAAAAATTATTTCCTTCTAAATGCTGGCAAGGAAAACATATTGTTTTCCTAATATATAACCATCTGTTAGGCACACAATATCTTGGTAGTTCGGCGATTTTACCAACATTTTTACTACAAGCGGCTGGTTTTCAACTTCGATCACGTTATCGTAGTTGGTAAGGAAACTCGAAGATTTTTTTCCCTTTGCTTTTATGGTTTCTCGTGGAGCTTTATTGAGATTGAGACTACATTCTTTTTACATGCAAGATGGGAATGTATGGCTTAGAGGTTTTATCTAAAGTGGTCCCCTGAAAGCTTTCTAGAATTTTTATACTAAATGGAAGGGTTTTTCTCCTGCTATCTTGTGTCTGAAGAATTCTTTCGACGTCTTAAGAATAGACCATATGTTGGAGTAGGAGGATATCAACCATCATGCATGCCTCAATCCTGTTTTGAATGATAGGAAAGCGAAATCGGGGTTAAGCGTAGTTTTTAACCTTATCAATTATTTATATTGCATTTTTTTGCTTTGTTTCGAGTTTTTGGTTATTTCCTTAATGAAGACTAAATTACAGTCTTTATTATGTATGTGTGATAAACCTGTACCTCTATTAATAATGCCTTATTGATTCGTAAATTAGACAATTTTTTTATTTCAGGACATTATCTTTTTCTCATCAAGTAATTGCTCAAATTTCTATATAATTAAATATATTTTGGGAAATTTTTAATTTTCATTTTATGGTATTATTTAACTTTACTATTATAATAAATTATATAAAACAAAATGGTGCAATAAATTCTCATTCAAATTTCAAACTATCAATGAGAATAACATTTTTTAACATACTTCAAGTCTTTAGAAGATGAATTTTTCATTGTTATAATTATATTTTTTATTTGATTATATATTGAGTTATTTCCACTTTTAGATCATTCCTCGAGAAATGTTATAGCTTTATGACAAATATAATATGATTGATTACTATATAAGTAGATTAAAATAAAATATAATGCTATATAAAACAGTTTAATTGGATATTACTGTAAATGAAATTATTAAATTTCAAATTTTAAATTTATTTTGTTTAATGTGGATAAATGTATTCAACGAATTAAAATCGAAAAATCTTTGATATTCAAGGAACCAAAAGAACACGTTAAATTATTAAATTTGTCTTCACTAAGTGAAACAGTAGTTTTCTGATCTTAAAAATAATAATGTTTGGGAATAGGATTTTAAGATTGATGTACTAATATGTTACCATTAAAATGCTTGTGTATCCTGCAGTTATTCATTTAACCATTACTTTTGTGAAAATTCTATCTTATTCTGGTTATTCTAGTTTTTAATGTTACATTCGAAGAAATGGGATCTCCAAGGCAACGGACTGGGAACGTGGTTTATGGATAGGAGTGTCTAAGATTATTTTAGTCATAGTTAAACAAACAGAGATGGCTGTTATATTTTTGCATGGCATCTATCAGCGATGATATCTAAGAAGAAAGCAGATTTTTTACATTTAAAAGTCATGAATTTGACTCGCAACTTTTCAAAATTGTGTACTTGGGAAAGAAAATAGCTTAATATACCTCACAACCATTTCCAATGTTTAAGGTATGCAATCAATATTTTTTTAAGTGTTAATTAGAGATTCATATATATATTAAATTCTCATATTTATTTGTTGGTAAATATCTTGAATTATATTCGAAGAATTAAAAAGTACTTGATCATTATGAGAATAAAGTATAAAAAGAATTAATAAGTGGTATTGTAATAGAAAAAAATTTCAGCATTTAATAATAACAGCATTCGCATAATGGAAGATTGTTGTTTTTAAAAAAAATTTATGTTATTTAACAAAATCTGTATTTCTATGCAAGAATTTGAAATGTTTTGCAGAAAATACGGTATTTTAAAATTTTCCCTGGCTCCTTACCACGAGCTACTTGTGTAGCTTGTTTCCGGGTGACAACTGGACCTGATAATCTGCAAAGGCATCTACTTCAAAAAGGTGTAATGGACTCTGCTCCTTTTGTCCATTGTGCAATCATGATGGTGTGGATGGTGCTCACCTCAGGAACTGCCCTGAAGTCTTAAAGTTTATGACTGACAACTCTTTTGAGGCAACTAAAGGACTTTATTCTTGTTTTTATACTTGTTTATCTTTATATTGGGCTGCTCGTCGATTAATGACAGGGATGCCGAGGACGGGCGTTGGATAAAAAAATATTAAAATTTACTTAGTCATTGTGAGAAGAATATTTTTGATTTGACACTGAGAAGTCCACAGCTTGAGAGCTGAAAACTATTGAAAGTTTTGAACATCATCAATGAAATGATTTTTAACAGAACTTTTACTTCACTGCATTGTTATTTCCTCATAAAGTATTGTATCCTTCATTGAGCATATAATGGAGTATTTTCACAGGGTCATAAAGTGTAAAAAAAATCGGGATGCACTCAAGCACTTATCTAAGCATTTCAATTAAAAAGCAGAAATTCAGCAACCATCTTCATTTCTTCAACAGTACTTGGAAGCTAACTTAAGACCTTCTATTTGGAAAATCATGGTTGCTCAATTTAAACCTGAAAAAATACACAGATTATAAAAAGTTTAAATTTATGTTCTTACAATGATTTCATCATGATTTTTCCATATATTTCTTGCAAAATCCAACTAATTGCTTCACTCTTGAAAAAATTTTCTATAGAATTTATATATTTACCATTCTTTGCTGAGACAGATTTTTGTTTCAATCATGTCTGTTTTAAGTGAAACATTATTATGCAATCATTAACTATTACAAAACCATTTTTATTCCAGAATTTTATTAATGTGTCAATGAAATTATATAGTTAACATTTCTTTGTAAAATTCAAATATAATTTCCATGAGCATAATAATAATATTATTGTTCGTTTTAAATACACTAAGCATGATGGTTGCTTAACTTTTCAACTTAGCTATCTTGAACATAAAATAAGGCATGTTCTTATTAATATGAAGACTATTAAAAGCTGTGATGATTTGTGCTAATAAATATTGATTCACATAACAAAATATGTCATAATTTCAAATATTTAATAATGTCAAAATATTTCTTTTGGAAATCCATAATGTTTATTTAAAGTTTTCAGAAACCATTTTTCACAATCAGATACATAAATAACTTACTCCGTTTTTAGTAAGGAAATTTTACAAATACTATCTAGTTTGATTATCTGCAGTAATGTTTCCTAAATTTTATCATATTTTCTACTAATTTTCTTTATAAATTGAGATTTAAAATTTATTTTTGTCAACATCTGTAATCAAGTCGAAAAATTTATTTTATTTCCCTTCGAATTTTTTTCAAGTTAATAATAATTTATAATGACTTGTTTTATAAATAAATAGTTGTATATATTAAATATCTTTGTGAAGTTTTCAGTTGCATTTTGCCAATTTTTAAAACATTAAAAATGAGTTTCACTTTTATAATTTGATTTGTATCAAACAGCGTTAAAATTGAAAGAAAATAATCCCTTACTTTTGGTATTATTATAATATTTTAAGTTTTAACTTATTATTTATTTAAGTTTTGTCTTGAAAAAATTGGTAAATGATATTGAAAAATAAGAACTTTTCATAACGCTATATTGAAAAAGAAAACAAAATCAACTTTAGATTCATTCATAATTTAAAACATTTTGTCACCTATATACTTTGATGTATTTAATCAATGAAAGAGAAACATTTTACTAATGGTGATCGAAAATTAATGTTAATAAGTAATCTGTGAAAAGTGTTAAATATAAATTAACTCGCAAATGTTTTATTTTTAGTAAGCGAAAAACTAATCTTTTATAATATTTTTTTAGATTTACACTATTTCTACGTTATATTATCATTTTAATCTGTTAAAAATATTATGTTTATTTATATAGTAAAATAATGGAAATACAGAGATTGTTTATAAATTCTTTTAATGGATATGTAAATTAATTCAGCACTTTTTTCATTAAAATTGTTTAATTATATTAAAGTTGCACAAACTGGCATAAATATTTTGTTAAACATTCCTTATATCGAGCATTCAGTAAGAAGTAAAACGATTTTTTTTATAAAAACTCATTATAAAAAATACTACATCAATATTTAATTTGCCATCTAGTTACTGATTGATTCAGGTCATTATATTAATTATGTTTATCTCCAAACATTTATAAATGTATTTTTTTAACTTTTCATAATTAACAATAAATGTTTTTTTTGTGATGAAATTACACATTTTAATGAATTTTTTGCTAAGGAAAAAACATGTCAGATCATAATTTTTCGGGGTAATTTGTATCTCACTGGGAATATAATAATCAAATTTTTAAAGTAATCCATTAAGTTAATTGAATAATTACATTTAATGCCAAGTAAGCATATTTACCAACATTATATAAAATTTTAAAAATCTAAATTTAAAGAGGCATTAGCAATTAAAAAATTTGTGACAAATTCAATATTCTCAGATTCTGAATAACTGTTAAACATATGTTTACAATAGACACCTTAATTGAAGAAAAGTTCGTACTGTTTTTTTACATAAAATTCCCATTAAAATATCTTAATCAATTATTTTCATGAATTTTATGAAAAAGTATTCCGATTCATGTAATTTATCCTTATAAAACTCTATTAACTTAATTTTATTTTGTATTGCCTCTAATATATATAAAAAATTAAAAACAAACAATAAATTCGGAAAAGTCACTGATTAATTAAATTATTTAATTTGCTATAATGCAAAAAATTTAATCATTAGGTAAATACTAATTATTTTAATCTGAAAAATAAAATCTTTTAAATTCAATGGAAATTTGTATCATCATTAAATAAAATGCTTTTGTTCCTTCATAAAAAATCATTAAGGTTTAAATGTTAAGTCAAATAATTTTTAAAGTAAAATCCTGTTTAATTATTTATTTTGAAATTAGCTGCATTTCTTATAATCAAAAACAATTTGAGATCGAATATTTGGTGTCAAGTTTAACATTTTCTTTAAAAAAATGATTAATCGTTTTCCAGTTCACATAATAAGAATTTAAGTATTGTCAATTTTTATTCGATTAAATGAAAACCATGAAACTCAAACAGTGTTAGCCTGACAAAAGAGTCATTAAGATTCATAATTATTGTCTTTTTTCATATAAAAAGCATATAATTATTTCTCTAAAGAAAATATCATGTTTTAATCAGTTGAAAAACTCAGCATGCCTTTAACACTTGCGAAAACTGAAAAGCTTTAAGTTTTTCATTGTCCTCTTTGACTATTAAAATGCCATTAAAACGTATTTTTTTTATCTTTTGATGAATTATCCTGATTCAGTACATATTATTTTTTGTTTGTCTTTCAGAGAAGAAAATATTTTTCAACAAAATTAAAAACAATTAATCTTAATTGTTCTAATTTTTATTAACATGTGGAATGATTACCAGTAACATTCCCACTAAAAATTTAAAATTTATTAATAATAAATATAAACTGATACCTAAATTTTTGTATCAATACCCTATTTCATGATCTTTACTGTTTGATTCGTCGATGAATTTTTATAGTTAGTGACTTATTATTAGATTGGATGTTTGATATTAGTTAAAGAAAACTTTTTGTTGAAATTTGCAGATTAAAATAATATTTAAGATTCTTTGTCGGAAACGAATATTTCCCGTTTCTGGAATAATCCTTAATGTTTTTTTTCTTAATGTAATGAAACCCACAATTTCCGTTTTGGAAAACTGTTTTCATTACATTAATCTAGAATACATAAGGCATTATTATAGTAATCTAGTTTCTGATGCAAAGCCTTCGCCTTTTCTTTTAATACCAGGTAAACAGAAAGTTTTTGCCATCCTTGATGAACTAAAAGTACATGATCTACAGAGAGTGTAACATGTTGTTAATCCTCATAGTAATCATCGTCGGCATCCAACACCTTCCCCAACCTCTTTCCAGTTGTATAATAATAAAAAAAACGTTAAAACTCGGTAGTTTTGGTCGTACAGAAGTCCATGAGTGCTTGACAAAGGTGAAGGATTTTCCACGAAGATGATTATCCAGGGAATCAAAGAAGTGGTAATCTGATGATGAAAGGTCAGGTGAGTAAGGAAAATGGCACAAGCCTACCAATCAAGCCGCGGTATAGTAATCCTTGTTCTTTGCGCTACATGCCGCTTCGTTTTATTGACCAAGAGTATACCCTTGCTATTAAGCAGTGCTAGTTCCTTCGGTTGAAATACATCTTGCACATATCCAACTGCTCATAGTGAACCACTTGACGACTAAGTCACCAGAGATCAGCTTCACTAAATCTCCCAACATGAATTTGTGAAACCAATGTCTTGCCGCAATTTCAGTCACAACACTATCCAAAAACCTTTGCCACATTCAGCGACATGGTGCAGCATTTGATAAGCCCACTTTGAAGGCGTACAGCAAACAACACCAAACGATCTGCATCCACATGTCCATTTCTTTTTGCTACTGTATGAGTTAGAATTGAGAAATGGGCGCAGTGGACCTGATTTTATAATGACAGTTCTACTCTCGACTGACTGGTGTATCAACCACGCCATATACTAGTTGGCATACGTCTAACTTTAGTCAATGGCAAAGTTAAAACGGCAAAAACTTCCTTGTTTAAGGAAATGATAAATTAATGAGTAATTACATAGCATTTTTGAGTATTTTATAATGTAAAAGTATTCATTTCTTGCAGCAAAAAATTTATAAAATCATTTAATATTTCTTTATATATATATATATATATATATATATATATATATATATATATATATATATATATATATATATATATATATATATATATATATATATATATATATATATATATATATATATATATATATATGTTGGACACTCCTTCTAATCTTTATAATCACTTGATGCAAAACAGGAAGTCCCCTATTTAGTTTCTTAAACTTAACTCCTTTAACAATGCCCAATGTAAGAAGTAAAAATGTAAGAAAAGAACTGCTATTACACGCACACATTCATCGTTGTAATATTTTACGCAATCCTGTCATTTTAAAAGTGAAAGACCTGTTTCTGACCGCCTATTGGATGTTGGGTAAAGGTGTAGTCAGAGATCTCCAGTGCCTTCTACATTGTTTAGCCCGAGGGGGCGTTTAGAGCTTAAACTCCTCTGTTTCCGGTGGCCTCTTTGACCTAGGTCCACCCCTGTTATCACGCAAGTCCGCTCTTTTCAATTGCCACTCGAGAGACAAACCTCAGTTTGGCGGTACACTCGTCACAGCGAGAATTCATCAATTTAAGAGCTGGTCTGCCTATTTTAGATTCCCTCTCGACGTGCGAGGATTCGATGATTTTGAGATTTATTAGATGGAAAGTTGAGGTTTGTGAAATTAGAGTGGGGATCTTCTGAATTCTGAATCAAAATGGTTTATTTCCAATTTATCGTTTTGTGGAGCTAGAGCTTCACAATTTTCGATCAATAAATTATAAAAATTAAAATGTTCGCAAATTTTCTGATTTATATAAATTTTTACGTACAACTTTTTACTTATTAAGTAAATTGATTTGAGAAGAATTAAAATACTTTTATTTATAGCATGGCACAATGAGTGAATATAGTTTTGTAAATCTTTCTGAATGTGAAAATTCGATAATTAGTTTGCTAATAAATAGTATAGTGTGTCAAGATTAATAAATAAAAAATAAATTAAATCTACACATATTTTCAAACGTAGTAAGCATTTTACTTTTTGATACAAAAACAAAGAACAACATTAAAAATTTTCATTTAAAAAAATTAAGGAGTTAAAAATTAAGGCATGTATTTAATTTAAAATAATCACTTTAACTTGTATCATTTTCAAAGAAATTTTAGATTATGTGAGTGTGTGTGTGTGCAGCAAAAATATTTATTACAAGTATATTTTGGATATATTAAAAAATGATACAGTTGACTAATGTCTTTCTGTCTGAATATTTCTATCTTAATGATTTCCTAATTGCATTTACTTTTCTTTACAGTTTAAAATGATTATTTGATAGAATCATTTTTTATTAGATTACCTAACAAGTTGACTAAAAAAATGTTTTTAATGACAGACAATATGAAACATATATTACTCACATATATTGATTTAGTTATGCAACAGATTACTTTAATTAATTTTTTTGTAAAATTTTTGTTTTATTTAGAATTTTTATCTTAGTAGTACATTTTTGTGATTACATAAGAAAGAGAAATCATACTGAAAAATTTGTTTAACTAATAAAAATATCCACGAAAAAAAAATTATTCATTAAAATTGTGTGGTATCTGATTTGAAGTGTTTATTTTTTGTTTTGATGCTCAAAAATAATAAAAATTATATTTCCATATCAAATTTTAGACGTTTATGTTATTTATAAATTTTTTTATTTAAAAAAATACTCATCAAAAATACAGTGAGAAACCAGAAATAATTTGGACAATTTTTCAAGACTCACTGGCTATCAAATTAAAGTATCGCTTAATAAATTAATACTATCAAATTCTTTTAAAATAGCTCTACTTCTATTTGATTCGATATCACATTAAAACATTTTAAAAAGCACATTTTTTTCTCTCATTTACATTTATAAATTTTCAATATTCATTTCATAGAGAATATTAGTAAAACAATATTTAATTTACAGATCTCAATTCTTAATGTTGTAAAATTTTAATTTAAAATTTTACTACCCTATCATTTAGTATTGAGTTTGCTGAGTACCCATAAATATTGAGTGTGATCATTGAGTGTGATCACTTGTAGATACTCATGACAATGTTATAACAAATGAGCTGAACGGGATGAGCAATCCAGAACTCCATTAACGGTGATTTCTTTTGGAATTGTTTGCGCAATCAAATAGAAATCAACTCCTCCTGTAAAAAAGACCATATTACATGCTTGACATGGTTATAAATCAGTCTGATGTTCATTGAGGTAAGTAGTTAGTAAGAATATAACATATTTTGTTAAATCTCGCAGTGGTCATTTCCATGATCTATAACAAGTATCAGGGCCGTGGTAGCCTTGTAGTCAGGGCATCGGCCTTCCATCCGGAAGGATGAAGTTCGATTCCCAATGCCGCCAAAGACCCACCGAGTACATACGATATACGTTTTCATTAAATCTGTGGAATCGAAAATCCTATGTTTGGTCATTGAACAGTTACCATGGGTACAATGGTCTGGAGAAATTTTCCTCCCCCTCTAGATCAATGTCAAAATTAGGGGAGTGGATCCTCTGGTGGTGCCATCTATCGGAGGATTTAAAGAGCAAAGACGTAGTTTCATCTTCGTGGTGATCTGATTAAAACGAAAGACGTTCCCTATTGACTTAAACTCGCATAACCACGGCATAACGATCTTGGCTTGTCCAAGTGTCATAAATAACAACAAGTATCAAATCTTAAAGTTCGTTTTTCTTTTTACCCGAAATAAAATTTAGTAAAATTACTCCAGCATTTACAAGTTTTGATTGTTTGAAGAGCCAGGTCTTCTCCAGTCCTAGTACGTTTCTCCATTATTTAGAATCATACAAACTATTGAGTTTTATCTAGATTTTTCTATCGATGAAGTGTGGGTATAAAACAGAACTATCCAATTTTTACTATCAAGCTACTTATAAACGTAAAACTGCAATGAAGTTTTTTTGTTTATAGAAAGATCCTAAGCAATAAAATTATTTTAAAATATTCTAAGTGCAATTTTTTATATAATTTTTGAAAACAATCGTTTTTAATATTATACTTTCATTTATGCAATGGAAACTTTTGAGTGATATCCTGCTCAGATCAAACATGATGAAAATTACATTTGAACTTTGTATTTTACATTGTATTCATTTAAAAAACAATTAAATTAAAATAACATGTCAAGATTAAATAATTTAATTCAGGAATCCAATGCAACTTATAAATTTAGGAATAAAAATCTATTGCTATATTATTATATTATCATACTGTTGTAAGTAAATGACAGAACCACAAATTTCGAATAAGTGAATAAGTAGTTATTAATGTTTTATATGATTAGTATGCAATCATATATAAAAGTATAATGCTGGATGCAAAGGAAAATATCCATTTAATAAACATTTATATTACAACACAATTTAATTAAAAAATTGGTGATGGCTGTTCAGAAGTATAGCGAAATTGCTTTCGATTCACACACTAAGTAGCCCAGCATTTAGAAAGAATTACTTCTTTTCTCACAGGTTATTTACCTATGAGGCAATGGAATCTGAAAAACGTCTCAAGAAGTCTCTGAAACTGATGTGAGACAATATTCGGTAAAATATCATTTTTCTTCATTTTAATGGAGATGAGAAGAAAAACGTATAAATATTATTAAAACAAGTAAAATAGCCGTAAACATCTGAGACTAAAACGAGTGTTTTAATTTATATTCATCTAAAAAGGGAATTCTAACTAAAAAAAACTAGAAGGTGTTCTCTAATCTATATTTATCAATTATTCTTTAGTTTGACACTGATTCAATGGGATTTCAATATTGCTCACAACATAAAACTTTTTCTGTAAATTTTTCAAAAAAATAAATTATATTTCATCTTACAAAGAATATAGGCTTCCAATACAAGAGATGATCTTAACAAAAGAAATATTCATTATCCATGTGACATCGTTCAATTGTGTAAGAATCAAGTCTTTAATCATTCGATCCATGAGAAAAGTTCTTATCACTAGATCGTGGCATATATTTTGGTCTCATGAGTGATGTATAATAATGCCTTTCTGTTTTCGCACATAATTCAAAAGTGTAGTTAAATTATTCTTTCCTAAAAAATAATCACACATTTTTGAAGTATTCATATGAGAAACGTTTTTCAAATAATCATAAGTGATTTAAGCATTTTTATGTAACACTCCATTACTTTTCCATTAATTACTTTTAATTGTTTACTATTGGATTGGCAACTAAGTTCCCGCCGTTTTTAATAATGTTTGTTAAAAGGGGATTTTTTTCAATGCAATGTTGTAAACAACAAAGGAGAATACATTCTTGATTAACTACCTGTATATGTTTAATATACAGGTAGTTAATCAAGAATGTATTCTCCTTTGTTGTTTACAACATTTTCTCGAAATTCAATAAGTTTTTCAATATTTCGTTGACAGAAATCATTTGTTTGAGACCCGAAAATGAGTCATCCAACCAAGCTCTAATTTCTGTATCACTATTGAAAGAAACTCCCCGTATACCATTCAGAGATAGAAAAAGGTGAAAATCCGTTGGTGCCAAATCGGGAGAATGTGGTGGGTGTGGCAGCACTTTCTAACTATGAGTTTGAATGGCTTCCTTGTTCACATTGGAAATATGAGTGCGGACGTTGTCATGCAGCAATAGAACATCTTGCTGCCGATTATGTCTTTTTTCATGTATATCCGTGTTGAATTGTTTAATTTGTTGATCATTTTGTTCCTTTCAAGCAATTTGAAATGGAGAATCAATGTCAAGCAGATTTTTCCAATTTAAAAAAACGGCCAGAACTTAGTTGCCAACTTAATATAACAAAGAAATTTTTAAGTGTTTCCTGAATTTTTATAACTCTAACCATGACCTAAGATATGTTCCTGTTAAGTAATTTAAAATACATAAAATCTTCTTTAAAATTATGAACGTAAAATTAATGTTTTTTCTAAATATTTTACCCATTCATGCAAAAAAATATATGCACGTGAAATTAATGAGATTTAAAAATCAAAAATCTTGGAATTTTGAAATGCAGTTGAGCAAATAATTTCTTAGTTCAAAACTTATATCCAAAACATGTTATTATGATTTTAATTTTTTCTCATTATAAACTTATATATTTTAATCTGTTTCTCATCAAAAATTCCGTCAAAGATTTATCAAAATATTTAATCGAGTAATTTAACATTTTTGAATTTCTAAAATAAGAAACCTGCAGGTATATATTTTGCTACATCTTTGTTTTATCATTTTTGCTGGATACTTTAAGTAATCTACATGATTAAACTCCTAAAGTATTCATTTGGAATTATTTGAGACTCATTTCTTTTTAAGTTGCTGTAAATTTAAAAGAGCAAAAACATATGTCTTTGTTTGATACAATAAGTTTTCAAGTGCTGATATGAGAATTCATGTATTTAGCGAAGTTTATAAATGATAATTTTTAACTTCAAAAGAGATACGTTGTAATAGTTTTTAATATTTCTCAAAAAACCCATAGCATTTAATTTTCTAAAATTCCTATTAAACGTAAAGTGTTTGTGCTAAATAATCTCAGATAGTTTAGAAATACTTAGACATATATTTAAATAACAAAAAATAAACTTATAAATAAACTGCTTCTTATGTAAATCAGCATTTAAAACAGATTTTATTAAAAATGTTTCGATTTGTAGAAAGCCCCGTTCTAGAGATTTTTTTTCGTTCTATTTCTTAAAACAAGTTACCATTTCAAGTTCAGGTTTGTGTGCTAATAGAATATAGCTTTCTTGACATGCAAAGAAGCTTTCAAAGAAAATTTCCATTCAAACATAGCTACCAAAGCGTAACAGGATAGCCTAATACAGCTAGAAAAATTTGCTCATTCAAATATTTTTCGTTCTTTCTATTGTACGCTGGGGCAAACTTGTTAGAAGAAAACTGGTGCATTTTAGTTCATTTTATTCCATCTTTATTAAAACCAGACGTCAAACATTAGTAAATTAAGAAAATGATTAATGGAATGTTAAGAGATTTAATAAAATTAATGATTCAAACATCTCAAGGAATTTTTTTATTTAATTTTTTTCTGCATTGTCATTCATTCATCAATCTTTAATTGATTCACTGTCATGTGTCACTTTATTATGGTTATCATAATTAAAATGTTCCAATAAAATGATAATGAATAATTTTATTAAAAATGGTATGCATTGTTTTATTCAAATTAATGAAGGGTTTGATGTTTTAAATTGATTATTTAAAAAAATAGAATTGATTGATAAAAATATTAGAAGATTGATTTTAAAAGCAAATTGAATTTAAAAAAATTAAAGGAATTCAATTAAATTCATTTGAAGAAATTGATAAATCATTTTTATTACTTTTAAATTGACTGCAAATTTATCATCTCCATGACAAAAAAAATTAATGTTATCCTTTATATTAAGATAACAATGTTAATTTTTTTGTTCACTCAAAGTACTCAAGAAAATTGACTCAAAGTATTTGAAAAAACGTAAAAAAAATAGCATAAAGATATTAAAAATTATTCAACTGTTAATTTTATGATTATATATAGATATTAAGTACTTAATGTATTTTATCTATATCTATTTATATTTTTAATATGGATTTTTAAATTTTTCTATATATTATTTGTTTGCAGGAAAACATAAGCCATTAAAATTAAAAATTTTTGAAATTCAAATCATCATTTAAGTAATGTCAAAAATTTATTTAAAAAATAGTTCATGTATGCACAGTGTGACAAATTTTAATGACAATACATTAAATTAATTTTAACTAAAATGTTTGGTGATCCTTATATTTTAGTCAATGAGAGATTTGCCTTTATAAAAAGTGTAACTATAGAAATCTCTACAACTGCAAAGGGTACAGAAAGTAAAGTAATAGTTGTGTTTACACCATTTTCTTCCTAAATGATGGCACTTACTGGACTGCTTCAGTGTTTATTTTGAAGGTAACTTTGATAGCATGATGTTAAACATCTTTGGCGTGCTTTCAAGCGTACGCCACCATCGCGCTCTGCCTGTTACTTACAAAAGAGACTGGAAATAAATACGCTGTAATCTATATGCGTGCAACGAGAAGAAGTTACTTTTTTTTCCTTCGCACCATTATATTTTCTTAGAAAGAAGCTTTGAATTGTGCGGAAGCTATGATGAATATAAAAGCTATCTATTAAGTACATCATTAACATGTTTTACAGGAGGCACCGTATTTTTATGAATCGTGAATGCGTTCTTGGGTGAGAGGGCATTGAAAAAAAGGAGCATTTTCTATGTAATTATTTTTAGTGAGATGTTTTTTGATTCACCATTTCCACATCCCTTTAGATTTCTCTCGAGTTTCATTCTCATGCTGCAATTTAAAATTTCTCATTTCATTGTGTGAAAGAAATGATTAACTTTAATGCTTAAATAAGTCAAAGTATTAAAATCGTAATGCAAATAGGTGGTTATTTAAAAAATAGTAATTGCAAAAAAATGTCCATACAATATCTATATGATGTAACTGATATAACAAATATCGATAGAAAATTTAAATTTAATATTACAGGAAAAGAGATTTTTAATCAGCTTTGTCTTAAGTTTTTTAATTAATTAAAAGAAATTTATTTCGACCTGTATAAATTTAAACTGGTATTATATTTTTTTTAACATTTCAAATACTACTAATTTAATTATATTAATTTGTTTTTGCAATATTTCAAAATTTTAAGGGATTTTATATTTTCTGGTGTTAAAGTATGTTATAGTTATTCGTAATATGATGTATTTATTCAATCTTATGATGATAATTTTTTTCTTTAATTCTATGCATTTACGTTACGTATCATACATAAAATAGATTTTTTATAAATTTAATATAAAGCTCTTCAGTATGCATTTCACATAGAAATTTTTTATTCCAGTTATTATTGCATATTTTTATAAATCATAAAGTGCTATGCATACTTTTAAAACGAAAATGAGAATATAATTTTCATTACTTGAATTTCTTAAATCTTAATAAATTAACCTTAAAAATCATTAGGTGCACAACAGTTATTTTATTATGATTTCTGATAATATATATTATAATATATATATATATATATATATATATATATATATATATATATATATATATATATATATATATATATATATATATATATATATATATATATATATATATATATATATATATATATATATATATATATATATATATATATATAATTGATTAAATTTTTTCAAAAAATATATTAGAAGAAACAATTCTTAGCGAATTAGAGTTATTAAAGAGTGCAAAGAGAATAATTGTGAATTAAAGATACTATGCACTACACATTATTTCTATCACATGTAATTATCTTCGGAAGGAAAGTAAATACCTAGTACCAGGACATGTTATTTATAAATAAATATATTTATTACCTTTCCATCAAATTCATTTCTCATGGGCTTCAGTTAATTTGATGTGCACTTAAAAGAAATATCAGCAATTACTTTTAAAAACCTTTATCTAATGAAATAAATCATTTAATAATTACGTTTTCCTAACTTATCCTAGATAAATTTCTATCAAATTTTAATAAATATTATTTGAAAAGTATGTAAAATGTTTGCCCAATAATTTTCTTTTAATGTAAGCATTTGCATAATAAACGGATAACTCAATTTAAATATCATTTATTTCGTATGGATATTGATACTGTAAAATTATATTTTTATTTCATTTCCTCTTAAGTTAATTCGTGCAGTACGTTTACGTCTTTTTCAACAGTTTTATTAAAATAAATTAGATTAAAAAATTACCTTTATTGTATTTATTTTAGAATAAATAATCATGACTATTTTCAAATAATGATTTTTGAAAAAAGGAAGAATACTAAATAATTTTTTACTATGAAAAATTATACTGAAATGTACACATATCGAATTTTTGTAAAATGATATAAATTTTTAAGAATTGTTTTGGGTATTTAATCCTAAAAATCCTTAAAAATTTATTAAGCATTTTAATAAGCTTAAAAGCATAAAAGCATTTTAGTTATTTAAACTAAAATGCTTCAAATTAAAATAAACATGTAAAATATGTGCATGATGTAAATTTAAAAATTGAGGTTTTCAAAATTCCATTAAATAAAAGTAATGATAATCGAATTTTAATATTTTCTAAATTGCTTATTCAAAACTAATGAATTCTGAATTTTTCAGACCAGTCGTTATTTTTATACAATAATCAAAACATTCCACAAAATCATTCAATTCTTAACATATAATATTCTTATAAGTTTTACATCGAAATTTGAAAGGCTTTTACCCAGTAATAGAAAATGTCTTTAATATCCAGATAAAACAAATCTAACTCACTTTGTGTTTCTTAACGGGAGATGTATAAATATACAGCTAAAAAATATACTAGATACTTGTACCGGTGCTTTAGATTGAGATCAATGATATTTATTGCAAAATATGTAAAAATAGTCAAGATATGCAGTAACATTTTAACTATTTCTTCTTCATTCCTTTAGAAATTAACATTCAGAATTTTGAGTAACATAGAAAAAAAATTTAATTTCTAGGATTCTCTTTATAAGTTTGTTATCATACTGTAGGTAAATTTTTTTAGGTAAATTTCATTTCAGCAAATTAATTTTAACATTTTTATGTATTATTTAATATTATTTATGTATTATTTGTCTTGATATGCTCCTTTAAATGATAATCAATTTCATATATAGTGAGGAAAAGCATAAATAATATATTTAATTTATTAAGGAAATATTGTTTGGTAAAAAATTTCTTATATATATATATATATATATATATATATATATATATATATATATATATATATATATATATATATATATATATATATATATATATATATATATATATATTCTGTTGTAACTAAATAGAAATAAATTTCAAAAGTGAAAGAATTACAAAATATCTGGAGTATAAATTGTACGTTTTCGAAGTAATAAACAAACAAAATAATTGTTTAGTTTTGATGCCACCTATATCATTAGTTTGTCTTATTTAAAACTTTTCACTTACTTCAATTGTTTAGCCTTCATAAATGACACTTTTACATTAATTTAATGTTGTAACCTATACTTAAATTCGATGTTTCCTAATCTTAAAATTTTATTTCATTCATTTTCTTCATTAAAATTTCATATTTCCACTGTTAATATAATAAGAGAAAATATTTTTTATTATTATTTTATAAATAACTTTTATTAAAATTTTATTAATAGTAACATTTGTATTTTTATATACTATAAACCATTCATTAATCCACCAGTGGGAATTTTGGGAATAACGAAAATTTAACAATTGTAATACAATATTTTACAATTCGAATAGTAACGTTTCACTTAGACAAAATAAAAAATTTAAATAATTTCTAATTGATTCACAATTTATATTTTAGTTCTCTGCTAAAATTTAATTTCAACTTATATTTTTTAGTATAAAACACGTTTATACATGTTTGCTTTATGTATTATACACGCATGAGTTTTCTAAGTTTGTTGTGCTCTAAAACACTGCAATTAAAGCATTATTTTTATACTTTATTTTTAAACTGTATGCTTTTTATATATAATTAATACATTTTTCAATTTCATTCAAATGAACTTAATTTTACATTTCTGTATTAACATAAATTATCTCTATAAACTCTATAATATGTGATGTGTGCACATTAAATAAATATTTGAAAAATATTCATACAATATATATATATATATATATATATATTATACACGCATATATATATATATATATTATACACGTATATATATATATATATATATATATATATATATATATATATATATATATATATATATATATATATATATATACATATATATATATATATATATATATATATATATATATATATATATATATATATGTATGTATGTATGTATGTATATCTATATGTGTAATTATTTTACATGCGTTATAACATAAGCTAGAAATATGTATAATGATATTTTTTTCATATATTTAAGCAACATATAAATATCTCCAAACTGTATAGCAAAAATAAAAACAGTGATAGTTAAATATAATTACGCAGCGAGGATAAAATGGTAAGAAAAATATGATAAAAACAACATTGCAGTGATATAATTTACTCTCGGGTGTGTATTCATTAATTAGTCATTAACACATCACTTTCGGCTTTTCTAATTACGCTACTGAGTATTTCATTAATTTACTTCTTTAATAAATCATATGAAGAGCATTTACTTTGAATTTTATAACTTGCAAATGTTCTTTTTCGCCAAAACTTTATGTTGCTGAAGTACAACTCTAAAAATAAATTCAAAAAGAGCAAACTGAGGAATGTTTATTTGAAGCTTAAAAATAACGAAGTAAAAACAATCCCGGCACAAGATTCCTAATTAAGATTTTCCACAGGAGATCCTACACTTCGTGTGTTTCGTTATTGCGAACTTTAACATTTTATGGCTTTTCTGCATCTAAGACTGGAAATAAGGGAAGTGCATAGCAGTTAAAAAAAATAATCAATGAAATATAGAAAGAAAAATATACTTCCTCTCTACTCTAGTTCTTGCAATTATAAAAAAGAAAAAAATTCCCAAACTTATATTCACCGATTTCATTTTTTTTTCTTGCATTTCGCTGAATACTTTCTTCTTTGTTATAATGGGGGAGTAATTAGTTTTTGGCACTTTACTTGGGATAAATCGCAGCTGTCTATTTCTGTATGCTGCATGATTGCGCAGCTGAATTTTTTCTGCATTTATTTGAAGCTTATGTTTTTATTCTCTATCAGCCAAATTTTGAGAGAAAGTATTTGATTTTTTCCTAGTTTGGTGTTTCAGATGACGTAAAATCAATTCATTTTTTTTGTTTTACGCGCTAATTTTTTTTGTCCTTCATGACTCAGCATTTTTGCAGAAAAAGCACGTCTTTGATTTATTTTGCGAGCAAAATAGTTCTATTAATGCCCCATTATCAAAGCCATTAATTTTGTGCGAGTTTTATTCGAGAATAGCTTCTATCAATTTTATGCTAATTTAGCATTTTCAAAGTTTCACTAATTACTTATTTGGAAACAGGTAAACATAAGTTACCCATAAATCTCAGAACTCTTGTAATAAAACCCTCTTTTGATCTTATTTTTGCTTATAAAGGTAACTTATTTGTAAATTACAATTAAAAATTTATTGTTTTCATACCTTAATTTCATAAATAACGATTCATTTATCTCAAGCATTTAAAATTTTATTACAATATAAAGAATAGGCATTAATAGAATTAAATTCTTTGAAGTATATCAATTATTTTTTAATGAAAATAATAAAAGAATTCGGACTAGGATAATGTAAATTAGAGCTTATTTAAGAAGAATAAGTTATCTTTATCTCAAGTTAAAATTATGAATTATATTTGATTTTGCAAATATTACGTTTATCATTATTAAATTCATAATCAAGGTGTCACAAATGTTGCATTTACATTATTCAAAACCATTATTAAAAATAGCATTGAAACTAAGCACTACCTCGTCATTTTTATTTAAGAAGTACTAATGATAATCGACTATATCAATGCATAAAACTTGCACGGTCATGTTAGCCAAGTGGTTAAAGCATCGGACTTCCATTCGGAAGGACAGGATTCGATTCACAACGCCACCAAAGATCCACCGAGTACATGTGATATACGTTCTCATTAAACCTTTGGAATCGAAAGTCCTGTGGTCAGTCGTTGAGCAGTTACCATAAGTGTAATAGTCTGGAAAAAATTTTCTCCCCCTCCAGATCAAAGTCAAAATTGAGATTGGATGCTCTGATGGTGCCATCTATTGGAGAAGTCTTAGAGCAAAGACGTAATATCACCTTCTTGGTGCTCTGGTTGAATAAAAGATGCATCTTACTGACTTGAACTCGCATAGCCAACGGCATAGCTAGCTTTGCTTGTCAAAGTGTCATAAGTAACAACAAACACAACAACAACATAAAAACTGCTACTAGAAATAGATGTCAACTACATTCATTCTTAAAAATTTTTTATAGAAAATTATAAGCAATTAAGATTTTCACACAATTAGAATATTTATTACTTTTTGAATTTATATAATTATATTCAATTCGAAATGTTTCTCATTAATGATGGATTTTAAATAAAAAAAAAACGTTATTCATTAATGTTTTCATTATTGATTTATAACTTATATCTGTAATAAAAATCCGTATTCTGTGTACTTATTATATTTTAGCCAAGATTTGAACTGAGAAAAACTACGCAGAATAGTTAACTTGAAGCATAGGTAATGATTCATTCAGAAATTATAATTATTGTGCTTGAAATTTACTTAAGGTATATTGTGTTGAAATTTACTTAAGATATATTCTGTCATCTGTTTTAACTATTGTATGTTGAATTTATTGTAAAGTTGCTTATCCCATGATACACACACCGTTTCAATAAGCTCGTTTGCAATAACAATGACGTTTGGTTTTCTTCCTCCCTTTTAAAATTGCCTCTAGCTATTCATAACTACTGAGTGAGTGAAAGGAAAATAATTATGTCATAGAATCCAGCCTTCTTTTTACGTGCCCACAAACTATTTTTTTAAAATGATAATATTTATTATTTTTTCCGACAATTGAAAAATATTATTTTTACTATTTATTTTGAAATGTGAATGAAAGAAGTTTGAATTAAATATTTTATTGCTTCTCAACGAAAGCGTAATTTTTGATTTATATATATATATATTTTATGATGTATATATATATATATATATATATATATATATATATATATATATATATACATATATATATATACATATATATATATGTATAAGTACTATATATATATATAATATACATATATAGTACTTTACAATGAAAGTTTTGTAATTACTATACATACAGTAATAAAGTAACATGTAACAAAATAACTATCTTTTAATAATTAAATTAATTTTCTTAAAATATATAAAATACCTAAATAACAAACTTAAAATATTCAAAGAAAAACTTAAAATGTTATCCAAGTAGGGAAAATATGTCTTAAAGTATAGATTATTTATTTATTTTTTTTAATAATTTAAAATATTTTTTATAAAAATAATTTTTATCATAAAATGTTCTTTTTTCTTCAATTCAAATTACCAAAATAAAAAAATAAATAAATATATTTCAAAAGTCACAAAAAATTTTTTTCTCTAAAAGTTCATAATAGTTTGCTTTATTTTAAATACACAGAATTATTTTGAACACATAAATACTTTTCATAAAGACTGAATTTTTTATAACTGTAAATTATTTATAAATAAAAATATTTTTGGATTCATTAATAATCCCTTGTAGATATGTAAGTTTATATCCTATTTCAATTTTTTTAATGTATTAAATTGCTTGTTTGTAAATGATTTCTATCATACAACGTGTTTACAGAAAGAATTATTAGAAAAAAATATCACTGTGAATAATGTCTTTTCGAATAAATGTACTGAATTACTACTATTTTTAAAAATAATTTTGTATCAGAAATGATAAAACGAAATTTAAAAGTTCACCAGTCTTACGTAATAATATGAATTTCCAATTTAAATTACTTCTTTACATTTAAACAATTTTAACAAAGAATTGGTGTTATGTCAACAGAAAAATTAAATAAGTTATTTCAATTAAACTCTTGGTTAATTTTGTATAGGTTTAGTTGGACATTTCATTTCACAGCAAAACAAAGAAAAGAAAAACATCATAACAACGGAAAATTTTCTAAATTGTATTATTTAAGCTTAGTGAAGCACAATTTCTTGAAGCGCATATAAAGAATTAATTACATTCTCATATGAGAGAGAGAGAGAGAGAGGCGGAAGTAAAATCTCTTTATAATAATTATAATAAAAACACAATAAAATTTTCGAGAAATCAAACATTTATTTTAAATCCCGATTGTTTCAAGTTTTCTTCTTCCTAAGAATGAAAATAACAATTAAGCGAAACAGTATTCAAAAATAGTTTTATATTAGAATCTCTTGACACTTTAAATCTTTACTTAACTTCTAGGGTGTGCTTGGTATTAACATATTTTCCTTCATTCATTCTATCGAATAAAAAGAATCGCAAATGTAGCATTTAAATTCTCTTGGGAAGGCCTGCAGCTTATTTAGCTGAAGAAATAATAATAAACAGAAACACTCTCATGCTGTGAAAGGCTCATTTTGAAGTGAAGAATTCGCATAATTGGAAGTACCAAACTTAGGGTTTTAATCCAGTGAACTTTAAAGTTTTAACAAAAGCCTCTTTTCATAAATCTCGCGTCTGCGTCTGCTTTTTTTTTTCTCTTCTAAAATCTTTTCTTCTTCAGATTCCAGCCACATGAGATTTCCATCAGTAAATGTTTTTAGTCAGGCACGTTTTGATTGAAATCTCGATATTCGAAATCGGGGAGTGAGCAGTGAAGGCGTAAAAGGTGGGGTGAGGGCGTAACTTTTCTCGCTTTGTCACATCAAAAGAGAGATTACTGCAAAATCCTATGTTTTCTTGTTACGTCTTTTGTGCTAGCCAGAAAGTAAACTGCACTGTTTTCTCGTTTGAAGAATACTGAGGGATTAGGAAGCATAAAAGAAGTCGTATCGTCTTCGAGAATTCTACGTGGGGTAATAAATTAATTTATTGAAAAGGATGAAAAGCTCTGAAGCAATAATTCCGTGAAATTTGCATGCTGCCACTATTTACTATTCGGCGCTTTGCAAATTGTGGTTTGTGCAATGCATCGAAAATCTTTTAATGGCTTTTGACGCGATTTCCGGCAATTCACATGTAAATTATCACGCTGATCCCGGAAGATTTAGTATTTAAGCGTAAATAAGTTTAATTGTTTGGAAAGAAATCAACGGAATTCAATCGCTTCATTCCTTAAAATTTTTCTTATCAACAAAGCTTACGAACTTTTCCAATTGGATTAAAATAAAGTGTTTTTCTCACTACAATCTTCTTTAAAAAACTACCTTCTGGTTGTGAGATTGAAATTTGCTTTTGTATCAGAATGCATTAGAAATCATTGAAAATAAAATATACTTGCTTTTTTGAGATAATGCTGTGAGTTTGCTTGGCAACTATCAATAGAATTGAGTTTGCGTGAATTTAAATCCTCGAATATTTGTCTTTATTGTGTTTGGTGGAATAATTGAAAAACATTTTTAATTAAAAAAAAAAGAAATTGTCCATCACGAATTTACATACAGTGAAGAAATTAAATGTTCTTAAAACGTCTGTAATGTCTACCATTTTCCTGAATCTCACTGAAAAATACATGTCTATAGCAAGTAACTGGACAAAATGATTCGAATTGGGTCTAATCTGGTGCAAAATAATTAAACTTTTAGATTTTCCGTAATTACACTTTCTTAGAGCATATTTGATCTAAAGAAACTTATTGTTACCCTGTTCGTTTTTTTTAAATATTTTTTTATTTTACTCTTTTTTTGAACTCATCTGTGAAACTTTTACTTTTTATTGTTTAACAGATTATATATGGATAAAATATATATTCACTTTAATTTTTCTCCATAAAATACTAGTAATATTTTATAGTTTTATTCTGAAATTTAAACGTATAAAATATAAATCAAAGAAACCTAAATATCTAACATGCTAAATAATGTTTTCTTCATAGAAAAAAATTTGTGTTACATTCTGTCAGTTTTATAATCTATTATTTATTTGGTTTCATAAAATTTGTTTAATAAAATTTTTTTTATAAAAAGAACTTTAAAAAAAAGATAAATTTAAAATTGAAATGTCAACCTAACACTGTTAAAATATAAAATTATCGATTTATTGTAAATAGAAAAGACTAAAGGAAGATAACACAAATTTTAAGGGGACAATTTTTTAAATTACTATGTATTTTTCTAATAAGATTGTTTTTACATGATTCTTCATATATTTATCCATTTTAGGATACATGATTCGGCATATGCTATTTTTTTCCTAAATAACATACATACGTTCTCATCAAAATAGTATGCACTCAGAAATATTTGGATCACTTGTACGAAAATGTGCGCAAATAAAATAGTACCGTGGATAAATAGAATTATTTCATCATCGGAATAAAATAAAGTATTATTAATTATTATTAAAATTTAAGTAGTTTAGTCATGAGATATTCATAAAAAATCCCAATATGGATATAAATAAAAAAGGGTGACATGAAAGTGAAAAATTTTCCATTGTATTATATATCACTAAAAATGCAATTATTCGAAGCTATTCTGAAATAAATAAAGTTCATTTAGTAAATGATCCAAAATGTTCTTTAATTGAGAAAAATATGAATACATGGTTTTTTCTTTTCAGAATATCAAAATTTTGTCGATATATATGAATAATACAGAGTCCAATTCTGTTTTGTTGGATAAAATAAAAGATATGTGAACACAAAAAATTAGGAATAGAAAAATGCATTGATATTCTTGCAAATCATGAAGATACACAGTAACATAAAATAAGTGCTCGAAAACTTCAATAAATTCCTTTTTTACCATTGTAATTTGCACAATGAATATGAACCCATCTGGAACGAATATTGGTACCAACAACTGTTCCAAACTCATAATATCTGGTACGTGTCTGTGGCTACTTTAAATGAAATAGAACGATAGTATATTTCTATTATCTGATTATTGGCAAGAGATGAAAAAACGTGATTATTTTCTATAGAAAATAATTTTCCATCAGGGCATTATTGACTTTGATTATGAGAAGCCTTACAGTATTCCTAATTTCTCAAGCAATGTCATTGCACAAGATAATGTTTAAAACGCACTTCAAGCTCTAAAACTCCACTGTTATCTTTCTGACATTTACTCTGGAATACAAGCAGTTTAAATATGAAATCTGAATTTATTTTAATGCAATCCCTCAATTCTTTAACCTTAAGAAAAAATGTATGAATGAAAGTATTCAAAATCTTATCAGTAATTAATTTTTAACCAAATGTAAATAAATAAAATTGCAAAACAATAACCATATTTAAATGAACATATTTAACCCTACAACACGAAAGAGCAATCCACACACACATACCGTTTAAGTTTCAAATAATAATGTGAAATAATTATCAACATTTTTAATTTTTTAAAATAAAATATACTAACTAAACAAACAATTCCAAAAAAAAAAAAAGCTGCGAAGCCGTTACTCATTTAGCACTACCCATGGAGCACGTGTAGCTTAAAGCATGTAACATTGCCCCCCGAAATGTTAACACCACGGAGGTACCGGGTGCTGTTCCCTTTTTTGGAGTCTCCAGGAAAAGGGAAAATTAATAGTCCTGCAGTGGATACCATCACATTGTGGCATCCCTGGAAACGAAGCCGCAGACAGGTTGGCCAAAAAGGGATGCACTATCATGCAAACCCACTATGAGGCAGTTTGCTATAGATCAGCAGCCTCAAAAATTAAACTTGCCGTAAAAAACTCACATGCTTCCAACTTAGAAGAAAGTATAAAAGATAAAGCCTGGAGCACAGCTATCTGTAATCTTCCGGACTACCCTAGGCACAGAGCTGTTGCTGCGTTCCGTCTGACAACAATGCACGACTGCCTTAATGCACATCTCTACAATCTCAAGATTGCCAGTAGCCCTGCCTGCCCCTTAAGCAGCGGCCATCAGTCGATGACTGCAGACCACCTCCCGCTATGTCCCGCTTTGAAGAAAAATTGCATCTACTCCCGGTATTGGGAGGCTAGAGAACTTCTTAACGGCCTTAGGCCATAACTCTGTACATATTTTCTGTCTTCTTGTTTATTCTTTATTTTGTATTTTTCTCGATATTCACTTTCCTGGCTGTAGAACTGTGTTCGCTTTCGCCTTCTGCATTTGAAATAATAATAAAAAAAACAATTTCAAATGTTAAGGAATATTAGTTTGATATTTAATGAATTCAATACCCATCTGTTTATGTACTTAAAATGAACTAGTAAAGTTCTTGTAAACAAGCTCTTTAATCCTATTTTTATAAGGAAATTTTTAAAGTATATGATTTGTAATAGCTTTTATACAATTCATGAAAAATAGAAATGGGAAAACTTATGTGGAGGCGAAACCAATAAGTTCTTTAAAATATTCATTTAGAGAACTTTTTTCACAAAATCATAAATCTTAGTGAAGGCTAAAATTTGATAGACGAAACTGAGATATAAACCAGGCAGACAACTGAATAAGAACAGTTCTCATTGCAGACCTCACAAGAAGTATTTAGAATGCTGCTGTGCACTTCCACTGTGCTTTCATCACAGTGAGTAGAGTTTACACAATAAATATTCACTTCCCTATCCAACAGTTTATCTCTTTGGAAGAACTGTTTCAGTGTGCGTTTTATTCAGCTTACTTGCGCAGTAAAAACATTTTAATTTATGCTCCTCATATTTTACTTTAATTTAAACAAATGCTTTAACAATTTTGTGCCATTTATATGAAATCCTACTTTACTTATATTGTAAAATTGATATGCCAATAAATAAATTATTAAAAATTTAATATCGATCTTTTAATAAAATTATACATATACGCATTTACATATACTTATATATTTTAAATTCCTTATATTACAGATACTTATTTGGTATTGAGAAATAACGTGTATAAAATTAAAGCACATTTTTAATTAATGCATAAAAATAATTTATACAAATGATTATAATAAATAACTCTGATTACTTTTAAATTGCATGAAAAAAATCATAGAAATATATGCAATATGTTTTTAATTAATTTAAAATAAAATAAATAATTTTTCTACAATTATATTAAGACAATTTTAAGATTGTTATCAAGATTAAGCAATAAAGTTTTATAAAACAAATCATAAAACATATTGACTGAAAAAGTTAAAGCTAAAAGATTTATAACCAATTCTTTATAACATTGTGAAATGCCAAAAAATTTAAATAGTAACAAAAATTTAAAAATTCAGCTTACAAAAATCTATAACTGTCATAAAAGATGAAAACATTAAAATATAATGTACTCACTATATTAAATAAAAGAGAAATTAGTAATAGTGTTTATTAATATATATTTTGAAATATAATTAGTTAGTAAACTGTGATTATTGTTTAAAAATTTGTAGAAATTTATGCACACTTACACATACTTTAAAATTATATAACAAAACAAAATTTCAGATTTTTTAACATGTTATAAAAATAAATTCTGGGAGAGAAATCTTATATTTTCAAATATAAATAAAATATTTTATATTACTTCAAAATTTCTTAAGTGTAAGTTATTATAATTATTAGTTCCTCCGGAAATTTACTCAGAAATTTCTTATGTTGTTGCTTATTTTCTGAAATTTTGGCATATGTCACATCAATTTTTAAAGGTTGTTGACTACCAAAATATCTATGACAATACGGAGTTTGAATATTATGTCGCTCTTAGGTAAATCAATACAACGAAAAATGCATCCTGTGAAACTGGAAGATCAAAGTATTTTTTACAAAAGGAATAGAGGTTTTTCCTCTATCAAAAATAAATAAATAAATAAGGTGGTTATTTGTTAGTCTAGCCAAAATATTCTGAGAACCGTGGTCACACTAATGCTAGCAGAGTGCCAGGGGATATCCCAGTTTACCAATAATGTGAAGGGTATATATACACCATATTAAGTTGAGTTAAGATCTTTTCCTTTTAAAATAGTGTTTGATAAGTAAAAATAAAAAAGCCTGTTTTATTCTTATTACCCTCTTCAGCCAGTCTATCTGAGAATTTGTTATCACTGATGTTAACATGCGATGGGATCCATTTTAGATAGACGTCGTCAGAAATTTTTTACTTGTAATGAAACTTATAATCATCTTAAATTCAACACTAAACCTAATTTTATAATTTTTAAGAAAATCGATTTTAATATGTTGAAAAAAAACAGTTGATTAAGTATAGGATTCAGAACTATCTTTTGAATACATGTTCGTTCCTATTCATTTTGACTTTTTTTTGTTCATTATTTTCCTTAAGTAGTGAAGGAAGAGCTGAAATAAATTTTTAGTTACTTATCGAAATAAAATTTAATTTTATATTTAATTAAAAATAATAACTATAGTTATTTAATAAATATTAATTTCTTATTATTCCTATTTGTGCCAAATTTATACTTGAATACATGTTTAATACTTTACGCAATATCACATATATGTAGCGATATTTGTCTTTATATGACAATTATATTTTATATGAGGTCATATAATTGCACTATTTGGCAATTACTTTACATGAAACATTATTAAACGCATAATTATTTCACACGCAGCTCTATTGTTGTCTGGACTTATTAATTATAGATAAAGAGTGAGAGGTTTTTATTACTGTTAGTTAATTCTAATGATTTATTTGCATGTTGTTCTAAAAATGTATGTCTTCTCTTTTTTTAGTATTATTAATATTTGTATTCACAAACCACTTAATGAGCTTAATGAAATATATTATAAAAAGATGAAAAAATAGATTTAAGTAATATTATCAATACTCTTTATAAATATTATTGGAATGATTTATATTTTTATCCTTTTTTAACTTAAATTATTTCTATAGAAGTTGTTTGAAAATTATCAGCTGAATTACAAACTTTCACACTGAACAAATCCCGGTGGGAAAATCAGTTACGCTTAGTAATCAGATTTCGACATTTCATGGCAGATGGTCACTTTTTGTGTTGACTGCTTCGTGAAAGCGATTTAATCTCGACACACGAAAGATTTCAAATATTCCATCTGCGTGCGCATGTTTCCTGCACTTACAGCAGATCATGTGATCCAGATTTCTTTTGCCATTATCTTTGCTAAATGTAAATATATTTCTTTCACTAAAAAGTAATGTAATTTGGAATATATTTATATTTTCTTCCCATTTAATATTCAATTAATTAATTTGAAATAAAATAGGAACGATTTTTAAGAAAATTTAAATTTAGTAAAAGTTAAATATAAAATTAACTTGTCACATGCATTAGTATATGAAGGAATAGAAAATAGATCCTTGTTTTTTTATGCTAATCGATTTTAAGATTTTAATTATTTGTCATTTTACGAAATTATTTTTTTCTATTGAAGGAAAAAGGATTTTTTAATTTTTTAATAAATTCCTTATTTAATCAATAGATTAAAACTTAATAAATGTTAAAACGTTACTTAATATAGTATATGTGTTTTTAACATAATAAAATATAAACATACTTAAAATAAAAATTTTCGAAGTTACATTGATATCTTTCTCAAACATATGTATTTAGTGTAAGACTGGAAAAATAGTATTTATTTCTCTAACATTCTTAATATGACAAAATAATATCTAAATATGATAGAATAATTATAATAAAATAAAGATGAATGTTCTGAAAATAAGTTACTGAATGAATAAACTTTTGATCTAATATATAAAATAAGTAACTTTTGATTCCTTTCAGTTATACTCTTCTCTCTAATATAGTTGTACTTGAGTCATATTTTTTACATATTATGAACAATATTGTGATTGATAATTTCCATAAAAGGCTTCAAATAATTTACAATAATTCATTATAAAATCATTAATCTAAGATTAAATTGAGGAAGCACTATTAATTGAACATCCATTTTCTCGATGTTACCTTAAAAATATTTAAAATTCAATCATTTGAATGAAAAGAGATTAGAAACACAGGAAATGGATAATTTTTACCAGTAAAAATTATTTTTTTGTTTATGTTGCGATTTAAAATAATATATTTTAAATGAATATAAATGAATACAAAATGAGAACGTCTAAATTATTTACATTCTTAAAATGATAATATTTTTATTTATAAACTTACTCCCATGAGTCTAGAAACAATAAGTTTAAACAATTCTGAAAAAAATCAGAATTTAATTATAAATTTCAACAAATATTTATAAATTCAATAATTTAAAACATATAGATAAAATTGCTTACAAGTTTACCTTAAATTGGTTTTCGATGGATTTGAATATGAAATCTACAGCTTCACTAACTTTACGAAATGGAGCTTTCGTCATTTTCACATTCCCAGAGGAATGCCATTGTATTTATAAGACAATCGTCCCGAAGATCTCACCAGTTAACTTGTTAAAATATTTTCTTTTTCTTCATCATCCCCCTTTTGAAAATCGGGAACAAAAAAACCCTTAAATAATTTAATTTGCTAGGAAGAAAACAAAATATAATTTTACTGTAGCGCATTACTTATTCAAATGAACCAAACTTGACAAAAAGACTTGGAAATGATATCTTTATTTTCCTAAGTAAATGACTTAAGAGCTCCAAAATAATTAAGGTGCAGCTATTACACAAAATTTTACCTCTCGTTCTGGGGTATTATTTTTTTCGCGGACACTTTTTTTAATTCTTTTAAAGAAGTAAATTTGCGCATCGTCTAATTGAAAAATCAAGTTAGTATTTTTGTTGTTCAAGGGATGATTTGAACCAAGTATAATTTCCTTCTTTCGCATATGAATAAAAGATGTTTCTTATTATAATAGTACTATACAGAATTCAGTTGCCTGTAGAAGAAGGAGGACTATACCCTATGGGGACAAAGGACACGAAGTAAAAGCTATTATTTTTTAATTAATAGAATAGCTTTTAATTAAACCACGGGAGATAAGGAATTTTTATCATTCAATTAAAATATGCAACAAATCTTGTTATTTTGATGCCTCTTAAAGAATTTAACATTGATTTTTGTCTTTTTACATATTGAAGAACATTTGTAGTCAGTGAAGCTAGTATAAAATTTTCTTATGCATAAAAACGAATGTAATCTTGTTTAATAAAGTCCTTAGACGAAATAATTTTCTTCCGAGTTTCTTCATTTTTGAATATACCGAATCGTTTCTTTGACAAAAAATAATTCCCTATTGTTACGTTTTTGGAGATGTAACCAAATGAAATCTTTTAAAATTAAATGTTATTTAAAATTGAAAATTTAGAGTGCTAGATGCGGAAATTTTAATTAAGCTGTAGGCTTTACAGTTGAATAATTTAAATAAAATATTTTTTTTCAATTTTTATTGTGATTATACTTTTAAAATGCAATTAAAATAAAATTATTTTTCAGAAAAAGTATAAAAGAATTCAACTTGTGTTATTATATTTGTGAGCTTCAGTGATGTTAACAATTCCATTTCTGAACTATTGTTTTAATTTACATATTGTTGCTTTAAATAAACTGAAGTTTAATTATGAATTGCATTTTAGTATTTTTTACTTCAAAATCCTTATTAAAACTAGAACTTATATTAGCAAATATTTGAAATAGATGAACCATTTAAAATGTCTTTATATATTAATAAATATTTTTCCTTGAAGCATATACTAATTACAAAAAATTACCCAAATCACTTATTATAATTGTGGAATTATTAAAAAAGTACGATGTGTCATTCATTTTGCATAATAGATGACTTTTCTTGAATATTGCGTGATTGCTCTTAAAATATTTTGATTTTTTGTATGTTGGGATTATATGAATATTTTTATAAATAATCATCATATTTAATGTTAAGTTTGTTATATCGATATAAAAAATTACTTGTAACAATAATTAAAAAGATTAAAATGCTAAAATGGTAATAAATTAAGATATTTTAAACTTCATTAAAAATGTTATCATATAATGTATTCTGTTTTCCTTAAATAAATATTATTTAACATGTATTAACATGCTTGGATAACATGCATGGATAAAAGAGATTACATGTGTAACAGATAGTTATAAAGAGAAAAAGATGCAAGAAATTGCATTGTAGTTTAGTTCTTTCTTAAAGATAAAATAATCATTTTAAGAAATTATTTTTACGAACAATTAATTTACCACTAAGTGGCATTAAAGGGGATGTTTTGGAGTAATACAAAATGGTTAAACTGACTCATATTTCTATCCAATAATTAAAATTGTTGTAGAATTGTTTTGCATGAAGGCGAATTCTCACATTTCGCAGCTGAAAAAGTCCTGTTTCCATGTTTTGGGCCTTAAAAAGAAAATTTGATATTACAGTAATGAATTTTCTGAGTATATCAGGCGTATTATATGCCCACTTGATACGCTATATATTTTTAATTTTAAACATGTTATTTATTATTGAAATATTACGAATTGTTGTTGATTCTGAATGTCATTTAAATTAAAAGAGATGGTATCATATATTAGTAGTATCAGATTAAAAATTGCCCGTGGTTTTAAATTTCATTGGCATATATTTGAGACAACTAATTGCTATCCCAAAGAATATATTGGATATGATGTGATCTTTCCCAAATGAATATTTGAATGTGGTTAGTATTATATTCTCTCCAAAATGAATCATGTCTGGTATCCCACTCGAAATTACATCAGGACTGCATCCCCAATCAAACCTAGATTCTAGTAACATTGCATCTAAAGAAATTATTCGTGTTCTTCGGTCTTACTTGTTCAGTATATGCAGTGTTTTGAGCGCAATGCAATATACACCACTAGTCAAGGAACTGGAATAGCAGTTTGATTAATCTATTTTGGACTGCACATTTGAAATGATTTGTGTTTGAATTTGAATGATTTGTGGGAGACCCCAAGCTCTTCCAAATGCATTTCTATATGACCAGAAAGCTTTTTTTGCTCTTTCAATACAAAAGTTGAAGTGCTTGTTCCAACTTAAGTTATGTCAAAAAATCGTTAGAATTGTTTAAATAAACTGCATCTGTGTCGTTTAATTCCATTGCCTTTTTTGTATCAAAGAGGTGTTAACTAGAGGTATACGTAAACATTAACTGAAGAAACAAGACAACGATTTCTTTGTGTTCAACGTCTAATTTTATTCTTTTCACATAGAACCATTTTTACAGGATCCACCACAATACTATAAGTTTTCCCATATTCAGATGATACACGCTAAGTTATGAATTCTAGTTAATTACATTGGTATGGCGTTTCCAAGCCATTTTTATTTTAAAAAATCAATCAAATTTATCAACTAAGGCAAACAAGAAAAAATTCTAAGAGTTCATAACTATTCCATTTATATTTTTGGCATCATGAACATAGATTAGAAATAAAGTTTTCTTTCTTTATTTTTATTTTTTTAATGCTCTTTAAGAACGCATTTTGAAGTGGCGTTATTTATCTATGTCAGCATTTGCGTAAATTTTACTAAAATTATTTGCTACTCTAATATTTTCGATTAGTATAACTAAATAAATTCCGGAATTACGTTTCGTTAAGCAACGTGCTTCGTTATAACTTTAAATATTTTCAAAGTGACTTTTATGATTTTTAAACTTTGTTTATGGAATACCGAATTTATTAAAATCTGATATTTAACAATATTCCCCAAAAATCTTGATAAGACACATCGACATGCACATAAAAATCTTATTATTAAAGTATTTTTAACTGAACGTCTTTATTTTATAGTTTTAATTTTTTTCAGATATTTTGGAAACTAAAACTCTTTGTTATGCTGGTTATAATACAAAAATATTATTTTAACTTTTTAACTAATATAATTAAAATAATATTGTTATTAAAACAATAATAGCTGATTGAATAGTTGGCAAAACTGCTCAGGCAATCAATATATATATATATATATATATATATATATATATATATATATATATACGTCAATACTACGCATTTTAATGATCAAAACATAACAGTTCATTTTTATATATTTGTGTGAGTATATTTATAAACACTATTTATTCTAAGAACAGAGTTATCACTCAACTTTTGTGTAATAGCTATTTAGCTATTTTTGGTAAAGATTATATATATATATATATATATATATATATATATATATATATATATATATATATATATATATATATATATATATATATATATATATATATATATATATATATATATATATATATATATATATATATATATATATATATATATATATATATATATATATATATATATATATCGTCTATAGATACGAACCATATTTTATAAGAATAAAGGGCAGAAAAAATGATCTTAATTTTTATTTAGAACGAGATTTAATAAAATAGAGAAATTACATATACTTTTTTAAATAAAATCTACAGTCGAGGTCATTAATAGCATACTTCATCTGCAACTTCATTTTGAAAGTAGGGTGTATTGTACAATAGCAAACGTTTGAATAATATAAATCTTAGCAATTAAAAACTTTTTTTTTTTTTTCGAAATTCTACTTTAACGGAATTTTAGTTTATAAATTTCGACACTTAAAATATATAATTTAGTATAAAAACTCCCTCTTTCTAAAATTTTACAATAAATACAATCAAATAATAATTTTTGGTAATTTTTATTTCAACTTAATAATTAAAGGAAGACTGACAGAAAAAAATTACATTATGATTAAACTAAATAATGTAAAATGCTTCATTTCCTTTATATAAACATTATTTATCATAACACATTATCGTAATTTACTGAATTTCATTTTTAAAGCTCGTAATTTATTAAATTTTACATTAATTTTATAACTATTGTAATTTAACTATAATAATGCAAATTTATATATCTGTGAAATTGATATGGATGAAAGATAAATACTATTTTTTAAATATAATATTGATCTATAATTACGAATATATATAGAACCGTTACATTTTCTCAATAGGCATATTTTTATATAACTAAAATTTCATGTAATACTTCAAGTATATAAACATTAACCTAATTAAATAAAGAAACTTTTGAGTTCAAGCTTTGTTAAATATTATCTTTGAAAATAATTTGTATCCCTCTATAATTCAACATTTTTAATGTCTAAGCCTTTGAAAAATTTTATGATAGTAAATGCATCCCAATATTAAGGATTTTCTACTTTATTTTGCTTTTAAATGACGGGCAATAAAAATTCTTCCAAAAATTTATGAGGAAAGAAAATAATTATTAAGTGTACTTAGATGCGCTTTTTTTTCTGAAGTAAATTAACATGTACATATGAAAAAAAAAGAAATATTTTAAAATACAAATTCACATAATAGCTTATTATAAGAATAAAAGTTAAATACATTCCATTAATATATTACTAAATTATTAATTTATCAACTGTATAATAATACAGCCATGAAAGTTTATTTTATTTAAACACAAAGATTTTTAACTAAGCAACATGTTTAATTTTAGTTGACAAAATATTGAAATATTGAATTGAAATTTTGAAAGAGATAATATATTTTATAAAAATATTTATAAGAATATGATAATTTACAATTTAAATGTTACATTTTATAGAATGTTTATAACTATAGATTATTTTTATGCAAGTTCTATATAAATTCTTCAATAAGATATAATTAATATTTACTTCACAACAAAAGCAGTCATTGGTTACAGATTTGACTCTGTTACATTAACTAAAATCAAAAATAAATTTCAAAATCAGGTATAAAATTTTTCGTAATTCCTATCCTTGGTAATTGCACCTGAAAAAAAAATATTAAATAAAATAAAAGCATATTTGTTCAATTAATGATGTTTTTAGAGATGTAGAAAAATAACTTTAAATGAAATTAATACTGGTGTATTAGGAAACGATCGAAGCTGATTTATTTTCTAATTAATTAAACAATAAAAAATATTTGCAGAATTGTATGTGATGAAAAACACTAGTTTTCAGTTTCTGATCAGTCATTATAGGCAGATAAAAAGTGAGATTATTGTATTCAGTTGTTAGAATTAATTATTTTTTTAAAGTTAAAATTTTAAAGTACTAAGTAAAACCTAAGCAAACATCATGAACGTTTATTTCTTTTAATAATTTTACAAAAATAAAAAATTATTCTTTCATTTAGGATTTTCTTTCAGTAAGTACTTGTCGAAAAAAGAGAGAGAAAGTAACAAAACTATTAAAACATATAATTTAATATAAATGGAGTCACAGAAAAGTTTGCCATCATACATCATAATCCATTTTAGGAGCAATGCATTAATCCTTTAAAAAAGTTTTTTTTTTTGAGATCATGAAAGATATATATAATACAGACTGGAAAATTTGTTTTCATTTCCTCTATACAAAAGAAGTCTCTTTTTAACCACATTAAATGTGTATGCTAGTTATATCGATTAAGTTAAAATTTTCTGTGCTTGTTTAATTTTTATTCAGTAATTTTTAGATTTTAATACGCAACACAATTTTTTATACCGTGTTGAGACTGCACAAAGTTCCAAATGCTGTTGTAAGGCATTTTAACTTCCACCATGTAATTGTTTTCCAAAAGAACTTTCTGAAAGATAGCGGCCAGTATTTTTATGTTGCAAGGGAGGAAACCCGAAAACTTCCAAGCACCCATTTTCATACAAAAGAACGTTGAAAGGTAACAGTGATCTTCCGTTGACTATAATCCTTTTTCATTGAATGCATTTTGCTACTGTTTACTACTGAAATGTAGCTTTCAACTAAAATTAGTACGTGGGATTCAGTTTTAAAGAAGTTATAAATAATGACAAAAGCTATACTTAATATTTAAGAATATATGTAATAAATTAATGGAAGTAATTTAACAACTGGCTTTTTAAGAGTTCACTAATCAAATATTAAATTCATTCACTCTTTTATTTACATTAAATTTCATGTCTGTTCGATTTATGACAGAAAAACTCAATGAACTGTTATTTCAATAAAGTTGAGAAAACATTTTATTATTTACGAATTGCATTAATGTAAATAATAAAAAGAAGCCCAAAACAATATTTAACAAACATAAAAAAATATTTTTCTTTCAGTAGCAAAAGCAAGTGACTAACATTAAAATTTTTTCTTTTATATGCACGTCAATTGTTTAAAAACAACAAGAATTACTTGTGAAAACAGTAAAAACGTTATTCGAAAGAATATGCATGTCCCAAATTTAAAATGTTATAAAACTAAATATTTGGAATGGCATTTAATATTATTAAAATTCGTTAATAATATATGTATTTCATAGTCTGTGTATTTTACAAGAAAACACTAATAAGGCAATTTCTACTTTTCAACAACGTAAGAATAAATATTTAGTGTATTAAATGCAAGCATATTGTCATTATTTTTTACGAGAAATGTATTCATTAAAATTATATCTGCATACAATTATCTCAAATTTTCTTCCTCGCAAGTGGATTTTCTGGTGGTGCCACCTAACGGAGGAGTTTAGAGCTAGAGTCGTACTGTCATCTTCATGGTGCTTTGGTTAAACGAAAGAAGGACATTAATGACTTAAGTTCGTATGATGCTTGGAAAATGATTGGATGCGTAAGATGATTGGGAATTGGTAAATAAGCGGAATTCAGGCAAAAATAATGAAGATGTAAAATCATTACTGCATATTTTAATAACTTTTTTATTATGTTTAATGATTGAATAATATTTGTAATCTATGAATTTTCTTATAAGTTCACAAAACCATATCAATATGCAAATTAAAATCAACCGTTATATTGGAAAAACAAAATGGGTACTACACAATAAACATAACATTTAAGTAAATTCATAACATATTTAAAATTTACTTATCCTTAGTTTTATATCTACCTCCCACAGTGATAATGAGTGGCCACTTTTAGCTTAGTAGAAAAATCACTGATTCATGAGTATTTTACTGAAAAATCAATCCGTTCTATATTAGCATTTATTTTTCTGTCATTAACTTGATGTTATTTAAATTCAAAATATTTGTGAATAACTTCATAAAAAGAAAGCAGTGAAATTGATTTTAGATTGGTAAATTAATGTACGCGTTTCTTAACTTCACACATTAATTAATGATAATTAGTTTAGAAAATTTATTTCAAATTTATCTATAATATTTGATTATATATTATCTAATATTTTAGATAAGTTTGTGAAAAGATTTCTAAACTTTAATTATCATTAATTAATGTGTGAAGTTAAGAAATGTATATTAATATACTATTCTGAAATCAGTATCACTGCTTTATTTTTTTGAAGTTATTTTTGTGATTATAGGATATATAATATAAATTATTTATAATTATAATAATTTTAAAATTTTAAGATACAGTATTTTATTATCTATAAACTTTTTGTTACAAACTTATATAAATGCATTTAATCAAATTTTTTAGATGAATTTAAAAAACAATGTAGAGCATACTCAATTATTATTGAAATTATTAGAAGAATAGTTAATATAATGCAAAAATATGTGAAGTAAAAAAAATACTAGTTTGCTTTGAATATTAAATGCAAGCCTTAATCTTTTTTTCCAAAAATTAAATTTTTAAAGAACTTTTTCTTCTAAAAATAATTTCTAAATTTTAAATATATTTTTGCAATAAGCCTTTTCTAATTATAGACCCTTTTCTACTATGGCATATATACTTTCTGCCGATAAAGTTTCTGAAAATTTTTATACTGTGCGTAATCAATCTAAAATCTATCTGGACAACTTTCAACTTGAATATTTTGTATAAATAATAAAAATATTAATATAAATTATGTATTGAAAATGTAGTATAGCAATTTAAATAATATGTTTTGGGTGATATATTATCATTTTCTGGTTATAAAACCAACTAATTGCAAAAATATTATATGATATAAATTATATACATGCACGTGCACATAAACATCTATCTAACTAGATACATATTAGAATTACACTCAATAAGAAACTTCTCAAGTATTCATTTTTGAACTTTCATAATTTAAATTAATCCTTTTTTTTCTTTTTTGTTGTTACGGAAATCATAACTAGAAAACTAGTTTTTATGTTCATAAATGACCAGTAAATATGTAAGCGTTATTGGTTATAAATAATTTAGGATAAACCTATTTTTTTGACAAGAAAAGCGTCCCTTAATTTCTTCTCAGAGATATTTCAGAAAAGGACACCACAAGCATCTGAATCATGAAGTGGATGTTTCTAAAGTTAATCAGATGTTTCTGAGGAAGGGAAGATTAAATGCAACAAATGCAGATCACGAATTTTAATTCCCGCTTCCCCATCAAATCTACCACGCAACCCGTGGATACTACTTTCCTTTGAGCCTTCCTAATAAATAGGGTTGTCACTCTACTGCAGGTCCTCAAATGACGCCAAGTCTCGCCAACAGTTAAGCAATGTCTTACCAGAAGATAAATTTAATTGTATAACATTGTGTTGAGTTACTAAGTTCAAAATAAATATTATTTAAAAAAATGATTTTAAATACAGTTTATTTTGTTTAGTAAAGTATTCGTAGTTACATTTATGGATGTGATTTTTTAAAAATATCTTTATCTGTAAGAATGTTTAGTAAAATATAATTATTATTTCTTGTTTTTTGTAGTTATTTATTAATTGTAATTATTTTCTTTATGTTTCTGTTTGTTGCTGCTTTATAATTAATAATTAATATGTGAATTTCTTATATATTAATTTGACCTTATGCTGTAAAATTATTGCAATTATTTCATTTACTTGGTTATTACATATCAAAATAATGAATTTTTTGGCTTAGATTTGTTTGTAAGTGAAATATGAAACGTTTTCAATAAATGATGAAATATTTACTTTTTTAATTTATTGAAATGATATATTAATTTTATGCCTCTTTTTAATCATATTTGACATTTAAATGAAATATATTAAAATCAATAAATGATGATGTATGTGCTATGTGTAAATGTTTAACATAAATTATAAAATTGAAAAATTACGTTTTTTATAAATCAACATGATTTTTGTACATAAAATAAAAGTCTTTTTTTAAAAGAAAACTCAAATACAGTAAACGCATTTTACATTAATTGCTAAATTAAATCAATTTAGTAACTTTGTTTTCAAACATTCATTGCATTCCGTAGCTACTATAAATACATTATGTAGTTTCAGCCTTTAGCATAGTTAGGAGCTTAACTGATGACAACGTATGTAGTGTGGGTGATCATTCACCTGAAAATAGTTGAGTCTTAATAATTTAAAATCAGAGACCAAACAGAAGACCACCACCCTCAGAGATTTCCTTTCACATTGAAGACATTGTGACCACATGACGCATTTTATGTGCCCCAGCTTCGAATTATAAATACGACGCAACTTAGTAGTTCAGGTTGAGAATACAACTCATTACCTTTCAGTAATGAAAATGACATTCTTCACAACTATGTCATGGGGGGCATTTTACAACTAGGTTGTGGACGGCCACTTCACAACTAGGTCGTAGAGGACACTTCACAACTAGTTCATGGAGGACACTTTACAACTAGGTCGTGGAGGACACTTCACAACTAGGTCTTGGAGGACGCTTCACAACTAGGTCGTGAAGGACATTTCACAACTAGGTCGTGGAGGGCACTTAACAACTAGGTAAAATAAACCTGTGGCAAATTGTGCTACTAATAATGCTTTATAAATGATAATAAATGTAATGTGTATGTATGTAAATGATAAAATAAATGTACTGGTGCAATAAAATGTAATCTCACTATACATTGCTACTTGGGAAAACAATGCTACAAAATATTATTTTATTCATATTTTTTTCGAGCGTCAAATGAAGCTTTCTTTTCTTTATCAGGATTATAAATTTGCAGAATACTGCAAAGCCTTTTTCTACAAAACTCCTAACTATGAACTATTCTCAAAATTTGTACTTAGTTTCATTTTTGGATGAGTAATTCTTCTGCTACTTGACTGGAAGAATTAAGAAAGCATATTAAAATGTAACAATATGTATATGCATATAAATATCTTTTTCCACAATGACTTTGTGCAAATTAATAAAGGAATTCCTAATTATAAACTTTTCTCAGAATTTGGACTTCAATAGTTTGTTCTTGATGAATAAAATTCTGCATTACTGAGTGGAAGAAATAAGAAAGCGTTGAAATGCAATATAGTTATGTATATATATATATATATATATATATATATATATATATATATATATATATATATATATATATATATATATATATATATATATATATATATATATATATATATATATATATATATATATATATATATATATATATATATATATATATATATATAATGATTAATGCTCTTTAAATTTATGCCCAAACTAAAATCATTTATTTCATAAAACATCAAAAGTATTTGCATTAAAAGTTACTCGAATGTTTTGCACAATAATTGTAATATAAACTTCTTCCCCTAATCTCACAAAAGTACATTGAATGTCTATTTATTTTAAATAAACAAATGATGTTATTAAGATAAAAGATTTGAAAGAGAGTTTTAAAGTCATTGTTATAAGTCTCAAAAATTATATTCTAAAACTTTATGTGAAGAACGGGTTTTAAAAGATGAATAGAAATTGTAGAAAATATTATTTAAACATTTAAATCTTGGAAAAATGTTTATTAAAATTAAAAACTTTTCTGAAAATATGATAATTAGCAACAAAACAGACATTGAAACTTATATATTAGAAATATGATTCATTTCAAAAGGAAATATTTTTGTTTTAAGTTATTTTACTTATTATAAATTTAATAAAATTTTAAACTATTTTAGTTTAAAAATATATTTAAATTTAAATATCGAGTTTTTCTTAGATTAAAAATTATAGTATTCCTTGTTATATTTGCTATTATAACTTATTCTGTTTTTATTGAAAAAATTTTTGAATTTTCAAACGAATGTATAAAATAAATTACATTTTAGATAGGAATTTTCTATTCAAAATTATTTACAAGTAGTGAGTCGGAAATAATTGAAACATATAAGTACCATTTGTTTAGTACAGAATGATTTCATTAATTTTTCTATTATCATTTGTTGCATTAAAATTAAATTAAAAACAGAAAAACAAAGTAAAATATACTGCTTTTAAAAACTGTTTTCATATAATTTAAAAATGAAAAAAGAGAGAAAAAGAAGGGGAAATTTTATTTTTTTTTAAATATTGGATATGCAATAAATTTTAAATCTGGTCTAAATAAATTAATTTAATTTTCAATAGGATACTTTATTAAAATTTTGAAAATAAAACTAATGAAATTACTATTAGAAAACTCATTTAAAGTTCAATTATATTATTTTGCAATTCATAAACTTTAATTTCAAAAGTTAAACATTTTAAAAAAGAACAAAATAATCTAGAGTAATGATAAGACCATCGGCAAGCAATACTACAAAATATTATTGTAATTTAGACATTTTATTACAAATAATTAAAACTAATATATAGAAAAGAAAAATCAATTTTTAAAGAAAAATAATTTATTAACTCTAAGAAAGTAATGTGTGATACTTTTTATAAATTTTTTTATACTCTTTATTGAGATTAAATTTTCAATTGTATTATTAATTATTATTATTTATTTTCAAAGAATTAAGTTTTTTCATGGAAAAATTATTTTTAATATTGACAGATTTTATTATAAAAATGATATCAGCAATTTATTAAAAACGATTAAGCAATTCATTTTATAAAAATTAGTTATCAGTTTCAATATTCAATTAAGAGTCATCATTAAAAAATGATATAAGCATCATCGTGACATAAGTATCATGATTAAGAGTCATTATAAAAAATGATATAAGTATCATCATGACACTAGTATCATGATTAAGAATCATCATAGAAAAGTAATATGGGAAAATGGTATAATTTTTTTCATTAAACTAATAATTGCTAAATTTCAAATAAAAAGTGCCAAAAGGGCGATGCTTAAACGTTGGTGGTAAACGGTACAATTTGAATGCATTTCAAATAGTTGACAGAAGCAAAAGAACACGTCTTTGGGGAGAGCGAGGATGACAAAAAAAAAAAATGCTGAACATCTCCACTCCGCACACACAATGACAAGTGCTAGAAAGATGGAAACCTAACGGGCATACAGAGCAATTTCAAAGAGATTGTGCGGGTGGTGGGGGAATGAAGAGGAGGCAAGTGGGGGCGGGCAGAAGGAAATTTTAAAGTGATTCCACTCATCTTGAAAAGAAGCTTTTACTCTCAGCTCCAATCACGCGCGGAACGCGACAACATATTAGTCAATAAATTGCAAAGCTTTGATAAACATTCCCCGTTACTTTTCGGAGGGGTAATGGCTTAGAAAAATGGTGTCTTAGGCTAGAGGCAAGCCGGATACAACAGAAGAATTCGTATGAAGAAAATAAAAAAAAAATAAGAAGGAAAAGAAAAGACATAAAGCCATTGGAAAACGTATTACTTTTATAATAAAATTTTATTTGCTTATTTCAAAGATTTTGAGAATATTTTGATATTTTTATGCAGGCTGTGTTATCTTTAACAATTTTAGTAGACACTTGATATTAAAATATCATACTAATTTTTCTTAAATATCTTTCGCTTTTTAATGCTTTCGACAGAAATTATTATTTTAGATTCATAAACATATTTATTATTACAACAAAAATGAACAGATAAAGTATTTTATAAATTTTTGAATAAGGATTTTTCTTAATGCTATTTAATAGGATCAAGAAATTTTTTTCTTCCATTTAATTCGATTGCTTTTTAAATCATGCGTTTTAAAAGACATATGGAACGAATACACCTCTATTTATTATTTAAAGTTATATAATATTAATTAAAATAAAAATCGATTCAATGACTAGGAAATATTTTTTTTAGTTATTGAGTTATAAAAATTTTAAATTAAACATATTTCTTACCATAAAAGTGGACCATTTCTAGGAAAAACAAAGTTTGCAAAAATCAAGAGGTGGATAAATTTATTTAAAAATTTGACATTTTTTACGAGAGTCTTAATATTTTTCAAGATTACATTTAATTTGTTTCCAACAATGACTAAAAATACATTGTTAAAACAATTTTTCTTGCAATTGAACAATGCATTTTTATGAAATCATATAAGTAAAATGATTAGCCTCTGATGCACTCTTTTTGTTTGCTTACATAATAAGGACAGTTATATCTTTATATACTTTCAGGAAAGTTCAAAGATATAATTTTTATGTCAATAATGTCTTACAGGAAACAAATTTATTGTAAAAAAATAATAAGATGCATAGATCAAATCCAAAAACAAATAGTTTTTGTCGAAATTTTGTAATTATATTTTTACGAGTTAAGAAAAGAATCTTAATATAAATACACTCGGATAAGTTACTTAAGCTATCTTAGAATCTGTGCGAATGTTCCTTTTACATCAAATTAAAAAATGTATGGTATTATTTAATTTTCACCTAATATTTATGAGAATGCATAGATTGAAAACATTTTTAAGTTTCTAACATTCAGAGCTTAGATGCTTGATGGCGTATTGGTAGGGCTTCACAGGTCTAAGGTTCAATTCTCTGACTGGGTAAGGTAGACTATCTTTTTTCCCTCAATGAGTCAATGAACTGAGAACCATGCATGCTTGGGAACTAAATACTGGGAGTTTGGTTACTGGAGAATGCTCAGGGGCCTCTGTCTTAAAAACAAATATTGGCACTGTAGGCCTTGGCCCACATTTTGTTGTCGTACCACAGATTTAGTTTTTAAAAAATTCAGACTTCTCCAAGACATTTTTAATATTTAACATAGTTTAAAACTCTTAATTCCAATTTTTATTTCAAAAATGTAGAAAATACACAGGAAAAAAATATAATTCTTTAGGTATATTTTTCACCATAGTATAATTTATTATAATAAATTATTAAATCGAATTTCAAAAAGTTAGAGAAAATGTTTCTAAATTTTCAAATTATAAAGTAATAAAATTAAAAGTGAATGTTGACTTCAGAAACAAATATCTTTTATGAAAATTTATTATTTATTAACAAAAATTCTCCTTTATCGAGAAACAACATCAACTTAATTCCGATAAAAATTGAAAATGTAAATCTGTTTTTCATTTCATCTGCTAGTTACGGATTACTGCGGCAAATTGAGCATTAAAATAAGTATATAAATCAACCCATAAATTACACAAAAATTCAATTCGTTATTTCTAAATTAGTATTCAAGTTTTCGAATCTTATTTACATAAGTGATTGTTTTATTAAGTCCAGATTTTAAAGTAACTTTTTGGTAGTTCATTGTATCATAGGAAATCGGAAAGTATAATTTAATACAAATGCAACATATTATTTATCAATAATTTAAAATATATGAGAAAGATGGTTTTTGTGATATTGTACTGCCGACCATAACTTCATTCGTCTTGTACATTTATTATTCAGTTGCAATCTGAAACAACCCCTCTTCAATTTATTCTATTTTAAATTAGAATGAATTTGTGTTGAAATATTAATGTTCATGGAAGATATATTTTCTTACAGAAAAGAATTGGAATAGAAGTTATTAATATGTCAATCAGTTTTCCAATTATAATAATAATAATCTAAATCATCCAAAAATGTTCGGCTATATTTTTAGTTTGAAAGTAAATTTATTTTGAAATTAATAGCGCAAATTTGTCTCCAAAAGGATTCTCGATTATTTGCGCTATTGACCATAGCATGTCAATTCTCAAATTTGTATTGGAACATTAATAGGACGATTATGAAATTGAGTCAGTGAACAATTAATTTAAAATATCGTCTGTTTTTTTACGTATACCGTGATGCATAGCGGATATCGTGAAAGCGTGAGAGTGCAATTTATCGTCACGAAATAATAAATTGAAGTGAAATAAGCTGAGCGTCACGAGCGGGCACGTGCGGGGGTGATGGAACCATCAACCGGTCTGCAAATAACCTTCTGAACTACGAAAAGAAAGAAAAAAGAAAGTAGCGTTGATCCCTAGCGTAATTCGCTAAGTACTTGCGTGACACGTGGCATGAAACTGGTGTTAGCTTGATTGGTAATTTGCAATATATGCTGTTTTTGCTCCTGCTTTTTAAGGCACTATGGCGTTTTAACAACGTAAGGTTTTTTCGCCATTTTACGCTGTGTTCACGTATTTAAATAATCATTATTTTTTTCCTGATAAAAACCATTTTAAGGCCTTTATAAATTTGAAGTGCTCTATGGATTCTTTGCTTTACATTTTTAACATGAAAAACTAAATTCATCTTTTTTAAAAAAATCCACCAAGTATTATGTGCCTAGCTGCATTTATAAATATATAGATGAATACGTTAATAAATTAGCAATTTATAAGAATTTAGGTAAAAAATAATGTCTCAGTCCCATACTTAAACGTACTTAACAGTAATTATTTCATTTTTTCGTATAGTTTAAGAATATTAAATAGTCATTAAAAAAATAGTAACTTGCATGTCAGATCTAAGTATATATATGTAAATCTATAACCATGCCTAAATAAATTATACGTCATACATACATTATCTTTTCTTTATAAGGATCTAAATATAAATCTGTATAAATAATGAAAAATGATTTATCGAAAGATCACACTTTATTTAAAATAAAAATATAAATTGCATCACAAATCCAAAACACAAGCAACTTGAAGGTATTAAGAAACTAGTAATTGTATTTTCCAGCTTAAAAACATAAAAATTCACTTCTGAACATGGATACTCTTTTTATGAAAACTACATATTTACTTGCAATATATGTTTTGCAAATACATCTTCCATTAAATTAAAATTTTACGAACAATACAAGATCATAATATGAGGAAATTAATATTTCTGTTTTGTTCATGTAGCATTTAAATGTTTATTTTGCATTAGATTGAAGTATTAATTTCAAAGTATAACAACATAAATTTAATATTTTTATATAAATTCAGGTCTCGAAAAATTTTGTTTGAAAAAGTATAAATTTTAAAATAAAATGTAATAATTTACGAAAAATAATTATTCTTGCAAGAGCATTGAGAGTATTGTTTGTTGCATGCACTTAGGTGTACTTTATAACCAATAAATATATTTTAAAAGTTCTCAAAAATCCTTTATTTTACTTAACAAAATTAAATTGATCATTTTATGTTTTATAATAAACCAAAAAAAAACTATGGATAAAAATGATGAAACGATTGTTATTTAGTTTATACACAGAGGATATTAATACATTTTTAGAGCGATTTCGATAAAGATTTAAAAATTAAGTAAATGTTTTAGAATGAAAATTTTTGGCAATAGCTCATTATTTGAAATGAGAAATATCGCCTGTTTTTTTTTTTAAATTTATTGTGTTCTTTCAAAATGTCGTACGTAAACAAGCTGTGGATTGAGGGATATGTTTTTACTCTTTCTGAAGAGAAATATTCTTATTCCAGAATTCAAAAACGTTGTGAAATGCATGGCATCAAAATTTCGAAATGCAAAATAAGCAACATTATTAATCGGACAGGTAAGAACCATCAATCATCATTTCTACACGGAAAGAAGACTCCAAACGAATATCCGAGAAAGATACTTACTGTTTCAAAAAAGTTAAATCGCTGGTAACAATAGGAAATCCGCCAACACAGAAATCAATTGCAAATTCTTTAGATACATCTGTAGCAACAATAAATGAAATAATAAGCCAAGATTTACAACTTAAAAAAGCTAAAAAAGATAATGTTCCCTAGTTTTTGCCGAGACACGTGGCTCAACGCAAAACATTTTGTAGAATCCTGTATGAAAACCATTTAGCTGAAGATAAATGGAAATATATTGTGACCCTTGATGAAGTATGGGTTTACCTAACCGGGTTTACCTGCAACCAAAAAAAGTATATTTACTCTAGAAAACGAGGAGAAAAAATGTATAAACCTGGTTCCATCAATGTAAAGAAGGTTTATGTAAGAGGTTTATGATTGTCGCAAGTTTCTCCTACAATAGGAAATTAAAAATAAGAAAAGTGGAAAAAAATGTTAAAATCAACTCATCATACTATCAGGAGAAGGTTTTACGTCCAATATTTACAGAAGAAATTCCACTTCTTTATCCCAATGACTATCAAAGAGTGAAACTTCCTCAAGACAAAGCTACAAGTTATACTTCGAAAACTACCTCTGTATTCCTTTTCCTTGAAAAAAATGAAAACAATTACAGGTGTTGCATATATACCTTTTCAACATATTCTTGCAAAGTTCATTGATGTTTCACCTATGGACTATTATGCCTTTGATCTGTTAAAAAGAGCTCTTTCTAAACGCAAACCCACCACGATAGATGAACTCTGGAAAGTAGTGGAAGAGGAATTGAAAGCAATACCTGAGGAAATTTTACAAAAAGTCCTTCTATCATGGAAATCACGATGCAGACGTATAGTCCAAAAGAAAGGCTATCAGATCGATCATCTAAAAAAAATAGTCTTTACATTTTAAGCATTAATTAAACGGCCCCGAAATCGTTCTAAAAATGTGTTAATACCTTCTGTGTTTTACCTGGGAATCAATTGTTTTTATGTTATAAAAGTATTTATCTGCAACAAATGAAAAAGTAAATGGCATTATTTATATAATACCCCGAGTGAATTTTAAAGTTTTTGTTTTAAACAGAAATATAAAATATCTTTTATCAAATATCAAGCTCTAATCTTTGAAAGAAAAAGCTATTTTACAAATTTGAGATTCAATGATAAAAGTATAAGCAAATCATAAGCACTTTAATACTCCTTTATGAAAAATTTCGTTTTATCATGTTACACCATTAAAATAATTTCCACAAATTTCCTTATAGACCACTTATAGAACTACATAGCATCCTAACCTTTCAGGAAAATTAAGAACTCTAAACTTAAACTTTTTTCTTATTAGAAATTTTAATGAATTACACTGAGATTAGTTTTCATATATAGCAAAAATTCATTTAAAATAATGAATATTTTTCTTGTATGAACAATATGTCTGCTGAATTCATCAAACTCGATACTAAGAAATTTTGAAACATATTTTTTTGAAAATTAAATGCATGTTTGTTTACTCCTAAAATCTCTAATGAAATTGATGACATAAAATGTTTTGTTTCTAGAGTCTTAAGTAAAAATGGTCTTATTTATCTTAAAATATTTGTTCTTAGAATTTCTAAGAAATATTTATTCTTATTTTATGTTGCAACATTTACTTTTAGAATTTGTTATAGAAGTATAAATTTTCCTTTTCTAGTATTAATTTTATTTGATATACTTAATATTTTTGTAGAATGTTTTGAATCCAAGAATAAAACTTCATCTATCTGGATTAAAGTTTATTAATTGAAAAATGCAATGCTTTTAATAATTAACTGGATTATTATATAAAAATTTTGTAGCGAAACTGAATATACAATGCCTAAAAACAAATTACAAGCAACTAACTTAAGCTGAATGATACTTTTAAATTGTTCTTTAATTGATACTAAATTATAGAAATAATCTTTAAATGTGAACGATTGATTATTTTATAATTATATAATAACGATAACTGCCGAATCTCATAACTTCTCAGTTTAGCAAATTAAATGAATTTATAAATTTAATTTTTGATATATTTGACCGATATAATATTATTCTAGGACGATTTTACATGCAACATTTTTTAAAATTATTTCTAAGTGAATGAGAACTTATTCTTTAAGTTATGAACATTGATGAGTATAAGAATTTGATGCTAATTATATTCAAAATTCATTTCCGCTGTCATAAATATGTACAGTTTCACATGCAAATATGCTTAAAATAAAATAATTTATTATTTTTATAGTTTATAACTTCAGCATAGAGAATCCTGTGGAGCTTCTTTTTACAAATAAAACTCTGTCTCTGCTCTCTCTCTCTCTGTCTCTGCTGTAGAGATCGCCAGGGTTGTCTCTTTGACAGCTTTGGGGACACTTAGGGCTTTTGCACGTACTTCATGGACACGACATCATCATCAGCATAGCTTATAACTTTTCTTAAAATTATATTTTGCTTAATTTTGTTTATTTCTATATGTAAAATTCTACACATTTATTATATTAGGTTGGTGCGTATGAAATGTCGGATTCTCTTTACATGCGGACGTTTTCCTCCCTGTTTTCGTTATACTTTTGTATTTGGCATAACCTCATTCATACTCGTATTGTCCATTGCCAGAGACTCATTTCAGCAAAATAAGTTTTCTCGAAGGTCTTCCCTTTTTTATTTCTTTTGAGTTTATTGCCGATATGAATTCTGCCGACATTCGCGTCATTTTCTTATATGAGTACAAACTTGGTAATAGTGCTGCAAAAGCTGCACGCAACATAAACCAAGCGTTTGGGGAGAATATGATTAACGATCGGAAAGTGCAGCGTTGGTTCGATAAATTTCGGACTGGCGATTTTTCACTGCAAAATGAGCCGCGCGGAAGACCCAAAACGTCTGTGAAGAATGATGACCTGAAGGCTCTAGTGGAAGCGGATCCAGCCGTATCCACGAGGGAACTTGTTATCAGGATGAAAGTTGACCATACAACGATATTGAGACACCTTTCTGAGATTGGCAAGGTTAAGAAGATGGACAAGTGGGTACCGCACGCACTGACAGAGCGAAATAAGCTGGATCGGTTAAACGTATGCTCATCATTGCAGCATCCACCATATTCACCGGATCTCTCGCCGACCGATTTTCATTTTTTCAAGCATTTAGAGCTGTTTTTAAGGGGCAAACACTATGAAAATGAAGATAGTCTAAAAACTCTATATCAGAGTTTATTAATTCTAAAGACCAAAATTTTTTAAGACAGGCATCTACGCTTTAAAATCTCGTTGGGAGAAGTGTATTGAAGCGAATGGAGCATACTTTGATTGAATAAACAGCTTTTGAAGAAAGATATGCAGTTTTATTCAATCACTTAAGAATCCGACATTTCATACGCACCAACCTAATATAATAGGTAAATTCTCTTAAATGTACCGAGATCGCTGGTCTTAAGCCCTTTTTGTTAAGTATTTTTCATACAAAGTAATTTGTAGAACAAACTTTACCAACACGTAACTCTATTTGTATAAAATTTCTTTTCTCTGATAAATAAAGAATACAATCCGAATAATTAAATGGGTAATTATTTAACTGATGCTTTTTCATTATTACTTGTGTAAACATTTGTTACACTAAAAATAAATTCCTTCAGCAAATTAATATTTAATGTTGAAATTAAAGCCAATGAAAATCAGGGAAAAAAATAATTATTTTAATCTAATTCTTATATAAATAACGTATTTCCTTTTTAAAAAAATGGTTTGTTTTGTCACTTAAAGGTTGGTGTTTTGATGTCTCAAGCTTGAACTTGAACAAACTTTCACGAAATGCAATCTACAAGAGGGGGTTCCGAAATATTACTTCTCAATGTTTTTACTAGACTTCTTTTATCATCTAAAATGAATTTCATATAAATGCATTATCTCCCACACACATTTGAAAGTGTACGATAGTGACGTGGGACTAACATTTAAAGGGGAATAATATTGATCTTCATTACAAGTGCTGAAAGTAATAAATTATTCACGAATCAAACTTTAAAGAAAATAATACATAGAAAATAGTTTTGTGTAATTTTGTACAAAAAATAGAACGATTATGAATATGAGACGTAAAATGACGCTTTATACTTACTCATCTATCATGGGCACAGATGCCGTATAATCCAGGAGTGCAAATTTTGAATTTTTTTGATGATGAAGAATTGTTGCCAGTATTAAGAATTGTGACGTAAGTGATGACGTAAATACTAGGGCCAAAATAGAATTTTGTACATAATTTATATAGGTTTCCATATCTATGACGTAATAAAAAACAGGTTGCTAAATACATAAGAAAATTCACCAAAAAGTCACCAAACTCAGAATTTAGCATTCTGGATTATACGGCATCTGTGCTCAATTATGTTTTCATAACTATTAATAATCAAATTCAGTTTTTTCTATCGCAGCAGAAAATAAAACTAAAGCCTATATAATCTTAGGGATAAAAGTATTATTAGATGTGCATTAATACAAGTGAAAAAACTAAGTGATTCTAAGAGATTATAAGTGAAGAAAAACAAACTTTCATTAGATTTGACTTGCTTGATGCGAAACATGTTTATAATTTTCAGTTTGTTAAATCAATTCAATATTCCAACATACAAACAAGTTTTGAATAGCAAATATAAGTTTATAATTTCTCATTCGACTCATTTTCATAAAACATATATTACACCCACTTTATTTTTGAATTAATATTTTTTTACTGATTTTTTATGTCCTATTTAGTACAATCAGCTATAGAAATAGAATTACGCTTTTATTTCATTGAATTCTATAATTTCATTGCTAACTAGAATTTGGAACTTATTTTCTTTTTATTCATAGACCAATTATTCTCATATTTAAATTTTTCTTTTCAATATAAAAAATCTCCAATGTAATTTATAGTGTTCCGTGTAAAAGTGAGTACCGCTTGATTTGGTGAACATTTTGGCAACAAATTTGGGTGATAAAATTTAATTTTTGGTATCCCTGATATTTGCAGCGTTTTATCTAACGTAATTCTTGGATCACTATTATGTTACGTACATTTTGGTTCCTATCTTGGCGTCAAAAAATGACAAAAAATCAAGGAGTACCCATTTGTAAATTTCTACCAATTTATAAATGAAATTCATAGTGAATACATTATAGAAACAGCCATTTGTGCGTAAGTCTTGCATGAAAGTTATTAATTGTATCGTAAATTATGTTAGGATTATAAGATATATCAAGATCATATTTTCAAGTACGATTTTAAAAAAAAGTGCCATATCAATGCTTCTGTGCTGATATCCGAATGATTTGCTCTCTAGGATTCTGTTCAACAAATCTTTAATAGATTCTTTCATTGTGAATGTTGATTCTTGAATATGGTTTAGAATCTACCTTAAGCCCAAAATGTTCAAACCAAATTAGTCCTCGTGAACATGAAGTGACCAGGCAGTGAGTAACTACTCAAATACCGAAATCATACTCATTACTCATGAAATTTTAGAAATAGTCATAATAGCGCATTAGTGACGAAAATCTGAAATGAATCGTATACATTAAAGATGGTATCGACTTGTATATATTGCGTATTATTCTAAAAAGTAAATAATAAACCAAAAAAAATTATGATACATAAATGGTAAGGACAAAGTATAATAAATAATTATGCTTTTTTAATATAGAAAAGAAATTGTATAAACAATTATTAATATTCCCATTTAAAATGCGTACATTTATCATAAGATTCCTAATTCAAGCTATAGATATGATTTTACAAAATCTAAAATGTGAACAAATATGCTTTTTTCATTATTGAATTCCACAATTAATATAAAAATAAAATATCTCATAAAATATAAATTTAAAACTCAATGACATAAGAGCACTTAAATGATCTCATTGAGTTTATAAAATTTAAAACAATGTTATTTTATAATCACATATCCTTGGTTTTATTATAGTTTGGAAAATATAAATCCTAAATTGTACCAATAATTTAAATAGCTACTGAAGTTTGATATTATAAAGAGAGAAGGATTTAAATATTACTAATTTAATTGATAAACAAAAACTTATCTATGATCAATATCCATACTCTTCAATAATTTATATCATCAATATTTTAAATTTAGTTATTTTTATTTGAAAAATGTTTGAAATATCAATATCAAACAGTTTTTTGGATATCTCAATAATCATAAGGGTTCATTTAACATTAACTCCAAAAATTTAACAAACACATCAAATGTTAAGTACAAGTGTTGCTTGTGAAAGAGCTTAAATTACAAATTTAAAAATTCCTTTTGTTTCCTTTATATGTGTTTAATATATATTCATTATTTTAAAAAAAGTGCAATTAATACAACAGGTTAAGCCATGAATCTGTAATGTTCTCCTTATTCACTTCTGTTCTTTCATTTATTGAACAAAGATCAACATCATATATTAAAAACAAATCAAATATCAGTGACTTGTTATACTTTAAATAATCTCTTCTGCTCAAATACCACTTCAGATAGTAATAAAAATTTTATGTAGCTCATTAGTACATTGATTACTTTCTTTAGCACTATATATTAGCAGGTATTTATCAAGAAATAAAAGAATTATTGGTATACTAAAGTAGTACCTAATTTTCATACTTATATATTCATATATCAAATGAAACAGAATTATAATATGTAATACAAAAATAAATTTCATTAATATGAAAATTAGAAATAGTTTTGTGTAAATTTCTCTCGATACAAATAGAATTGCGAGATGCAAATTAGACTCATTTAAAGTATTTATGAGATATTTATATGATAAATAAAGAAAATTATATTTTTATTTCGCATTATAGTAAGGCTCGATATATATCAGCAAATAGAAAGAAGTTTAATTGCTTTCGCTTAATGCTTTTGAGCCAACATTTTCCCTGTAAATTGCCATTCAGTTTAATAGAATTCTATGGAAGAATAGTTCATTATAGGAATTACGTTGTCTGGAGTTTCTCAATAAAATAAAGTTTTCGTTTGTATGGGCCATTAACTTGATATATCACAGCTTCTACGAAACTCTTGGATCTATGTGCTGAAATGAGAATCGTATTCCCGAAAGTAATACGAGAAAAAATATATAATTTCAATTACAAATGAAACTGAAATACCAGATATTCAGTTAAGTGAAACCTATAAGGAGTAGGAGAATTTCTCTGTTAGGTATTTTTTTATAAATGGATCTACTGGTTTTGAATCTTCCCTAGAAATAAAATTAATTAATCATAAGAATCGAGCCTCTTGGATTTTACTAGTTCATTCATTTAATTTATAATAAATGGTTTTTGATTAGCATGATAAATAATTGACAAGTAAATTTTCAGTGTAGATTATGCAATTGTTAACTGACGATTTTTGCCAGTTTTATTGGAGTAGTGTTTTTACTATTTATATTCAATATTTATGTAATGCATTTTTAATAGTAATAAATGATTTGTTTAGTTTTCTTGTCATTTTTTAAGATCATATTTTACACAGAGGTATAACTCATCTGGAAGATACATTCTAAAGTAGACACAACCCCCACACACACACACACACACACACACACACACACACACACACACACACACACACACACACACACACACACACACACACACACACACATATATATATACACACACATATATATATATATATATATATATATATATATATATATATATATATATATATATATATATATATATATATATATATATATATATATATATATATATATACATGCATGCCTGTACTAACTGAGGGTTGAATACATTAACATCTCAACATAATATAGACCAGTTTTCAAGCTTCCACAATCGCATCTAAACAAAATTTGTTTCTTGTTTGTTCATGAAATTACACAGAGGACAAATATGACTAACTCAACCATAATGGATTAGCGTATCTTAATTAATGTCTTATGCTGCTTTTCAGAATATAAACAGATAACTAAGAATAAATATTCTAAGGAAGAATGATTGAAATAAGTTAAATGCTCATGACAAGCATGCTTCTCGAAAACAATATTATTTTCCTTGGGAAAAATTCTGTTTAGAAGACAAGAACAATTTAACTTATTACTGATATCATTTATGAAAGTAATTTGAGAATTTCTTTGATAGATGGATGTGATATAGTTGTATGATGGTTCGGAAAGCATGTGTATTTAATGGAAAATTGAATTTGCACCAAATTCTGGTGAAAATTGACTAACTCGTATTGGTATCGAAAAATGCTTTAACAATACTTAATACTTTTAAAAATACAAAATAACTTTTGATCAAATTTATAAAGGTCAAACTAGAATTTCCCGCAAGAAATGTTTTTTCCAATGAGGATAATTAACTTTACAGCTGGTTTTAAAAGGAAAAAATATATATTTTATGCTTGCGAAGATGTAGTCCAGAACGGAAATCCATAAAATACTTGTGGAATCATCAGAATCTTCATGTGCAAGAAAATAACAATGCGAGACACAGTAAATGTGTTGCAAAAAATACCGTGTTTGAATGGACAAAATTCTTAACTCTTTGCACAATTTATATATATGCCGTGTAATCCTGAATGCCAAATTCTAAGTCTGGTAATTTTTGGGCGGATTTTCTTATGTATCTGGCAACCTCTGGTTTTTATTACGTAACAGATATAGAGACCTATAAGAATTATGCAGAAAATTCTATTTTGGTGATCCTAGTATTTACGTCATCACGCACGCCACGATACGTCATCTTGGCAATATTTCTTCATCGCCAAAAAAATTCAGAATTTGGAATCCTGGATTATACAGCATCCTATATATATATATACATTGAGCTTATGAGATGATTGACTTTACCCTCTACGTAAATACAATGAACAAATACTTCATCCGCTAACATATTAGGTTTTGTCTGAAAAGAATGTTTTCGTATTCGATAAATTCATACATTTTTTGCGTGTTATTTTCACTTCTTTCATCATACTCAAGCTTTAGAATTGAATGGGCCCTCCACTCATGGATGATCCATACACGGAGTGGCAGGGTGAAAGCCCCTCGGGTTTTAACTTCCATTACGGACGCCTTTTTAAAACAGCCCAGTGACCCTGGGGCACTAACCGAATCAAATGCCCCTGCCCTCGCCACTTTTCCTGGGGCGTCCCTCAAAGGTTGCTCCAGATACACAACTTGAGTCGGCTTTGATCGAAACAAATGGATCCCGTATTCCTGAGATTTTTTATTTCTTTTTTTACCTCGTTCTCATCCTGTATATTTGAAAAGCCTATCATTCATGTTATGTCTTTTTCTTTTAATGTTTATATTTTTTTACTTTGGGAAGATTTCAACTTGGGGACGAACATGTGGCCATCTCATTCAACTTTGATTCACCAATTCTAGAGCTAGTTTATTTGATTTCAAGGAGCAGATTTTCGATGTGTATGTTTCTATCTCTCTCCACCTCTAAATTTTTAATCAGTTGGGTTGACATAAAAACTATCTTCGTATATAAATTGTTTTAGTTTGGTATGAGTAAATTTATATGTGATATATTCTTAAAGAGTGTTTTGTATCGTTAGCTGGTAAGTATACAGTAACGTTTACATTTTAAACAGGAGATATTAAAATAATAAATGCTTGAATGTTGTTTTAAAACCGTTAAACTAAAATACATTAAAGTGTTGTTGCTTAGTAATTGTTGCATTTAATAACATTTTAATACAAATACTACAATAAAATTAAACATTAATGTTAATATTTTAAATAATAAATGTTTTCAGTTAAAATAATTAAAAGAATTTTAAAAAGGAAATAACTCTCCAAAATATTTACGTGTATTTAAAATATCTAAACATTGCACTTATTTAATGAAATAATACTAAATTGCGTTCTCTATAATTATTGCTTAAATAATCATACAAAGCAAACAAGATTTCGATTCATGCGATTTTTGAAAAAATCTAAATGTATATATATATATATATATATATATATATATATATATATATATATATATATATATATATATATATATATATATATATACTAGATTTCGAAACTCAGAGTAGTTAAATTACTAAGCTTATAAAATGAATCCCAACATTACGTAAGACATATTCAAAAAATTTTTAAAAGTTATTTAATTATAAAATTTATTTATTGTTAAATTATAAAAAACTTTATCAATGAAATTTAGTTTACATTGTCAACTATGATGAATTAAATAGACATCATAGTTGAAAATGAAATTATTGATACAGTATTCTAAACTTCAAATGTAGGATTTCAAACAGTAAATATGACTTAATTTTGTTATAGTTTTTTGAAAATAGAGGTATTGAACATCATTATCTGAAAGCAAAATAACGCTTTAAGTATAAAATTTTAGTTGGTAAATATTGAAAATAACAGTAATTCAGAAGTTGTCTATTTGTGAATTAATAGCAACTACAAATTTGAATTTTAATTAATTTCTGAAGATTTATTTATTTAAATCCTTCAAAGTAAAATGAATTAATGAAACACTAAAATTTAAAGAATTCTTTATAAAGTATCTGTTATTATCATTGCTCTTGAAATTTAGTTTACATTATCATTACTGTGGATATTAAATAAATATATTAAAGTAAAATATTTAAAATATTACTTAGGACAATTAAAATTTATAAATTTCACACTTATAATAAATTAAACTTTATTTCTAAATATTCTGTTCTTTGCCATTTTTTTCTTTTAATAAAGCGATGGTAAAAAATTCCTTGCTCATACACATTCAGTTAACATTATCAAATTTCTTAAGAATTGATTTATTGGTAAGGACAAATAGTTATTTTTAAATAATAATTTAAAATTCTTTTCTACGGATAATTTTTTCAGAGGGTGATAAACAAATCTAGAAAATGTATAAAACTATATTTGTCTAAAAAAGCAATTTTTAAAATATAGACAATTTTGCCTTAAACAAATTTTGCAAAAATGATCAAAATTTTGTTTACCTATAAAAAAATTATGTTAATACTTCATAACACATTTTCTTAAAAAGTGAGCATAAATTATCTGTAAAAATCAAAATAGTTTATTGTTTCAATTATTGCAATCTATTTTCAATTTCTTTTGTTTTGTTCTTCAACAAACGAAAAATTTGCTAAACTAACAACCCTTTATTTTCAAAACTTTTAACATGAAATATTGATGAAAATTATGTCATTTTGAAAGCAACGTTTTCTTTCACAAGTGAAGCATTTACTTCGAGGAATATCTGTTTTAAAATTTTTCTGTCTTTCAAATTCCTCTCCTTCAATATTTTTAATCATGTCATTTATTTTTGTCAAATGTAAAGAAAAAGGCAACAATTCGGTAAGATTATTAAATACTTACGATAGATTTAGAGAAAAAACTTCTTGCAATTTGTTTTCTCAAAAACCTTCATATATTGGGTGAAAGATTAATGAATTCTAAGTTCTAAAAAATACGCATATAATTAGTAATTAAACTATTTAAATTTAAAATTAAATAGCTGGGAATGTTTCTAATGTATTAATCTATTTGAGTAATGCGTATTAATATTTTTCTATTGTTTTTGTAGAAGACATTGTTATTGTACATGATTATTGACTAATTCAAAAATCCCCTTTTATTATTCATTACTATAACACTGAAAGACATTTGAGTAACTGAGAGTATATTTAAGGATAATTTATCAGAGAATAAATAGGTTTAATTGTTTATTCAATTCAAAATGAAATGTACTTCAATCATTCTAATTCAAAACATCATTTTTTTCTTCTTTTTAGGTTTTCTGTGATTAAAGATTTCTGATTGTTTCTTCAAATAAGAGAAATTTATCATAATTTAAATCTCATAATAAGATTTGTGGTGCCAATAATTAATTTCTACGGTATGCTGCTAATGAATTGATTGTTGAAAATTTTAAGGGCATATTTTCATTGATCAAATAAACATAACTTTAAGGGGACATCCATAAATTTAACAGTCACTCTTATTGTTGTTATCAACATCAGAATAAACCGTAAGAATATTCAATAATATTGATTTATAAATGTTCTATTTGGCTACCATTAAATATTATCACCCGATTGTAGTAAGTTTGAAGATTCCACGTCAATAATTATACTGTAATTGCTTTGCGGGGTTATTTGATGAGATAGAGGTCTTAGTCTGAATCAGCAGACAGTTAAATTATAAATAATAAATTGCATGATTATTTGATTTATATAACTATCGGAATCAAATAATTATTGGAAAGTAATAAAAGTAACCATTAAAATTCAACATAATTGCTTCTGGCAACAGTGAAAATAAATTTCATTCAGAGATAAGTTCGATATTTGTCAATTAATGATAAGTAAGATGTTCAATTAGCAAAATATATATTCAAATTTTATTAAATTTATTTTTTAAAAATATGAATTTAGAGTAGAAATATTTGATATGCATACATAGTGCCGCGTGAACAATACACACACAACAAAAGAAAATTCCGTTAGTAACAAAAGTAATAAAAAGTAACAAAAGAAAATTCCTTAATGTAAAATTTATATTAAATACAAATAATTTATATTTATTTGACCAGACTAAAAGGAGTTTCAGACATAGCATATTCCAATACAAACATGGCTATAAACCTTCATATTTGTTGTACGACATATATTGACAATTCTTACTCATAGAAATAATTGTAAAACCTTAATCAAAATATCACTTATTAGTTTTATTGTTGTGAGAATACAAGAAAATAATATTTAAATAACAGCTAGTATACAAAAAATATGGCCTAAAGCTGGCGTGAAAATTTAAAAGCAACCACAAAAAATTCTAATGCCCGAGATAAAAACCATGCAAATTTTATTGTAGAATTTCTGAATAATCATTTTTGTGAAAAAAAGTTAGTATTTAATTTAAGTAATGAAAATCTAGTTTATAGTAGAATACAAGGCAAACATAGATTTTATAATATATAAATCAATATGAACAAAGACATCCATTCACTTATTTTTTGAATAAAGATCAACAAAGATTGAAAATTTGTGAATTCTAACATAGATATTCTAATCAAATCATTAATATCAATTATTTTTCAGGTACATCATAATATTACGATTTCTAAGTAATAATTCATTAACTGGCCAATTTTAGAAAAATGGTTTTAGCTGTTCCAGGCAACAAATATAGCACAAATCTGGCAGCTTTCTGCTAGATTTGTGAATAAATATCAGATCAATCCAAACAATAATCACTTATAAAAATTACCTTGAACATTACCATTATAATAAATAGAAGATAGGTAGAGACATAAAATTATAATTAAAATTATTATTTACATTATGTTCGTCATTTAATTTTGTGGTAATTTATACTTATAATTAAATTCTTTTAAACTGTAAATCTGTAAATTTTGTTGTTGCTCGATAATTTGTGGCATATATATATATATATATATATATTAATACAAAGCAAAAACATATATAAATATAAAGTAATAAATTTAATACTGAAAATATAATGTTGTAACTACAATGCATAATAGGAAATCTAGCCAGCGCAAAAGCAGCTAAAGAAAGATTTGCCTATATAAATAAGATAAAACATGAAGAAAAGTGAAATCAGAAATATAAAATTATATATACTTCTTCTTATCTATTGCATCATATACTTTAGTATCTTTCCAATTTTATATTTCTGATTTCACTTTTCTTCATGTTTTATCTTATATATATATATATATATATATATATATATATATATATATCTTGGTAGAACCAAGCAAGAACATCATCAATTGTGTTTGCATTGAACAATAACATTAAATATTTCACATTAGATGAGAAGAAAAATCATAAATTTCCAAATATCTAGTGAGGTAATAGAAGAAATAATACTATAATTATTTAGTTAACAGCTAGACGAGATGATTAATAACAAAAGTCATTAAATAAATATATAGGAATTATCAAGGCGAGTTAAAATAGAAATTTTCTCTGGAGGAATCAGAATAGATGAGTGTATAGCTGAATTATTTCAGAATAGTAATCCACACTCTCAGATTTGATGTGGTTTGTCTGTCGTATTTCAGTCGTATTCATATCGTATTTTTCTCAGATGTGTAATCAAACTGAACATCTATTCTCTAGTGAGGTAATAGAGGAAGTATGCAGAAGTTTGACCCCAAAGATTTTATTAACAATACTGAATACTTTTGCTGAAAAGAGAGTACTCAGTTTCAACACTGTTTCTATATTATGTCTATTGCCATATATGCATTTTAATTCTTTGTAATATCAGTTACGATACATTTAAGAGTGAATAAAACTAGAAAGTACAAATTTAGACACCCTGTTTTAATATTGGATTAAAACAAGTTAAGATTAGTTTAATATTTAAAAGGATTAAAGTAAAGAATTTGGTCAGATTATTTAATAGGCCCAAGAATGTCACCTGAAAACAAATCACTACTTCAAAGAAATTTTATTAGCTATCGAGAGTATTCTTTCAAGAATAAAATGTTTTGCAACTACAGAAAAAGAACATGATAAATTAAAATGTTTTGTAATCATCAAAAGAAAAGACTATTTGAAAGTTTGCATGTCTTTTAAGCTCTGTAATGTGATATGTAATATTTATGAAGTACTTTACATTGAAAACCCTGATAGCCTAGTGTTTGAGCATCGACCCTCCATCTGGAGAGGCTGAGTTCAATTTCCAATGGCATTGGTTGTTGAGCAATTACCATGGGTTTAGTTGTTTGGAAAAAATTTATCTACCTCCAGATTAAAGTCAAATTTGGGGGATTAGATTCTCTGGTGGTGCCATCTATGAGAAGAGTCTTAGAGCAAAGTCGTATTTTCACCTTCAGGGTGCTCTAATTAAACGAAAGACTGGCCCTTCATGCTTAATTACGCATGCCTTTGGCTAGCGAGCTTGGCTTGTCCAGGAGTCATAAATTACAACAACAACTTTACATTAAAGAATTTTTAAATTAATTCTAAAATATAGAAATCTTTTCAGAATCGGTTAGACTGGACATGCTTTTTCTTTGATTTTTGTCATTAAGTATCAAATAATCTTTACTATGTTACGACAACAAATTTTGTCACATTAATAATTTCAAGAAGATCATTTCTAACTATAATTAATGCTTTACTCAATTATAATAGTTTTAAAAATTAATATTTATCAAGTTTTCTAAAATAATTATATGTTACTAGAAAATTATTGCTTTAACTTGATACTATGGGCACAACAATAATTGTAATATGCTTTCATATTCTCAGAAAATAATCTTATTTAATTCATTCTTCTCACTATTTCTTAGAACATTTTACTTAATGCTTTTAATGATATTTTTAAAAAATCACACCACACACAAAATGAGTAAATTTTGTTCAAACTAAAAGCTTTTCTTCATAAATAAATTTTCGCTTTCTTTGCAGGCCTTACAGTAAACACAATTCTAAAGAAAATCACGAATAAATTACTATAGTTCAATAATAATATGAATGCGAGTAACTCTGGTCACGACTTCAAAAATTTTAGGAGGAGAGGAAAAAACTAAATTAAAATAAATTCAAACTTATCGCGAACATTTTGTAAAATAACTGAAATATCAAAATACTGAGATCAATGACAAAAGTAAAGAATTTATAAATGTTATGGTTAAATAATATAGTTCTGCATTTTGCATCCTATATTCGGGATAGTTGTTTCGGTTTCAAGGTTTACTCCTTTTAAACATTTAAATGTATGATTTACTCCCGACTAAAAATCCTTTCTTAAGAAAATACGTGGACATTGTTGAAATATCTTCAGCTTTTAATCTATTCACTAGCAAGAATTAAAAATGATTTAAAACTAAGATGTGTTAATCTGACATGAATAAATAGGAATTATATAAAATAATTAGCGATAATAGCTATATACATACATTACTATATGATATTTCCTATAGGATATTGCTGCATAAATCATTTTTATTATACTTTCTTAAAAAAAATAATAAACAGATACTTGAGCATAAAAGTTGCAATATTATAGATTAAATAAATTGCATATGCATCAAATCCCTGTAAACAGTTGATGTTATTTTACAGATAAAAGATTTTAACTACATAAAATTTTATGGTATATATATATATATATATATATATATATATATATATATATATATATATATATATATATATATATATATATATATATATATATATATATGATATATATAGATATATACTTTGTCCTATAGGATTAAGACTGTCTCGACTGGGATTATATACAAACATAAATTCTCGTACAAAATACATTATATTTAAGCTTTTAAGATCTGAAATATCACATAGCTAGGAATTGAAGTCTTTGAACTTTAAAAACTATATTATATATTGCTACATTATACATTTAAACAACTTATTTATAATAAAATTGAATAAAATAACGTGATTTATGTTAATTATATTTATTTTACGTTAATAACACAATCTTTGAACTCTTTCGATTTAATAGTATTTTAAATACAACAACGGATGCTGCAAAAATATCCATAGATACATATTTTCAAACCAGAGTTTAAATATTTTCGACATTATCAACTTTTTTTTTAATTTTTAGCTCAATTAATCAAAACTTTTGATAAATGAGCATATTCGTTTCATAATTGTAAATACAATTAAAATTTCTCATGTCTGATTATGGTTTTATTACAATATACGCTTAATATTCAAATTTGTTTATGATCTATTATTACGAAGCAGTTTGAGCTGACATATTTAATTTTAATAATATGCAATATTGTGCTTTTAAATTTCAACAACGTTTACATTACATACTATATATATATATATATATATATATATATATATATATATATATATATATATATATATATATATATATATATATATAGATATATATATATATATATATATATATATATATATATATATATATATATATATATATATATATATATATATATATATATTATATGTATGTATGTACAAAGTTAATTAAAGTTTACTATGTAATACAGAATAAATAAATTAGTTAATATTAAGTAAAATTAAATTTTGTATTTTGATAAAATCTTAACAAAATCTTTGTGACAATTCTTTGCATTTCCAGTGGATTTGTCATAATATTTTTTAATCTTAGTTATCTTACTTTGTGGTTAATCTTAAAGAAAGGGTCATTTCTTTAATATTTCCAAACTTAAGTTACTGATTTAGTGATTATTCAGAAGTGATATTCTGAAAAACAGTCTAGATTGAGATTTGTAAACGTAATTATGAGTATGTCTGTTTAATAAATCCAACTTTGATAAGAAAACTATATTACCTAAATTTTTTCACATTTTTATTCAGAAATTGAATTTTTCATTTTCATTCAGATGATCTGATCAAGTCAAATTTGTCTATAGTAAAATTGGAATGATTTTTTTTGTTTCTTTAATTTTTATTTGAATAATGTTAAGTTAAGAATCAATCATTTTTTTAATCTTATAAATATATTTATTATCGTAATGTGCCTGTGAATTTTCTTCTATATACCTTATTTTTGTATTATTTTCTACTCTTACAAAAATAACTCAATGTTTTTACTTGTATTTACTATAATTTTTTTCCCCGAACCATAAGATATATTTGCTTAGAATAGCTTTTTTTATTATTCGTAATGATGAAATTCATACATTCCTTTCAAGAAAATGGAATACTTCTTGTGCTTGCGAAATCATTCCATTAGATAACTGCCATTCATAACCTCGAAAAATAGTCAGAATAATTGTTTGTTATGGTTCATCTAAGATATCAAGCAATAAGTTGGTCTCAGAAATGAAGAACATGTCATATTCACGTTAAGTATCCAATGTTTCCTGTTAGAGAGAATGCCCAATGTCCAGGACACATAAAGGGAGAGGACGCATACCACTTTTATTAGACCGAGGGAGAATTTGATTACCACGAGGTCGGCCAGCAAAACTCTGTTGGTATCCATAAGGAGTCGTTTATTGCCCCCATGTGGTAATTGGGCTACCCCTGAAGGGGGTGACACTCCTCCGTGGATTGGTATCAGGGGCCTCTTATCTGGATGATAATTATAAGCCAGGACAGTAAAAAATTTTACGCCCACTCATTAGGACAATAATAAGAAAATATGATGATAGACTTTTACGAATGAATGTTTCCTTTGGAGAGTATGTTGCAGAGAACAAACTGAAGTTTTGCGAAAACAAGATCTTCGATTGTTCAAGTAGTTTAGGCTTTAAATTAATAATTTTCAAAAAGAATATCCCACGCTATTTGCTTTATAGTAGCTAAGAATATTCTTATGAATCATATATATTTTAATCAAATGATAGTTTTATAATATTTTTTCATAATAATTACAAAAATATTTTAATGTAAGAAATATTTTCTGTTTCATCATTCACGAATTATTATAATTCTTTTCATTGTAGAAATATTTCATTTAGGTTTAAGTACATTTTCCAAAGTTTAAACAAATATTATTAATAGTAGCAGAATAAAAAGTGGAATAATAAAAAAATAAATGAATGGATTTTAATATTTTTTGATTAAACTCTTATTAATGGAATCGTTAATACTTAACCCATGTATTGTAACATTTTTTATAAGTTAACTGCATTCCTAAACTACAAAAGTAATACGATTTGTTTTTGCCATTTTATGTTACAATAGTCCAAGAAATTAATTTCTCATTATGATTAGATGAATTCTATGAAGAAGATTTTAGTTTTTAATAAATAAAACATTTCTTAAAAGAATGCATCGCGGTGAAAATAAAATATTCTTTTTATTTGAAATATGTTGTTTATTTCAAATATGTTATTTACCATACGAGTGACAAATTCACAGTTTACTATTTTAATTTCTAAACAGTATAATTCATGTACTTTTAGGCTTAATTATATTTCCTGTAATCATAAATTTAAGAGTATTTCATTAAAAGTCATTTATCATGTAATAAGTATATAAAATATTTGTAATAGTTATTTTCTCAAAAAATTGTTAAAAAATAATCCCGAAATTTTTATAACAGTAATGTTAAAATTTTGAAATGAACAATTTTGTATTTTTAATTTAAATTAAAGACATCTTAAGAATAATTTTAATAAAGTAAAAATTAGCCGGAACTAAATTAATAATTCAGTAATAATGAGTTTTATTTTAATAGTTTAAGGAATTTAGTAGTTATGATTGATATTTTGATATCAAAATATTGTGCGTGTTTCAATCACACACGTAATCTGTACTTTTAACAATGCACTACTACTCATGACAAAAATTAGTTCCTGAATGCATTTCTATGAAATACTTCTAGATAATTAGTAAAAGTACAATATAAAAATTGCTAAATGGAATTTTTATTTTCAAAATTAAAATATTTGAAAGGAAACAAATTAATTCAACGTTTATTACCTTTCAATTTTAATAACATTACCTTTTTGTTAATTAATTAAATACATTATGACGCACAGATTTAATAATTGAAAATTCTCTTACTAGTAGGTTTACTTTAAAACCGACAGACGGCGGAGTTGTTAGAGTCAAAAATTTTGCAGCAGTAGGTCCCAGGTTCGAATCCTGGTTCGGACATGGATATTCCTCTCTATCACTCTTGGGGTAAAGATGGCATACCCACTAAGTACTACACTGTAAAAAATTGTCATCACCTTTGCCCCTTGTAGGGTTGAATATGATTGAATTCAAAGAGACAGCTGTGGGCATTTGAAAAAAAATACTTACTTTTACTAATATAATGATTTTAAGAGATTTGTATGATCTTTTCCGTTTTATTTTAATAATGCTGTTACAAGTTTACATTTTGAAATGTAATGGGAACTGTTGTAAAAATGAATAAATGGAAATTAGTGTAATGAATTAAAAATGAAAATATTTTAAATTTTATAATATAAAAAATTTCCAATTTATTAAATCCTTTAATAAATGAAATTTGTGAAAGATATTTTTAAATGAAAAGTCAAAAAGATTTGTTAAAAATGAAATAAAATCTCATAAAAGAAAGCAAACAATAAACTCATATTTAAATTGATACATTTCATAGTAGAAGTGAACGTCTGATTCATTTATCTTTAGTTAAATATTCAATAAAAATGAAATAAATTTTGAATGATGCCGAAGATTGTATATGCCATAGTAATATTCAGCCTTATATTTACTGTGGTCATGTTTTAAAAAACCACGTGATTGTTAAACGCTGGCTATATTTATCTTCAAAATTTTTTATATATTCAAGTTTTTTTAAAAATATTTTTACAATTAAGTGTTTTTAATTATGTAGCAAAAAACTAAAAATTATTAATTGAAACTATATGTGCTATAAATCTTAACACTTTTTCCAATCATTTACTGTCATTACAGAAACATATAGTAACGTATTTATTCAGTTGATGTATTATTTCTGAATGATATATATGATTTTATTAAACTTTAAGTATGATTGTACCTGATTTGAGCAGTCATAAGAAATATTCTTTTAATACATTCTTCATTAACATCTACTACTAAATCTTTTGTCTCAAATCCAAACTTTAATCTTAATTTATATTTTTTTAGCAAGTCTTGTTTTTAATCTGCCAAAAATGTAGAGTGTAGTACCTTACATAAATTAATTTAACTAAAAAGAGTTTTTGTATTTTTCTGTAAGTTAAATACAACCAAACTTATTTGTTGCCTTATATTTATAAGAGTTCTCTTAAAACTAATAGCTAAATAAGTAAAATTAATTGCAGGAGTTTGCCAAATGGATGTGTTAATACTGAGTTATTACCTCAACAATCTGCCCTTCAAATTTAGCTCTACAATATGATACACTTTTTTAAATAAAATTTGACTCTTAAGGCATTCAGAATATAATAAATTTATATCAGAATATTAGAGATTGGATGCGTTATTTGGCATTAGTGTCCAAAGAAATGCAAATAAATTAATTAAAAATACTGCGGAATGCGTAATTATTTCATGCAAGTCATATCAAAAACTAAGTTCTTTTTGCTCTGATATAATATTATTGAACATTCACCAAAGATGTAATTAGATTTTTTCAGTTCATATCATATAGTGCTTTTCAACCGAGCAACAACAGGTGTATTCATGCAATTCCATTTTAATTGACAATAATTTTTTGTGCGCCCATTTTTTTAAACTCTTCCCTTCGATTTCATTTAATTAATATTTCTAGGAGACTGAACTCATAAATAATTATATTGGGTTGAGATGTATATATAACAATTACATAAATAGCAAGAATCAACAAAAGAAAAGTAATTTTTTTATTCTGTACCATCTATACAGTAGGGTTAAACGTTTTTAATTATGAGTCTTAATTGCTATCTAAAAACTGAATTTAAATTGATTTTTTACATGTGCGTCGAATGTAGCTTAATGTGAATACTTTCTTTTGAACCAATACTAAGATTTCTTTTTAGTTTAGATAAGAAGCTAAAAATGCAGAATAAAACATCACAAAATTCTTTTCTAAATCTCTACATAATTATGACTCCTTATTTTTAAAAGCCAAAATACATATTCTTTTTTTCATCATAAAGTAGCAAAAAGTTTTCAATATTTGAAAAGTAAATTCATTTTCTTTTTCAAAAAATACAGCAAACGTCTTTGAAGTTTATTAAATCCTGTGTAAGCGAAATACAAATAAATATAAAAATTGGATTTGTAAAATCCTAACAAACGTTAAAGATGTTTTAAGTATTTTTTTTCTTAAGTATTTAATATAAATTCAGTTTTGAAATAATTTAATTTTTCCTACAAATTTATGTAATACATCTGCATTTGAGTTATTTTAGTAGATTTCACTTAATTTGCTGATACACGTGTGTGCGTGAACAATATAATTTTCTTATGGTATGATTAAAACAAAAACTACGTCTGAAAAATATCCAATTTGTTTCAATTTGTGATCTAAATCATAACATTTGCCTTATATTTGCATAATCTTTTATATTAGGCTGTTTTCAACTAGCAAGAAAAAGTTTCATTTTGGTAATAAGAATCATTGCTCTATCAATATGAAAATACAAGATAAAGAAGAAGGTTCTTGCCATTTTTAATGACTCAAAAGGAAATGACCTACAGGAAGTGTAGTCAACTGTTAGTCCTAGAAGTAAATACCTTCAAAATCCAGCACTTTCTGCAAACGTGTCTCCAATTGCGCAATACCCTTGTGGTAAAACTCGGGAGTTTTGTACGCAAAAAAGTTCGTGAATGCTTGGCTCAGTGCTACAGTTATCGTTTGACCCGTTCGCAGCACCTCATAATGAACCACTTGAGGACTTGTTTGCCAGACACTATCTTCATCACGAAAGGACAAATCTACCAACCTGAATTTGTGAAACCAATCCCTTGTTGTACGTTCATTCACTGCACTATTCCCAAATGCTTGACGTATTCTGCTACTTGATGCCGCAGCTGATAAACTTACTTTGAAGTCGTAAAGTAAACAACGCCGATCGAGATCCTTTGACTCGGTCTTTAGGAGCGAATTAATTGCTATTAAGGAGGAATTAAACACCATTCTCCCTCCACAGACTCTAGTGACATTTGGATTTTTTCAGATAGCCGCAGCTCAATCCAACATCTACAAGACTGGAGGCGTGTAAATGACCTTGTAAGCATCCAAATATTCAATATGCTTAAAATTCTTTCAAAGCGCAGGGAGGTCCACCTCCAGTGGATCCCCTCCCACGTCAACATTCCTGGAAATGAAGCTGGGGATACCTTAGCAAAAAGAGGCTGTTCTGCGACGGCCACTACTGATTATGACTTAACTTTCGAAGAGATTTTCTCCGTGGCGAAAAATAGAGACCGGAAAGTCTGGCTTTCTCCTCCAGCCCATTACTGGTACAATAGGTCAAAACCAGGAGGAGCATTACATTTTGAGGCTGGCAGACAGGACAAAACGGCTATCACAAGACTTTTCAGTGGGCACCTGAAATGCATGTCCTTTGAATCCGGCCGTAAAGTCTTTCCAACGTGTCCCAAATGCCATCTCTGCTGACGGCTTCCCCGCAACATAGTCTCGATTGCTTGGGGCTCACTTTAGAGGATCTTCGCAACAACCCCTTCCTGGTGCTTGACTTTGCTAGGGTGCATGGAATCATGGATTTGATCTAGCTGCCGCTAGATCCTGAAGGATTGGACACAACAACAACAACAACTCTACGAGTTATTATTGATAAATGTCCGCGGTGGACCTGATTTTATGACGCATGCTAATCCTACTCTCGGCTGACAAGTGACTCAATCAAGTCACAGACTAATTTGCATACTTGTTATCACTTCATTCAATCGTAACGCAAAAACGGCTAGACATTTCTTGTTTACCTTAAACTTATAATAAAATAGAAATACTTTAGTCAGAGTTATTGCATCGTCAATTACAGAGGTTGAAATTAGTTTCTCTTTTAGAACTAAATACTTATGTTTGCTCGCACTCATTTATGAGTAACTTTCAAAGATTTCAATTTATAATGAAACGAATAACAATTTTAAGTGCAAACTCACATAAGCGTATTTTTAATAAACATTAAATTAATCATTTGCATGTTTGTTAAAAATTCGCTCGATTAGTTTCTTGATTTGATAAGTTTAATCAACTTATCAAATCAAGAAAAACTCCATCTAAATTATTTTTACAAAATCCTCATTGAAGTTTTTAATACGGATGAATAATCATCGATATAAGATTTTAAGTGCTTTATATATTTTTATTAAATATATCATTAAGTGCTTTTACTTTATATAAGAACGAGTAATACAATTTTTATTATGATTATTTATTAATTAATGTTGAAACAAAACATTAAGAGAATGAAAAATCTATCTAAAAATGACATATAAAGTACATTTTAAATACATATAATACTGTGAAAAATATTAGAAGAAATAATAGAGATAATTTCGCCTTTTACCTAAATAAGTAGAAAAAAAATTTATTCACTGTAATTTATCATTTGTGTTAGGTCATGAAAAAGATATATTTTGTTTTTTTTACAATCGATGGCTATAGAGGTTATCTAGGGTCCCCTTGGAAAAATAGAAATTTGTGTTTTATTTTATGAAATATATACACACTCTTGCAGCCCCTGTATTCAGAGCAAATACCTTATATCCCCCGAGGATGTGAAACAGTTCCTAGAATATTGAACTACTTTCCAAAACTAAGGGATAACATAGTTACAGGAGTAAGAAAGAAACCTGACGACGAAAATTTTCCTCCACAATTGAAATCACGTTGTTATTCGAGAAAGATGCATAAATGTTCACATTCAGAAAAATATTTCTTTTCGATCTAACTTATTCAAACCTCAGGGTTGGGGGATGAAATGTCACTGTTTTTAGAGGTTTGAAAAAAAGAGCATTTTCTAACTACGTCTCTGAAATAAATGAAAACTTTTCTATAAAAATATGACGTTGATTAAAAGATAGTTATTTTTTTTGTCCTTATGGGTTTTCTAAAGTATGACCAAGTGAAAAAGCTCTGATAAATTTGAATTGCAATGGTATCTAGTTTAATTTAATTTATGCTGTTATTTTTCTATGAAGTAAATGCTTATTTAAATACAAATATTGAAATAAATCTAAGACATTTATTTGTGTGTGTAGGTGTGTGTGTATTAATTTGTGTGTGTAGGTGTGTACATATATGAAATATATTAGTTAAGCAATTATAATTGCATGGACACTTATTTACAAAATTGTTCTCATAAGAACAATCAAAGTAATCCAATTCATCTGTAGTGAAAAATAAACAGATGTTATGTAATCTAATTTATTTATAAAAGCGGTTTTAAAATTTCTCAAGTTAAGGCTTTAATATTTAATTCAATTCAATCTTTTGAAATTAAATATATTATTGATTATTTTGTTGAACAACGCATTTATATGTCATTCTATTGGGAGGAAGATAGAGATTTCCTCGGGTTAACATCATTCCAATATGTGAATATATGGCCCACTATTCAATAAAAACCCTAAACATTTGTTGATGTGATGCTTATTAAATTGCACTACGTAATATTCAACCATTAAGTTACACTTTGGACACAGAGTCATTATAGTAACAGCTAAATGATAAGCCAAAATACACAGTTAATTTATTGTAATTCAAATACAAACCCGAGAGAAATGCAAATAAATACTAAGTGTAGACCAAATAAATACATTTTATAGTAATCAAAATCAAATCCAAATCCAAACACGCAAGAAATGCAAATAAATACTAAGTGTAAGCGAAATACATAAATTTAAAGACTAAGTAGTGTATACATTTTTCTTTCAAGCTTCTTATAAGACTTTTAAGGCTTGGGTGACCTTTCTGTAGTTTTTAACTGCGCCTTACTTCACTCTTATAAGCAACTTTTGCCAATGATATTTATAATCATGCTTTTTATATATATATATATATATATATATATATATATATATATATATATATATATATATATATATATATATATATATATATATATATATATATATATATAATCATTCAGAGTATCCTTAATTAAATCTTATGAATTAAGGATACTCTGAATGATTGATTTAATTAAGGATTTGATGATTTTTTTGCTTTCTTAAAAATAAGATTATCGATATATTTAGGCAAAAGAATAGAGTTAACTATTGATGATGATTCCAATGTAAAATCTTTCATTTGTGGTATTCCAAAAGATGATAATAATTCTAGTTTGATTACAAATTGTTTTAATAAAATCACGAAGAAATATTGATTTTAATAGCATTAATTTCTAACTAAAACAATAATTTAATTTTAATTTTTTGATTTAAAGAGTTGAAAATGTTAAAAATATTAAGAAATAAATGAACAATGGTAAATAAAAATCTTGCACATATGTAGTAGATTTTTAATTCTGTTTGAACATTTCAAATTAACTACAAATATAGCAAAACATTTAAAATAATTTTTAATCAACCAAAAAATATCTCACACATATAGGCTATTAATATAAAAGAATTACTTGTAAACTATTAATTTCTGTGTAAACAAATCTTGAAATGTATAATATCATGTTTCTTAAAATTTCAACCCATGAGCCTTAAAAGCACACTAAAAAGTATAATTCTTAAAATGAAAATTTTGCAGTGCAGGGATATTACCTAGACGCGTGTGTCATTTTTATTTCTGCTGGCGCTTTCAACATTTGCTTCATTTTTTTTAGACAAACTAAGCTTGAAAATTGCTAGAAATATATTCCATATCGCTAATGGAAAAGGCATTATACGAAGGAACAATTTCTTCTTTTGATATTGAAAGATGTTATCAAACAGCAATAGAAATTCAAAATATGTTTTCTCAAAATACGCATCCTTTTTATGAGAAATATAATTTTAAGGAGTCGCATATGCATGTCTTGCAGTCTTCTTCCCATTCCCATAGATAAGTGTAAACGGGAAAACTCCTGTTCTCCAAGGGAAAAAAAAGAAAATTAAATTCAACCGCTTCCGGTAAATACCACGCTTTGAAAGATATTTACTTTTGATGATAAAACTACATTGATATCAGTGTCTGATATTATTTTTCTAACGAAATCTATTTCCCGGCATTCCTTTCCATTTTTAGAGATTTAGTGAAACATTTTTCTTCCGGTAAATATTCGACAAAGGATTTCCATCGTCTGGAAAAATGACGAAGGAAAAATTGGTGTTGATAAAATTTGAATTATTTTCTTAAATATATGCGTATATTAATTTCGCATTTTCTGTAAAAATATTTCTTGGGGCCAGGGTACTTTAGAGAATATCGCATTCTCAGGTACATTCTTACATTTTCAGAATCCCTATATAGTAAGTAGTTGCTGCTAAGGAATGTTTTATATGTGATTACAATGCGCCTGCAAGCGTTAAATGCTTCCAAAGTCTCTGATAAGTTATTGTATAAATTAACTGTTTAAAATTCCTATTCCATGTTTGATATCATGGGTAAATATTTTAAAAGAAATCTTTATTTTGAGTATAATGATGGCATAAATCTCAAACTTTTCTTAAGAATGCTTTCATATCTTAGTGTATGCAAAATAGTTCTATGTTTGTGAAGTATGTAGAATGGAACATTAAAATAAGCCTCTGTAAAAGAAGATTTGGAAGATACAAAATGTTGATATCGAAGTTGGAACTTTTTATTTCATAAGGTTATTGTGATTTAAGGTAGGGAAATAGCGTGAGTACCTTTAAAAATAGGGCAGTTATTTTTTAAAATTTAAGATTGGATGTAATTTCTAAAAAAAGATTGAAGAGGAATCAAAGCATTTTATTTTGAATACATTATGTAACAAATTCTAATATGGAATCTTGATATTATCTCATTGATAATGTCCATTAGTTTTTACAAGTAGTGAAATGAAAAAAATTTTCTTCTGTAATGAAAAGGTCTTAAACTAAATATAGAAATGTTGGGCTTTCCTTCCCAGAAATTATAAAATTAATTTATATGTGTAATTAAGAAGACGTACTAACATAACAAAAAACTTTTCTTAATATTTCAATTTCATTTAATTTTATGCATAAATACCAATGCTTATAACATTCATTAATAATTCTTAGTAATCAATTTCTTAAGTAATTTATATTCATCATGCAAAAACAGAAATAAACTATGAATGCATGACAACATAAATTATTTAAAGTATTCAAACTAACTTTTTTTTAAATTTTATTATTGTTTAGCAATGTAAATTGTCGCATCACAGGAATCTTTAGACAACAAATGGTGATTAACAAACAGATTTATTTTTACAAGTTTTATTGAACATTTATGATTGTAGAATAGGAAATGCAGTTCAATTTTCTATATGATATGCCTATATAGATATTTTAGTTTATAACAAATATTAATAATACATAAATGTTGAAAAAAATGGAAATAGTATCTACAGATTATATTAATATTTACACAGACATTTCGAACTAACATAAAAATTAATTAACTGTGACATAAAATTATTATTCTTTGAAAATATTTTGTATTGTATATTATATATGTGTACTAAAATAATAATTCTTGGAAATTGCGAAAATTTTATTTTTAATAGATGTAAATTTATTAATGGCCTTAAAATTATTATAATCCAATGAGTATGGTTCGAAAAAAATTGTGAGTAGGTGATTTTTAAAAAAAATATTTTAATAATTTTTTTTCTTTTTTTTAAACCAATCACACAAAATAAAGGGGTAATTATTGCTTCTAACCTTATTTATGAAAATTTTATAAACAATATATGCATATTGTATTAAATTCTTCGATTTATTTGACGTATTTAAGTTAGCTTCTGTAAGAACGTTTTCTCTTTCTTGTTCTTGTTTACGAATTTTTTTTCCATGAAGTGAGAACTAACTATAAGTGAAAAAGGAATATCCTTGAATTTTTATATATTGTTTTATATAAATTTTTCTTTCTTTTATTTTACTATATATATATATATATATATATATATATATATATATATATATATATATATATATATATATATATATATATATATATATATATATATATATATATATATATATATATATATAAGATAAAACATGAAGAAAAGTAAAATCAGAAATATAAAATTGGAAAGATACTAAAGTATATGAAGCAAAAGACAAGAAGGCATAGGGACCATGTCTTCATCAGGAGGGAGATGGTCAGCTATGCAAAAATGAACACTCTTTTCTGACATGCTCGAAGGACAGATGTCTAAAATTCTTCGAGCAATTCCCCCGAAGAGTGTTCGTATTGAAAGAACTTTGTTAAATAATAGACTAAATATGTATGTAGAAAAGAAATATATATATGCAGAAAAATAAAAATACTCTCTATAGATGAAAATACTCACAATAGATGTAACAATAGTACAGTAGAAAAATAACATACAATAAAAGATACATACAGTAGAAAATACAAAATACAAATGCCAGTAAATCAAATTGAATTTATATATGAGAATAGTAGGAAGTTGCCAAAAGTAAATTTGAAATTAGAATGAAGAAATATTGCCTAGAGTAATTAAATTCAAAACGTTAAAGTGGCTTAGAAAGTTAAAGTGTATTATAAAGGGGTTTAAGTTTTAGTTATGTATAAAATAAAGTGTATATATGTAGGTATTTTCAGGATTCTTGTAAGAACTTCAATGCTTGGGTGGCCCTTCTGTAGTTATAAAAACTACGCATTACTTCAATCTTACAAGCGATTCCCTACTTCCTACATATTTTAAAATAAAATTAATTGGAATATTGTTATTTTTTAGGTGAGTTATTAGGCGTTTAATTTGATTTTAAGTATATTCATAATTGTTACAGATTATATAAATGCGATTAAGCTCATTAATTATAATGTTTCTGTATATTTTTAAAGAAATATTGGAGTTCCAAGAAATTAACTAATTAACATGAAAATTAAACTGATTAGTTTTGTCGAAAATGTCTATATATGTAGTGGAATTATCAATAGTGATAAATAAATCCAGAAATTCTGTTTTAGTTTCACATAAATTAGTTTTAATTAGCGAAAGTTCTTCAGGGTAAATAGTTTTAGAAATATCTTCAAATTTTAAATTGTTGAAAATTATGAAATCATCTATGTATCGAAAAGCAAAAGGATATTGATAAAAGAAGTTTTTTTCAAAATAATGTAAAAATAAATTTGCTAGTGTGCTAGAAAAGTTGGATCCCTGTGGAATTCCACAATTTTGAATAAAAATATTTTCACCGTTAAATATAAAATTATTATAAATACACATTTTAACTAAATTATTCCAGTAATCAAAATTAATATTTAGTAAGTTTCTATAGTCCTGATAATAATGGTATAGTACATCGTATAATTTATCTATGGGAATACTAGTAAAAAGGTCTTTAAAGTCAAAAGAATTAATACAATAAATATAATTTTTCGATAAAAAATCCAAAATAGGTCTATTATTATTAATGATCCAAGTGGCTTCTGATTTAACAATATTGTCTTCAATTCTGATTTAATATAATATTAAGAAATTTAGCAAAAATGATTCCAGGTTTATTCATGTATGAGTTAGTACCACAGGTGATAAATCTAAACTTTATAGGATTTTTGTGAAATTTAGGAATGACTGTTAAATAAGGAAACTCTAATTTATAGTTGCTAATATTTAAAAGTTAACATATATATATATATATATATATATATATATATATATATATATATATATATATATATATATATATATATATATATATATATATATATATATATATATATATATATATATATATATATATATATATATATATATATATATATATATATATATATTCTTCATATCAGTAATTTGAATAGTCTCAAAATATAAAAAATACAGTCATTGTATGTCAAAAATAAAATTCAGCGTTCTAATATAAAAAGATTAGTTTCTTTATTTATACTAAATATTCTTGTTTTTCATTTTCTGGTTTATAAATGATTTTCTTTATTTAAATAACTTAAGTAAGTATTGCCGCCCACCCAGTCCAGTGACCAGAGCGCCTGACTGCGGATAGGGAGGTCCTGGGTTCGAATTCCAGTTCGGGCATGGATGTCCTTTCTCTCTCTGTCTATCCTGTCTTTGTCCTTTCTTTGTTCGAATGGATTGTGAATCCTATAAACGGTGTGGTTGCCTACCCTATAAGCGGGTTCTTATGGCATGTGTGCATTGAGGAAGTCGGACTCCAAGCCAAAATATGGTTCAGTTGGAAGAGTGTAGCAACGTAACCCATATTGACAGCCTGGCTGGCACAAGACAACAACAACATTATAAGTATTTTTTTTTAAATTTTTTTATGCAATTTCTTATTGCTAAAATCGTTTTTACTTAATTGGTTTTTACACTATGTAACTAAATGCATATAACTGCATATAAAGACATCTCATAAAATGATAATGTATTATTATTACTTATAATCAATTTCAATTATCTATTAGAAGGAACACTGATAATATTTTTATTTAACCAAATTCAATCTATTCATCAAATTTAAATACACGTTATATGTAGGAAGTTAACTTAAAATAGCTCCATTGTGTTTATTATCTTTACTTTTAAATCAGTACTTTTAGAATGCCCACTAATTATATGTACAAATCATTCTATTTCTTCAATTTTTAATTTAAGCATTTCAAATTTCAATAATAGTGCTACTTTTCATGGTTTTAAAATTGACTTTTTTCCAGTCACAGTAAGTCTTTTTCTTTAAAAAAAGCTTTCTATTTCGCTATTCTTAAAGAGAAAAATATTCAAAATACTATTCTAAGGCCTGATATGCATTTTCATATTGTAACCTAAGTGAGATGTTCGCAGACAGGCCCTTTAAATCTGTATTCCAAGACAGATGGGGGAGTGGGATAAGAAAAAATGTGGCGTCAAGTCCGTCGTCAAGAAAGCACTGTCTGTCGTCGGCACTTTCTCACGCGTATCAGAATGTCTCATCCTCCTACAGACTTGAAACGCGTGCCGTCTCACGTCAAGCTAGGGAGAGAGTCTGCGCGTCAATCTCAAATAGCGTATTCAAATACGGGGGACATTTCACAAATTGAAAAATGTTACAATGTCACATGTAAAACTTTTATGACAGAAAAGTTTCTTTGAATGTATAGAAAAGGTTATCATAAAATTTTCAACTTCTAATGCACTTTTAAGAATGTATCTTTATATCAAATTTCATTGCATTTCTAAAATTGATTAAGTGATAAATATTTTAGTGATGAGAAATATGTATATATATACAAAATCTTGAATAATTAATAGGTCACTCACTAGGGTAAAATTTACAAACTAAGAATAAATGAGCAAACATGTATATAATTAATTATTAATCATTTAAAATTATTTTGAACTTTAGATATTTTTTTCATTTTTCAATTATTTAATAGAAATTTGTCGAATTCTTTCAATTAATTTTCCTTCAGTAATTTATTTACGAAAAAGTAAATGTTGATGCATATTGAATTCTTTCATTAAAGACTACAACTATTTTAATATTTATAATTAAATCACTTATGTATAATTAATTAAACAATAAAAAGTAAAAATGTCTGATAAACTTTTTAGGGAATTTTTAATCTTTGAGAAGAATTCTTCCAAGAATTTTTCATTAAAAAATAATATCTTTCATATAAACATTTTTTCAATTTTTATTCATAATTTATTTCTTTACATGTTGAAAAAAAGCATTTTTCAATCAAAAAATTATATTCAAAATAAATTCAAAAGCATGATAATTTTAATTGAATTTTATAAATTCAAGAAACTGTTTTGCAATTTAGTGAATGCTAAATTATATCATATTAAATTTTTACAAACTTTTTAAAAGTTTAATGCAACTTGTTTCAAGTTTAATAATGCTTGTTATTATAGTCCCTAGAACCAAATAATTAGAACTGAATCTATTTTCTTCATCAATTTTAGTTTCTTCGTATAAAAATATTTGATTGTGTTTTCTGCAATAAATTTTTAATTTCTCATTTCTATCTTTTTAAATCATTCACCATGGTATATTAAAGAAACTGATTTGTCTTAATTTTTGAAACTGAGAAGTTTCTTTAGTTCAAAACTGAGAAGTTTCTACTTCATATAATTTTTAAAATATTTATAAAAGAAAGTTTGATTATTAATATTTTATATTTATAAGGGTACAGAAACATTATTTTTAAGATTTTGAATAAAAGACATGAAAACATACAATTTATTTTTATTATAAAATGCTTGTATTATTAAAATTTAATATCTTTTTTATATGAACAAACAGTTAAAAATTCTTTCAGTATTGAAATGCATTTTTTGAACATTACATAAAATAAAATTTTAGTTTAATATTTCGTAGAATTCTCTAAGTATTTAAAAATATTTATTTATTATTTTTTTTGAGAAAGTAAATGTGATTTAAGAATTTATAAAATCAAATTCTACATAAATTTATTCATTTAAAGAATGATTTTATGAAAATCATATTATTGAAGGCAAGAATTTTTCGAATACGATATCTTCAAAAAATGTCTCTTTGTAAGCATTTGATAGTAATTAACTTCATTAAACTTTCTGTCCTATCAATATTCAGAGGATAAAAAATATAATTATTGGATAAGGATGCTTTATCACACACACACATTTACAGAACAACACATCTTATTAATTTAACATTAAAGTAATGATCATAAGCAAAAGAATCGTAGTTTTACAAACCATATTTAATTTAATATAAGAATATAGTTTTAATTTATAATTTCACTATAAATATATATAGATCATTCTCAACTAAGGAATAAGATTTATGTAATAAGTAGCATGTAGTATACAGAAATATTAATCATTTCAATGAGGCTTACACGATTTTCAAACTTCATAAGAAATCTTAAATATTTTTTCCAACCGCGGGCAATTGGGTGACGAACCTTTTGCCACAACAAGGCCAGAAACTGCTACTCGTTTGTCGTTACACAGAGGGCTCCTGTGAACTAAATCATTGAGACGAGTAGCGTTGCCCGCGCCATACCACCACAAACCCATTTATTGGTGGGCCAAATTCATACATCGTCACAGAAGAAAGGACAGAGAAACACAGAGAGAACAGAAAAGGAAAGTAACAGCTATGACTGAACCGGGATTCAAACCCGGGACCCATTGCTCAGGAGTCAGGAGGTCTAACCACTGAGCCATCGGTCGGCGAAAGCTCATATAAACTTTTAGATAAATTTTCATATTTTAATTATGTAATTAAGAATTACTTCCTTAAATATTTAAACTTGGTAATTAAGTAGAATTTTGCTTATGATGTAAAAATTCTATTTATTTTTAAATTTTTAATAAAAATTGTATTATTCAAGTTATTTGCTTATTTTACGAATATTTCAAATATATAATGAGATTTATTTTTGCTTTTAATGTACTATATTAAAAATTAACAATATTTAACCTAAAATGTGTATTATATTTTGCTGTCTTAATAATAAAATATCATATATAGTTTTTCAATTCAATATAGGAAAGCCAAAGCAAAATTAAGTAAAAAAAATATCCTGAAACTATGAGAATATTAAAGAAAGTGTCGAACTTTTTTCTAAATAAAAATAGAAACTGCAATGTTATTTAAAAAAAAAAAAACTATTTTTACATGCTGTATAATTTTTTTTTACTCCACTTCTTAATCAACACCTAAAACTCAGCATTTATAGCATCTAGTCACAAGCTTAAAATACTCCATGTAAAGTTCTTCTACTACCAGTTCATTGAAACAAGGAGTCATTGCATTTTATGACAAAATGTACTATAGTCAAAGCAAATTTTAAATAAGAATTCGAAGAGAATGTCTCTTGTGGAATAAAAGAATTTTAAAGCAAACCATTCAAAAGACTATAAATACTTTCTTAAGAAATTGAGAATGCGCGCAACTTCTGCCTTATGTTACATTATTATTGAAACTCTATAATCTCTTCTTTAGAAATGAAGTTATTTTTTGAGAAAGCTCCGTTCAGTAATTGTTTTATTTTTAGCAATTTCTATATTTTACCATAGTTAGTAGAATTCTTGCGTAGAAATTTTTTCCAATAAATATTTCCTTTCTTAAAGCAAACTAATATTTCTTAGATGCTCTTCTTATTTTTTATATGTATTTTCCTTTTCAGTTATTATTAAAAGATTACACATTTTATGTTTTACAATTATTCTAATATATATATATATATATATATATATATATATATATATATATATATATATATTGAATTGCAATGGGAATAAATATGCAAGTTAGAGTATGACGTGGTTGAGAAACGCCCGTCAGTTAGAGTAAGAATTTCAGTCTTTAAAAAAGCAGGCTTACTGCGCACATTCATCACTCGTAACTTGGACTGTAGTGAACACAAATGAGCATGTCGAAGGAGTTCACTGGGTGTTGTTTGCTATAAGACTTCAAAATGGGCTTATTACTGCTGCATTAAGTTAACGAATATATCAAGAATTTGGGAATAGTGATGTGAATGAACGTATGGCCAGTTATTGGTTTCACAAATTAAGTTCGGGAGATTTATCCCTCTGTGACGAAGATAATTTCTGGTGGAGTAGTCGTCAAGTGATTAACAATTAATTGTTAACAACAGGACATACGGCCACTGCGGACCTGTAAACTTAGCAATAGGAATGTGTGTTACAGGCATTACAAAGAAGGAGCCAGCACTGTTTTATTGCAAAGGTGTACTGTTCTTGGTCAATAACGGCAGGCTACATGTCTCGAGGGTGGCCAGCAGTGTCATACTACGCACTAGCAAATTACTACCTCTTCTGTTCCCTGAACACTCATCTTCGTAGCAAGTCCTTTACCAATGAAGCTGACTTATGCCAAGTTCTTACGAGCTTCTCTGTGTCCCAAGCTCGGATATATATATATATATATATATATATATATATATATATATATATATATATATATATATATATATATATATATATATATATATATATATATATATATATATATATATATATATATATATATATATATATATATATATATATATATATATATATATATATATATATGGAGAGGTTTTTCAAATCTGCTTTTAGCAGCTCAAATATAAAATATATTATCTTTTTATTAATTATGAGCACTGAAACCACATATTAGTGAGCATTTGAAATATATAAAATATGAATATCTGTAAAAGTATCAATTTAACTGTCGAATTAAAAAATTTATTCGGAAGAATATTTATAAGAAAACTTTCTACTAATGAAAAGCATTACTCCTGAATTAAAACTAAAAAAGCTCAATAATTTGTTGATGTAGCCTGTATAGATATATTTCCCTTTTAAAGAAATATGGATGAAGTGTGAATTATTAACGAAAATTTAATTTCTTTCATTATATTATTTCCATTGCAAAAGTTTAAAATTCTATTCCTGAGAGAATTTGATTCCGAATAGAAGCACTTCATGCATTCTCATACATATTTTAAATCGAGATCAATAAATTTTCTGAAACTTAAGCATAAAATACTTTGATTTATTTTTGTAGTAAATATTTTTTTCTTACTCTCTATAATTGTATTCATACGTTCCGAATAATATATTTGTTCGCAAGTATGGTGCTTAGTTATATAGTATTCATCCAAAAAGAAAAAGATAAAAGAGAGAGAATTGTAATCCCTCAAGACGAAAATAATTGAACAATAAAGAAAAGAAGCGAACTGAATGAAGATGTATATTTTGGAAACAAGGCATGTAAGATAGATGGCATTTAACGCTTATTTACTCTCTACAGACATTTTAATTTAAAATGCTTCATTTATGTTTTACGTTACAAGAACAATAATTTAAAAATTTGTTTTTTAAACTTAGTTATTCAAAGAATTATTCATATTTTTTGTGAATTTTTGCCATAAAAATGCCGTTAGAGAAATGAATACATTTTTAATTAGTTTTAAATTATTGTAATGGTGGATTTAACTATGCATTCTTCTCTAGGTGTTTTTTTATCTCTAATTTACAGGCAAATCATTAATATATATTTGCGTTTTTAAGCGTTAATATAATATAAATTTTGAATAATATTCACTTTTACATCGTTATTACAGATTTCTAAATATCTGTGTATTTTATAAATTAGGGTAGGAAGATGTTTTCGTTTGGAAAAAAAAATTCCTTCTAAACTATGGTGAAATTTGATAAAATGTTAAACGTCTCTACGCAAATTATGCAAAAGAAAAGTTCCACAATTTATTTAAATTTGGAAAAGCAATTAGTTTTGGAGTCATTTTTAACTATATATCAATTAGCGTTTTCAAAGTTATTTCTTAATTCACAGACCGTTTCCTTAATTTTTCTCATAAATATCTTAGTACTGTATTTTTAGGACATTTAATTATATTTTAGGACATCCTTGCTTTGGCATAGAAGACCATATCTAATTTTTTTAACTGTAATAATATTACAACATGAATCTATAAGAAGTTTTATTTTATTGTTTACTTCAAATTTTAACTTTCCTATTTTCTAATCAGCTTTTCTGTAATTGACGCAAGTGAAAATTGTTTTGTTTATTTCAGATTATAAAAATAATTCACTTACAGAGTCAAAGCTTTATTAGGAATTACTTCGAGGTAATTAAAGCAATAATAAAACTAAAGAAACAATTAAAACCAAAAGGTAATCAGTTGGTACATACGACAGTATTAATTCCTTAGTGGATTTAGTACCACTAAGACTTAATACTCCGTAATTTTCAATCTCAATCTTTCCACGAAATAAACATGCAAAATGGTATTTCCTTTAATCTTCTTCAAACTTAATCCCATGAAATAAATGATGTCTAATATATATTTAATATCTAAATACATATGCTGGTAAAATATTAATCAAGCTTTTACAGAACTAAATCAAGTTTAAACACAATATGAGAATCGATTTTTAATATGGGAGAAAAATATTTTCTTTAATACTACATACTAAGAATAGTGTTTTATTTTGGTGCTAAATTGATCTATACATACTCCTAATTTCAGTGAGATACTTTTAAAATTAAAAATTTCTATTTGATTATTATTACAGACTTATATTTCGATTATTGAAATTTATGCAGCCAATAATAATTTCAGATGTCGCTGAATATAATTTTCTGCGAGACAAAGAGTTATTACTATTTTTAAACGTTATTTAATGTTATATTATATAATAAAATTCATTCACACATAGAATACATTTTTATTATTAGGAAAAGCTATTCATTTGCATAAAAATCGTTTAGAATATACAGTAGTTTGTAATATCCTGATGACTGATGCCACTACTTGCTTAAATTATTTTAAGCTAACTTTTATTATTCAATGAATTAGACAAATTGATGAAACTTCTGAGCATAAATTCCAGTAAATTTGATCAATAAAATAGTGAAGTAATTTCAAATACATTTTAAATATGAAAATCGTTGATACTAAAATGCAATATTTATGTATGAACTAGCCTTGCTATTTTTGACTAAAATATGCTTTAACGTGAGAAGTATAAAAAACACAGAATATTAAATATAGTTAAACTATCAATATGATGTTATCATTTACCCAAGTAATTTATTTTAAACAATATAATGTATGCAAGTTGTAGTTGAAAATTAGGAATAAGTATTTTAAAATCTATTTAAAAGTTTTTACTTTTTGTAAAATAAGTAACAATTACTAAAAAATTGAAAATTATTAATGAATAAACATATGGTAACATACACACAAAAAAGCGCACAATTTGTAATCAAATCACAAAATGTAGTAAGCAAAGAGATATACTCTTCGGAAGCTATTCAAATTTTCTTTTATGAATTTATTATGAAAATGCATGCATTGCATTAAATAATAAAGCATAATCCTCGGTATCAATTCAATGATTCTTTCATGAGCTGTGAAAAAAATTATTAAATTTAGAATAATATTTTTGTATTTTGAAATGCTTTAAAAATAAAAGATTAAGAGCTAAAAGCCGCAAGTTTAAGAACACAGAATCCGAAAATAATTATTTTATAACACAATTTCTGATATTAATTAATTTATGACATCAAATTAGAGTAAAGCATATAATATTCAAGTACAATTTATTCAATTTTTGTGTAAAAAATTAAATGTTGAACTTAAATAATATTTATTTCCTTAATAATTAAATAGTTTTATTATTTTTTTCATTCATAAAATAAAGTTATTGGTATTTAGTAAATGAAAAATGAAAGAAAGTAAATTTGAGAAAATTTAAATTTAATATTAAATGAATAATGCTTTTCAATTAACAAATGTCTCAACTTACATTTTTTTGTTAATTATTAGAAACTTTCTTTAATCTGCATTAAATAAAATTATTATTGTTTCTTTTTTAAAATTTTAAATATATATGAATTAAATAATTTTATTTTTCAATATTTAAAGATTTTGAAGCATTTTAAAAATTTCACTGTTAAAGTGTATACTATTAAAGCGTTAAAGTATTTATACATGCAATATTTTCTGATTAATTTCTTCTTTTATGCTCTGTACTCACCTTATGCATGTTAAAAAATCATATATAAAATAAATTGTTTATTAAGTTTAATATAATGCTCTTTAGTTCGCATTTTTTAAAATAGCAATTTTTCATTTTAGTCATTATCGTATATTTTTATAAAAAATAAAAGGGGAGCTATGCATACATTAAAAACAAAAATGAGAAAAAAATTTTCCCATTATATGATCTTCTTAAATTTTAATAACATAACCTTAAACATTATTGCGTACACAATAGTTCTTTTATTAAAATTTGTTATAATAAATTTATGAACATGAAATTCATATAAAGTTATTTAAATACATTTTGCATAGATAAATTTTATGAACGTATAATGCTTATACATATATATATATATATATATATATATATATATATATATATATATATATATATATATATATATATATATATATATATATATATATATATATATATAAGATAAAACGTGAAAAATATTAAAACCAGAATATGAAATTGGAAAAATATTAAAATATACGATGCAAATGATAAACAGAAGGCGTATGGACCTCGTCTTCATCAGGAGGGAGATGGCCAGCTATGCAAAATAAACACTCTTTTCTGACATGCACGAAGGACAAATGTTTAAAATTCTTCGAGAAATTCCCCCGAAAAGTGTTCGTATTAAAAAAAAATCAAAGATACACTTAATTAAAAATTAGAATGAATATATAAATATATATGCAGAAAATTAAACATACTCACAATAGATGAAACATACATACAGTAGTAAAAACACATATTACCAAAATCAGCAAATCAGATTGAATTTATATATTAGATGAATAAGAGAGTTGCCAAAGGTAAGTTTGAAATTGTAATAAAGAAATAGTTGCCAGGAATAATTAAATTCAAAAAGTTAAAGTGGTTTAGAAGCATGTAGTAAATTTGAAGTTAAAATGTGTTAAAGGGGATTTAAGCTTAAGTTATAATTAAAATGATAGAATAAAAGAAAATAAGTAATACATAAATAGAAAAGTATTTTCTCACAGTATTATATTTATTACTTTAATATATTTCTTGATTTATATTAATATATAAATTATATATATATATATATATATATATATATATATATATATATATATATATATATATATATATATATATATATATATATATATATATATATATATATATATATATATATATATATATATATATATTACAATTTCTTTGCTTTTAAGTTTAGAATAGAATAGAATTCTATAAGGGAAATATAATTATAAGGAAGCTACTTTTTATTAAAGTAAGTGATTTATTGAACCTCATTTTATTCATCTAAGTAAAGTTCGTTTCACAGAACTTTAATATTTCAATTTTCAAAAATGTTAAGTGGATTTTTTTTCTTACTCAACAAGATTATCTTTATTAAAGAAATACAAAGCAGATGGAAGAAATTTAAAAATGAACATTTAATTTTTCATACTTTTATGTTTGTTTTTGATGTTTTTGTAAACTTTTACGCATTCTAGTTTTTTCATTTATGATATTGAAACTTTTTTAAGGAAAGAAACAAAAATTGTGAACATTATTATATAAAAATGATATCAAAAGCAACATGGATTTTGTGTTCAAGTGTTTTATGTATAAATTGATTTAATTTGTATTTTATTTACTTTTTTTTAAGTATGCTTACCTTCAATTCATGCAATTATCATTTATACCTTGAATTGGTAACTTTTATATTTAATGGATTTCTACTAAAAAGTAGTAAAATAATAGGAGGCATAACTTCTGAAGTTTATCAATAACATCATTTAAATCTTGATATTAGCAAACAGTAAATTTCTAAGAATTCATTTTTGTATATTTCTTTAGTAATTAGATAGATTTAACGATTATTTATTTTGTATATCTCATTTTGATAAACTTATTTTATTATAAGATTATTATAAGGTAAACTTATTTTGTTTCAAATGTATATCGAAAACAGAAAAAATCACTTTTTATCTATTTTTGTAAAACTTTGTCCATCAATATCTGAGACACATAATGTTTTAAATAATAAATGATTTGGAGAATTGAAAGGGAACATTTTATAAGCCTTCATTTCTAAGTATAATTTAGAGAAATACGTATGTATTTGCGAAGCTTAATTTACTAAATAAATATTAATGTATACAGTGAAAGGAGGCTTAAGATTAAAATAGAATGAGTAATAGAGAGATTATTTTAAAATAATTGAATATTTGTCAATATATTTGCTTAATTTTGTATACTACTTTTTAAATAAAAGTTATTCAAAAGAAGATTAATAGAGTCAATACAATTAATTGAAACATTTGAAATGTAGCAAACCAATTAATTTATCTCTTCTAATAATTTGTTAAAAAATTTATTTTGAAATTATTTCCTCTTTTGAATTAAATTTTATAATAAATTATAATTGTTTCTCTCAAAAATTAATCAAGGAAATATATTCAAATTCTATACCTACAGACTTCATAATGAATTCGTAATTCGTAAATTTTCGTAATAAATTCTCATTTTTCGAGAAATTTACATTGAAATAAAAATAGTTTGATTTTATCAATAAAATATTTATTTATAGTTCATTAATATATCTAAAATTTATTAATAATATAAAAAATTTATTAATATATAATTCAAATAAAATATAAATAATTTTATTTGAATAGTATATATAATAAAGTAATAAGCATTCAAAATTTTGGAGTGCTTATTTTATAAATTAAATCCGTTTCGTTAATATAATTTGAATTTGTTATTATACTATTGCTCTTAATGTGTGCATCATGTAAAGCATGAATAAATTTTAAAAATCAATTGAAATTAAATACGAGCAATTAAAAACTGATTTAATGAACTTTTGATGGTGCAATTAATTCAAAGATGCGAGATATGATTAATTAATTACTAATATTTATACATATTGTCCCAAAAAATACATGTTTCTTATAGAATGAATGTTTGAATGGAATATCAGAAATTTTAATGATATTTTTATTACGAATATACATTTACTTACACCATCAATACATTTTATGATAAAAAAATCTTTAAGCAAAAAAAGTAATCTCGAAAATTTAATTGATGCACAAATAAAATAAAATTGTAATAAAATAAATAAAATTATAATGATTATCATTTTGTATGAAATATTCAGGAAATCCATAGCTGGGAAAATTTTTATTTTTATAACATATTGCACTTTATTGCTATATGAATTTATGCATTGATAGGGATATGATAAAAGAAATATTCTTTGTCATACATCTTTTTTTTTTTTTTTGTAAATTTCTTAAGTTACAAAAACAGTACTCTTTAAAATTTTTTAAAGATTTTGTTGTGATAATGTATCTTAAATATTTATAAAAATTAAATTTATAATTTTTTTTAAATTTTTCTATGGGAAATAAAAGAAAAAATATATTAAGAACAAAATAAAAACAGGAACATTTGCTGAAATGATTTATAAAAAGATTTTCTCTAGTTAAAGTCTCGAAATACTTACCTTTTTTTACAGAATCATATACTTCTTTAAATAAAGAGTTCTCCATTTAAAATATTCAAGTTTTATCTAAAATTTCAAACGTCATTTTATTTTGTAATATTTTATAACCAATATAAACATTTTTCTTTAGCCTATTTTTCCAATTTCCTTTTTCTAGAACTTTTACCAACTCGTATTACTATCTATTTTTTCCACTATGTTGCTATTATATGATTAGAAAATTTTCATTGAAATTATTTGCACAATTTTAACGTTTTTTTTTTGCAAACATCAACGAAATTTTTAATACATTATATAATAGTATATTAAATAAAATATTTAAAAAGTTAAAGCTTTTTTCATCAATGAAGGTCCTTCTTTTTCAGATTTTTTCAATTATTTAAATACAAAATTTAATACAAAATTTTAAATAAATTATTTACTGTCTTTAATGTTATACTTTTCGTTAGAACACTTTTTAATAAATTGGGTGCTTTAATTTTTATGTTCTTTTAAATTTTATTGTTCAGTGTCGAAGTCTTCATTTAAAATTTACTTAAATTTTAAATAAAGACTTCTACACTGAACTTTTTTTAATTTACCTAAGCCACTTTGCTCAAAATATACTGAGCAAACATCTACTAATTGTAGATATAGATGACGAAATATAAAATAATTTTACTTATAAATGCATATTAAGAATTCATTAAATTCCAAAATAAAATAAAATATGAAAATGGGCATTGCTAAATAAAAAGTATTAAATATATTTTATCGGAATTAAATATACATTTTTTCATGAATTTATGCAAAATGGTAGGAATAAAAATTTAATAATATTGATATCGAAGATTTTTCTTAAATTGCAATTTTACCAAGAGGGAAAAATTTCAATTTTAAATGTTAAAATATTATAAATTATTACAAATGTTTAATGCTCAGATTAAGTTTGAGATTATTAACCTTGATTTATTTTTGACTTTACTAGCTAGATTTATAGTTTTAGAATTATTTTATAAATTAAGAGTTTTATTTTTTTTCAATAAATTACCTGATATTATTTTAAAATAGAAATTACAAGTATTAAAAGACTAATAAATAAAAATTTCAAATTTTCATTTTTAATCAACTATTTTTATTTTGAAGGAAATATTTTATGCAAGGATAAATATATAGTGTCCCATTATCAATATTATTAGTCTACTGGATTCTATGTTTTTTTTAAATTTTAATATATGTGACTCTATTTTTTAATAATATCTTCTTAATACATACACCTAGTTTTTACATAAATTTAATATAAAATAAGACACGGGATTTCATCAAAGCTATAGGTTAATGGTTCATAATAAAACCAGATTGCACTATATACATCAGTATATGTCATCAAAAATTGAATTAAATTTAGATCTAGCTTTGTATATAACCATAAAAATAACGTTCCAGTGAATGTGAGGTGACTGATAAAATGCATTTTAAATTTTTCTGTAAAAACGCATTTTACAGGATTAAAAATAAAGGAATAACTCCCCTAAAATATAATATAAAAAATAAAGGAATAAGTTTTGGGATATTTCCTGCAAATTTATGTATATAGAATAAAATGAAGTAGCTGTGCAAAATGTATAAGAACCTTTCATTTTATTATTAGTTGTTAAATTATTTATCATATCAGATTTATGAGATATAAAAAGTTAATATAATGTGCTATTCTGTAACAATCCATCAAGAATTTTAGTTAATAGAATTGTATTTAAATTAATTTACTAAGTCAAATGATTATAACAATAGTTACTTGCTAAAATTTAATTCAAAATAAAGATGAATAAATTTTAAGAAATCAAAATTTTAAATAAGTTTGTTTATATAAGTCTTTAAAATAATCAAAGATAACACATGGGCAATTGTATCAAAATAAATGAAAATTGTTTTCATAAGACGTGTAATTTATTTACATGATGTATTTGAATCTAATTTAAAACGTTTTTCTCGATCTATAAATATCGATCGGTAATATGTATTAAATATTTGTTTAAATTAGACAATTATTTAATACTCTTTATGAGTTAAGTAAATATCTAGTCTACATACATTCTTACAGAAAAAAGTAGCATATCTTTCTTCTTTAAGCATGTGCCTGGCTTTATTATTAAATTTTTTTGTTTAGATTTTTATAACACTGTGGGTGACATCCTGTTTTAGTACAAAAATAGTTTTCTTCATTTCTAAAGATAAATATTTATTTTCTTGTTTGAGTTAATGACTTTCGAAAATAGGAAGACAGTGTGATAATTAATTTACACTTTTTAGCGTATTAATTTTATATGCATAAGAAATTTTATTTTCTTTAGCAGATTCTTCTAAAATTATGTATAGTAAATGAGTTTCCTGTTTTTTAAATATACATTCTGAGAACTTAACGTTTAAATGATTTTCTCACCTTTCAGGTTTTCTAATTAATAATTACATTTCTTTATACATTTTAGCACAACAAAGTATACTTATTAATACTAAATTTTAATATGCAAGAGTTCACTAATTTAAATGACTTCAATAGTTATGATTTATATATATATATATATATATATATATATATATATATATATATATATATATATATATATATATATATATATATATATATATATATATATATATATATATATTATAGGAGATTTTTAGGTATGAAATAATTTAAGATGTGGGTAAAACAAGGAAAATATTATTAATAACTTACATAAAATCCTATTAAACAGTAAGTTTTGAGTTGAGTTATGTGTTTATAGTTATATTATAAAAGAGTTATAAAAATACAATTTTATTATTTATTTTGATAAGTAGAAGCATCTAATATGCTTAAATTGGAAATCATATTGTATCATTCTTTCAATTACATTCTATTTATTATTTCAAATTTAAATAAGCATTTCAGCAGTCACATTTATATTTAACTTTATTTCTAAAGTTACTCATAATTACTGAGAATTTAAAGAAAACTAATCTTTCAATGCAAAATTGTAACTCAATTTAATAGCATAATAATAATATCCTAACTGTTATGCTTATGCGTTGATAATATTTATAAGTTGCTACAAGTTCTATCAAGTTCTTTAGAATTTCATGCCCGTAGTTCAAACATTAAGAAAATACACACGAACTGCATTTATGAAGCTAGAATGATAATGAGAAATAAACTTTAACAATAATGCATTTTAAGTTTATAATTTGTCTGAATTAAATGAGTCTGGATAGTATATTTTATATGTACTTTATAATTATTAAATTAGCAATCGAAAGCAAGTAAAAGTTAATTACTCATTTTATCGAAATCTCAAATATCATGTAAATAAATGTCATTGTTAAAATTTGTTCACAATTGTAATTGTAATGTAAATTGTATATATATATATATATATATATATATATATATATATATATATATATATATATATATATATATATATATATATATATATATATATATATATATATATATATATATATATATATATATATATATATATATATATATATATATAATAAGAACTGTAAAGATCTTTTAATGGGCAAACGTAAGTTTTTTGCACAGTTTCAGGAAATATGCTTAACAAATGATCAAGACATTATTTGTCACAATTTTTTTAAATAAACATGTATGTTTAATTACTAAAATTATAGTAAGTAATATAAATAATTTATAAATTGATAAAGTGACTAATTTCACAAAATAAAAATAATATGAACTTACCATATTTTGTAAAAGTAATTACTTTATTTTTTGATTTTGTAAAAAATGATTAAGTTAGCCCATATGTTAAAACAATTGACTTTATGTATCAAAGTGTAAAGCATTAATTCAATCTCATCTTTATATTATATCTTAGAAAAAGAAATAAAATTCTAAATCCAATGTACGTACACTTCATCTCTTAGAAATTTTAATCTGAAAATGATTCATAAAAGTTCAGCATTTACATCTTTTTAAGAAAACAAGAAAAAATTCGAATCAATAAGAGGAAACTGCAGACCACTTTCTTTATTTTATTGACATTTATAAAATAATTATTTAAAAATAAAAAAACATGCGAAAAATTAGATATATTAACTGCAAATAGATAAATATATAAATGTAATAGACTAAATATATAAAAATATATAAATGTATAATATAGACTAAATATATAAATGTATTTAGTTGCAGATAATAATAATATAGACTAAATATATAAATGTATTTAGTTGCAGATAATCAGTCTTTGAAGAGAAATTTTATGAAGAGTATTTAGAAGTAGGAATTTGAATGAATTTAAAATCAAAGAATAATCTGTAAAATTTAGAAGGAAAGAAAATTTGCGAAGAAAACTTAGATCTCATTGTGATTACCTAAACAAATATTTAGTTGTTATAGGGAACAAAGTTTAATATACAACAACGATATGATCAGACTTTTCTGGGTAAAGTATGTCTATAAATATATGTAAATGAACAAACAAATACTGTTTTAAATAAGCAACCAAACCAAATACAACACCATGTCTTATTGACTCAACAAAAAAATTAATAATATAATAAATGGCGTGGACACAATGATACAACTCTTTCTTAAAACTAAAGAAAATAGAGGCAAGAATGTACACGAATACTTGTAAACAACGCAATTTTAACACTAAGCGATTGTCCTTCCAACAAAATAAGCAATTTCCCTTCTCTTGAAAAAATGAAAATGGATCTTAATTTTAGAATTGGAAGTCGAGGGTTATTTGGCGCGATAGCTATGAGTCATTAGAAAAATAAACAGTGCTATACAGTGATGTACCATGAAAGAAATATTTTGTTAGCACTTAAACTCTGCCATTACAGTTTCGTTTGAACTGTTCTTAGTTTTGGTATGCATTACAAATTACATAATTCTCTAAATCATTGTACTGTTAGTATCGTCTTTCTACTATTCATTGTTCTCCTCAACTGCTATTCATCAAAGGAGTTCTGACCTAATATATATTTGCACACACCATAATCTACGCTTTTGTATTCATGATACCCAATTTTAAAATCAACGTTATTTTAGTAATATGTATCAAAAAAGAAAAAAAAACGGTAATACAGCTATTAACTGACTTTCTTAAAAGAAAGAATCTTCAACAATGCCTATGTGAATTATTTATATAATTTTAAAAAACACTTTAAAATAAGAGATAAAATATATAAGTCTTAACATATTTAATACAGAAATATAATTTTATTCACATTTATCCAATTCAAGATGCCAACTATGTGACAGATGATTAAGAAGTTTAAAATTTTTTTAATAACAGCGGGAACTGGGTGACTACTGACCCTTCGCCACAAGCCAAAACTGCTACTCATTTGTCATTACCCAGTGGGCACCTGTAAACCAAGTCATGTAGGGAAGTAACATTATCCACGCCATACCACCATAAACCCGTTTACAGGGTGAGCCACATTCATACAGCATCACAGAAGAAAGGACAGAGAAAAGGTAATATCCATACCCGAACCGGGATTCGAGCACGGGACCCACAACTCAAGAGTCAGGAACGTGAACCACTCAGCCATCGGTCGACAATAGAAGTTAAATATAACAGTAGTCTCCTTAAATATCTTCTATTAATAATTTTTTTAAAGAAATATATAATTGTTTCTAGCCAACAGCAACTTTATTTTCTACGTACTTAATATGATATTCTTAATTAATATTTATTTCTCTAAATATTCAAAATTAAGAGTTTCAATAATTCTAGTTTTTAATTAATATTATATGTTCTAAAAGTTTCACCAGAAGGAATAATTCAGGACTGAGAAATGAATCGAAATATATTACTTTTTCAATTGATTAGAAACTAAAATCGTCTTAAACTTTCGATTGTACTTGAGACATATTATGAAGATTAAAATTTACAACATAGTCAGAGATGGCTAAAATTATTTCAATACTTGATTTATTAACAATCTCTATACATAATAAATGGAAAGTGCTGGCCTCTCATTGCTCTTAAGCAGGTCTTGATTACTTCTTTAACCAATTTTTCAATGATTGTCATAAGGGAAATAAAAATATTGTGACAAAAGCAATTACGTTCACACTACGTTTTACAAACAATATAAAAATCCTTCTTATATAAAAATTTCTTCAATTATGTCTTTTTAATCAATACATGCAGTAGTATATTCTTCTGCACAGTTTGATCATGAGTCATCTATGCACAGATACTTATATATGAATAAAAAAAAAAAGTCTGAGTTGCACAGCAGCTAATTTCAGACAACGCATTTTGCAATGGAAAAAAAGTATCCTGCTCGCTCTCGTCTCCCGCAATCCAGCTTCCTGTGCCAAAGTGCACCTCCCACGGGAGATTCGGCCTTTAATTCATGATAGCGAAGTTCCGAGATTCGTGGATGGCATACTGAGTGGAATGGGGCCATAAAAGCGGATCCCCCGGAAGAAAATAATGCAATTAGGCAGAACGTAAAAAGGCTACGACATTATTTTTATACCTCCTTCCTCTACCTTCCATCCTGGAAAGTGAAGTGGTAGAGATTTTTATTCGAAACAATAGAATGTCTAGATTTGGATGTAGGGACTTTGCAAACACACTAGTGTTCTTAATATATTTCGTTGCTTTGAATTTAGATGGCTTGCTCAGGAATTATTCTTCCAGCCTGGTCAGGAGACATTGGTACATGTAAAAACAAGATTTGATAGAACAAATCAATAAATTAGCATCTGAAGGTACTCAGCTTTATGTTTATTGCTCCATTTATTAGGTGTGTAAAGTAACTCGCCTTGCTTGACAAAGGACTATTATTTAAGATGGTTTTAATAATGACAAACGCTTAAAATAAGATAAAACTGTATAATGAGATATCTTTTAAAATAAGATAAAAAGCATTATGAATGACAGTTTCTTGAATCAAATGTTGAAGCAATTTTCTTAAAACCTTAAAAACGCATTTTCGTTAGTAACAATGTCTGTTTGAATTACAATAATGACTGTGCATAAATTTGCAGTCATAACATTTATAATCTGGAGATTTGTGTCAATGAACAATTCATTAAGAACGCTATAAGAATTTTAAATATTTTTCGTTTCTATATTAAGAGATAAATCAATATACGTGAAATTTACATTTAATATAAGCTAAAATGGCGCTAATTTACAAACTTATCTAGAAGTATCATTCATATTTCTAAAAATGCCCTTTTCTTTGTTCAAATCATTCAAAGTGATTATACTACTTATTGTATATGCTATAATCAATTATGGTTATACTAATAACCTTTTTCTAAAGAATTTATTTTTTCAAATATTATACCTCTTTTGACAGATAAAGTAAGTATAAAATTCCACCTTGTGCCATTTATATGTTTAAAAGTTTCCTTTATAGTTCTTTATCATTAACTGTACTACTAAAAATTAATCTAAATACATTGATAATTCTCAATGAATTTCTCAAGACCTTTAAATTGATAGGTTTATGTAAATTTTTATAAAACTAATTACAGTAGTGCTAACATGAAACCATTCACGACTTACAGATAAATAATCACTGTACACATATACACATTAAAAAAACGTAAATTTATTTTACGCACTGTTATGCAAATTTACGGAATATTAATAGCAGTGCAATTTATTATAAAATTATAATGAATATTATCTGTGATAAAATAATTTAAACCCATAAATAATTTTGTTACCAATATGCAACAAATAACAAATATTTTTCATAATTATACATGGCATTAAAATATTACACCAAATTCATATTTCTTTATTTAAAAAAATATAACTGTTTTTAAAATAAGTTCGACTAAAAGATTTTAAATTTCAATGTAAATGGATAAAAGTTAAAAAAATAACGAAAATATTTTATGTATTTTTTAATATAAAATTATTTTTTTCTTTTCTTAAAAGTTCATTGAAATAAATGAATTAAAGACGTCAGATTTAATTACATTTACCAAAAACTTTTAATTATAATAAGGATTAATATTAAGTTATCTTCTGGCGAAAATATGTTTCAATCAAGATACCTTGTTGAAAGCAAATTATAATCATGAGTTGCATACCCAAAATAAATTTTATATTAATTAAATGTTTATATTGAATTGAATATATGTGTAATTTGTTATAGCATAATAACATTTATTTCATAATTAATATATTTTTCAGTTACATGATTAGCTTTGCTTAAATTCTTATAGCATTTAAAGGAAAACTAACGAAATAATTTACAGTTTTGTAATATAATCTATTACAAAAATTTTAATAATATGTTACAAAAATATTTTTCATTTAAATTATATTACTTGCATACTATTTTAGAGTTAACAAAATCAGGTTTTATTTTTAATCAAGAAGAATCTAATTATAGTTTATTTTTTCAATTATTTTTATCGTTTTCTTGCGCCATGTACGAAAGTTAATTCACCAATAACTTCAGCTATTTGACACTTAAAACAGTATAAATCAAGAAACTGCATTTCATATTGGGTAACTTCCGCTTAGAAAAAAAGCTTTTAGAAAAGAACTAGATAAAAAAATTAAAATATTAAAAATTAATAAATCCTGTTTTGAAAATACATCATATATTGTTACCTTGCCTAATTTTCTTGAGTGATCTAACATAGCTTCGAAATAATGTACATTTTAATCAAACAACAGGATATTACCTATAAAAAATATGCACATATATTTATTAAAATTTTACATGAGGTATAAAAAGTTTACATTTATGGCAATGTATCAGGTATTTTAAATTTCTTATAAAATATTACAAAATTAATTTAAAATTAAAAATATATTATAAAAACTGCCAAATTTATCTTTTTTACAATCCAAATCAGCATTTTTATAAGAAAATAGTAATGATATTTTATTAAACAGGCCAACAATATAGATTTAGCAATCATTTTTTAAATTGAATATGTGAATTAATTTTGTCAAGATTATTAACATTTATCCTTAGAAAAAACTTCAGATTTACTTTTCTAATTATATAAATATATATATATATATATATATATATATATATATATATATATATATATATATATATATATATATATATATATATATATATATATATATATATATATATATATATATATATATATATATATATATATATATATATATATATATATATATATATATATATATACATATTCTGGAATATATAATATATTAAACATATTCTTTTACTATCACCAATATTTAATTTGCTTTGAGTTCATATTCAGTTGCTTACGGGACAGTTTCTATTCAACATTTTGACCTAATTTATTCAACATGAAATCTAAATTTTATGAAATTTCATACAGAGATTAATTGAGATAAATAATGTAAAATTACTTTAATTCACATAGTAAAAATGTAATTTTTATATTAGTAAAAAATATTATACAATAACAGTATATTAAAAAAATTTACTTTCACCAAATAATGCTTCACCAAATAACTTCAAGCAAACAGAACTTTTTGTTACATCACTAAAATTTATCAAGTTTTTATGTCTGATCAAACAACCGAAAATAACCCGGTGTAATGTATCCTGAAAGTTGCATAACGAATATTTTAAAAAGTTCTGTGTTTTTACCTTTAATACGTTTCTGTGAAAGAAATAAAAACACCGCTTCTTTAGAATTCCGAAACAGCGGTAGCAGAGCACACACACACACACACAAACTACTTTCCTTCTGCCTACTAGACATGATAGCATCATGGTATGAAAGGGACAACTTTCAAAGCCCAAGTCATATAAATATTAAGCACCGAGACAAGTATTGCTTAATAAAAGAAATACAAAACCTCTAAAGTCCATACGGATATATAACTGTCGCTTTTAACGTCTGAATTTTTTCTAATGAGAAATATCTTTTTCGAAAAAGCTTCCTCATTACCAAGTTCTAAAAAGGTAGGATGGAATTTGAGCTTTTCTCCCGTTAGTCCCAAATCAACAATATTTATAACTGAAGGCTATGAAAAGAGAAAAAATTTTGCTTTTCCACTAACTTTTATTTTGTTTTGTCCTTTGACTTTTAAAACGTGCCATGCATGTTTGAGAATTCCCTTTTATGTATTTTATGCAGATCTGAGGACAAAAAGTACCATGACTTAATATTAGTGGGACCATTTTCCATCGTAGTGGGAATGCTTTCCTTCGCCAAAGGTTTTTTCATTGGATTTACTTCAACAGTAGGAAAACAAGTAATGATGGTACAGAGATGATTTTTGATGAGCGAGTACGAATGGAAGTTTTTTTTGCAAGTATCTGTTTTTATTTGCTGCTTGATAAGGCTTCTTCTCTTCCTGCTCCGATGAAGCGAGACCATTCAAATTTTTATTTGTACCCATGCTGGGTTACATCCTTTTTCTTCGGGGGAGTCAGAAAACCCTGAAAGAGAAGAATGTTTATCAATAATGTTAATTTTTTTTTCATATTAGTTCTTTTTCCACTTCTTTTATTCGTATTCTATAGATGTACGGTATTTTCCTTATCAGAAATGGTTTTCTTCTGCTTTTTCTGCCTCTCGGGAAAGTTAAACAGATAGATCTTACAATACTTCTACATTCTTATCTTTTATTATAAATAATTCAGAGTTGTACAACTCTTACAGTTATGGATATTTTTTGTGTTTAGTTTCTATCAACAAATAAAAAATAATTTTAATCAATAAACTTAAATTTTCTATGAGAAATATGCATTAACAAAAAATTATTCATTCTTTTAATATTTTCCTTGTTTAAATATTATGCCGCAGATACCTAATCTATTATATTCTTTTAATTTTTCTTTCTAACTAATTAAAAAAAATTTCATTTTAATTTTTTCTCTTAAGATACTCAATTTATCTAAATCTTTTAATAAATTTTCTTGTGTTCTACACAAATATAAGAAAAAATACCTTACCATGAAGAATTATTTATTTTTGATAGAGAAATCTTTCAAGTGTAACCTCTGTATTTTAAAACAATTTTAAAATGCTTATATATATATACATATAAATGTATATATAAATGTATATATATATATATATATATATATATATATATATATATATATATATATATATATATATATATATATATATATATATATATATATATATATATATATATATATATATATATATATATATATATATATATATATATATATATATATATATATATATATATATATATATATATATATATATATATATATATATATATATATATATATATATATATATATTAAAGGATTTAATGTGTATTGTATTACTCTTTAAATGAAGCTTTTTCAATGATGAACTGAAAATGTTATTTCATTTGAAAACAATTTCTACTTATAAGATAAAAAAAGCTAAAACTTCATTACTTTATGTTAAAATTAAAATTGTTAAATTTATATTTAAAAACATCTTCATTTCTACAAAAATAAAAAATAATAAAAATTTTATTTAATACCATTTTTAAAAGAAAAATTTGCATTAAAGCACTTTTGATTAAAGTTGTGATTAAAATAAACATTTTAAATCATATTACTAGTAAAATTATTTAATATAATATAAATAATATATCTTTAAAATTTATTAATTATTGAATATTAAATAATTGCATAGAAATTTATTAAAAATGCATTTGATAAAGACAAATTGATTAAATTTTAGGTATTAATAAGACATTCTCAGAATATTTATTGCTCATCTTATCAAGATAACTATTATTTTATAAATAATCAATCTATTATCTGAATATAAATGAATTTAACAGCATATGTATACTTTTACTCATCTTCTAAATCATTAATTGTTTTATTATTAGTAAAAGTTTGAAAAATATTTGAATAGAATCTTTTTACCGGTATAGTATTTTTCATGAATTTTTTGAGAATAATGATAATGATGTCATTTTGTATCAAAAGTAATTTAAATTAAAAATTAACTTTTAGTTGTATTCAAGCTAATAATAAAGTATAGTTTTTGAAAGGGAATATTTTTTCCAAATTTTCATCGAGTTGTTTGATGAAACTTTTCTTGACAAAACAAAGTATAATTTCCTAAAAATTGCGAAAAACATGAATATTATTTTTTTTTTTGAAATCTGGATTCAGAGTATTTGAAAGTATACTGATATTACATATCCATCTTTTTAAAGTATCAACAAATATATAAAAATATGTGATTTAATAAAACTGAATGTTAGTTCAATAGCATATATTTTTAATAGAACAGTTAAAATATGATTAAAATAATCATTTATGAAATTATTTGTAAGGAGGAAAATTAGCATCCTTTTATTCCTTTGTTAATTATTTTTATCGCTCTTAATCTGCAAATGTGAAAGCCGCCTTTTTAAATCCATAGGAGCAAAAACAGCAAAGCTATAAAAATTTAATAAGATTAAAATGCTCTTCTCATAATTTTAATCGGTAAGCTAATTAAATTTAATAACGCGATGCAGAGTTACTTTTTATTAACAATATAAGCCATATCTGTGTTATCTTTATATATTACCATTTTCTGATTGCAAATCAAATTGCAATTGGGATAATTAATTTTTTTAGCATGCGTAACGTTCATTTTGTAAATTATAAACTAAAAAAATAAAAAATATATATATTTCCTAAATATCAATTTTTTTATTATTATTTTATCACAAACTTATTTATAAATAATACTTAATCTTATTTTGAAACAAAAAAGTATTCTTCTATTTAAAAAAAAATATTCATTGTTTATTAGTTAAAGATTAGTTTTTAGAAAATGAGATATTAGATATATTCTGTTTTAGAAGAATACTTCAATAAGAGTTTTTATTTTAAAACTAGAATTATGTCAATAATGGAAATTAATCATATACAGAATTAATTTTCATTCTTTAATATATTACTGAATTAATTTTTCAATAAAAATTATTATAAATTTTTCAATAAAAATTAATTATTTATGTAATTTTTATAAAGTTAGATATTTTTTTCATTAAATTTATAAAAGCAATTTTTATAAAACTAGAAAAAATAGAATTAGAATAAAAAAAAATCAATATGTAGATAGATTAATTTTATGATTAAAGACATCACTGAAATCATGAATGAAAATATTTTTTCTTGTGCTTAAAAGCATGCATATGATCTCCAATAGAAAATGCTCTGCGAATTTTAAATTGGAGTTTGCCATGGAATTTTAATCGTATCGCTAGATTGAGAAATAAAATGCAAGGTTTCATCACTACTCTTAAAATTTAATATTTTTTGGCTAGTGTCGCAACTTTTTTTTCGTGATAACGACATCGTACTTTTAAGAATAAAAGAAACTCCATTGCATGGCATAGAGAGAAGAAGTAAAAACGTCGCCGACCACAAGGACTAAAAGAGAAAATAAACTCACTTTTCATAAAAAATCAATTGCTGAAAGCATCATCTACAATCGTGGGCACCGCCTTTTCTGTGGCGGCTCATGGTGGAATTTTCTATGAACTACCCACAATCGTTCTTCACCGGGAAGATGGGGAGGACGCTGGATTCGAGTTGATGTATTTTACGACTGTGACGCGTTCCCCACGGTTTTGCTGTTGTTTGTCCTGCATTTATGTCTCTTGAAAAAGTCCACCGACTCTTATATATATATTTTCTCTCATTCCTTTCCTTCCGCAGTAGATAGTTTGAATCTTTCCTATCTCTGTTATTGAGGTTTTCTTCTGCAACATTTTTTCAGCTTCCTTTTTTGCTTTGTAGATGACATTATGTTTATGATTTTTGGAAGAGCTCGCTTTATGGAGACATTTTTCCTTCTCTTTCCACGCATGAAGATAACGGCTGTTGGGCCCATGCGGAGAAATAACTGTAATTTCTATCTCTATTCAGTAGGAATAACTTTGCATTCATTTTTATTCCTATGCGAGTGACCCAAATAAAAACACACTCAAGTTTAATAATCTACATTTCAAAACAATTACAAAATTTTCATTACATAGACTAATTAAAATTTGCAGAACTGCTAATTTATAAATGAGATTTTGAAGTAAAGAATAAGAGTTGTGGGATTTCTAAATGCACAATACATTTCTTTTAAATTTTTTTTAAGATGTTGCTTAAGATTATTTAGAATGCTTGTATTAGTGGACATTTCTGTATTATTTTTAACTTTACCAAGACATTATTCAATTTTAAATGAGGATTAAAATATTTATGAATATAAAAGTTTTTTTTAATGCGCGTTAAATCTGTGGAATCAAAAGTCATGTGGTCTGTAATTGAGCAGTTACCATGGGTGTAATGGTCTGGAGAAATTTTCCTCCCCCATCAGATCAATATTAAAATTTAGGGAATGGAACCTCTGGTGGTGTCATCTATCGGATGAATTTAGAACAAAGTCGTACTTTCACCTTCATGGTGCTCTGGTTAATCAAAAGCCTCACCCTGCTTTCTTAAATTCGAATAGTCAATGGCATATCGAGCTTAACTTATAAAAGTGTCAAAAGAAACAATAACAACTGGTTTTAATTGATTGAAAAATATTCACTTTAGGAAAGATATTTTTAATTAAAATTGTACAGATAATAGTTTTGTATCTACGTAAATCAATTTAATTTCCGCTTTTAATTTTGCTCCTTAGCATACTGTGTACTTATGTTTAAATCATGGTTATACATTATTAGGGAAAGATTCTAATAGATACATCTGTAGAAAATTTTTATATAAGTTAGTTTCTCAAAATACTTTACTCATATTTTAGTTTTCCAAAATTATATTATGGATTTCAAAAATATGCTTCAATTAAAAATTATGTTAATTTTACAATAATAAATAAGTTATATCATCAAAACCTTTTATGAGGTATTAGCAATTTTAAAAGTTTCTAATGTCCTCAGGTTGTGAACAATGTAATGTATTAATTTGATTTTAACTCTCGTGTTTTTTCACTCACTCTTTCTTTTGCAGAGTCATTTAAAAAAAAAGAGTATATATGAATCAAGTTGTTTCCTCATGGATTTTCTTGAATAAGAGATGATAATTGTTTATTATAAACATGTCTGCTTTTAATCTCTTGGAAACATAATATAAAATTTTTCATATAATTGATTTATAATAATTCGAAATATTATCATAAATTAAAATCCATCTTTTCATGAATATTTTAAACATTTGCTTGTGTGCGGTGCGATGATTATTTCTACTCTAGCAGTTAAACAATTTATGAATTTAAAATGTGACTCTTAACTGTGTTCATATTAAAACGAGTATAATACTGCATAACAAGCTAAATTAAAATAGGCCTATTACAAATCACTGTACTCTATTGAAACAATGTTTTACAATAGTAAATTTTTTAAACATCACTCAAAATTATTTGTAAAGTGTAACTGCATTACAAACAAATAATCGCAGTTTTTTAAAATAAATGTAATTATTTAAATTATTATGATAGTCATTTTAATAAAATAATCATTTTTCATTGCTTTTTGTCTATGTAATACAAAGGGAATAAATTTTTCATCACTTTATTTCGTGATTGTGAAACAATCATTTCCGTATGCATTTCAGTATGTATAATATTTCTGTATGCATTTCAATATGTATAATTATTTCAGTATGTATAACTTCATTGTATATATTTAACTCTTAAAAGAAATTTTTTAACTAAATATTTCAACTATATTTATTCTAAATATTAATTTTCGTTTAAATTATTATTATTGTTGGAATTTTTCCATACCATATGTCTTTTTTTAATTTAAATGGAAATGAAAATAACTTTTTCGAAAGCAATATTTATTGAATCTTCAATGAAAAGCTGAAGAATTAATTGCAAAGAGAAGTCAAAATTATATCGTGCTTTCATCTCTTCAAAAAACATTAACATTTTGAATGAAACAGAGGAACTTTTTAGCTTGTAATAAACTGAAGTCTCTTTTTAAAGGATTCACTTTTAATATTTCAGTCTTTTTTTAAATATAAAATTCTATTTATTTATTCAAAGATATTACATTTCGCATTTTATCAAAGAATACGTTTTCTTTTTTTTATTTTTATATTCAAAATAATTTATAGAAGTATATTTTATGATATTGCTACTTTTGATATAAACTACCTACTAAAATATAGAAATTTACAAACTTTTCATATTTATGAAAAACAAATGTTAAGAATTTTTTAAGATTTAAATAAAAAGAGTTAAATAAAAAATTTTGCTTACTTAAAAATATTTAAGTAAAATTTTGATTATTTTTTTATAAATTATCTTGTTTTAAATTTCTTTCAGGCTTACATATTATATTGAGAATTTTTTTATTTCATTTTATAAATCAAATCCAAATAACTTTAGTAATTCTTCAATTAAAACAATGTTGCATCGGGAATTGTAAAATTTTCTTCAAATTGGTATTTAATTGCAATTACATACTTTATTATTAATTTGATCAAAGTCATCATATTAAATAATTGATTTAAATTATTAATGCGACGAATTCTTTATATAATCCAGTTCTTATTCATAATATTTGCCTCTTCTAAGCTTCTTAAGACACATAAAATTAAATATTTTGCAATTATGAGTTCGTTTACAATATTATTAAAAAATAAGAGAAAAAGGAAAAGGAATATTATTTTTATTCCAAAATTAATGACAGTTTCAAAATATTATAATGTATTGTGTCAATGTATGCGTAATGTTATGCGTTTCATATATTTGGTAGTATCTACATATTAGTATTCAATGTAGTATTTAAATGAATACATGTTTTCTACGAACTTATAAGAAAAAGTTAATATGTTAAAAATAAATTTCCAAAGCAAAAGTTCAAAACTTTAATTAAAGAAATGTTTTCCTTTTTATTTTAATTCCGCCACCATTAATCCATAAAAATTTGTATTTTCTCTTTTTATTTATTCTTTTCATTAGAATTCGGTTCTTTATACTTTTAGTCAAAAAAAGCTTGCTTCAATAATTAATTTACTAATGAAACTCACTAACATTTTTTCAATAAAAATACTTTAGCAGTACTTTTTAAAATCTGTATTAAATACAGTTAAAATAATTTTTTATATCTATAAAAACTAAATTATTTTAATTAAATAATAATCATAACGACAAAATTCAAATTATTTTTCATAATTTCATGAATAATAAAACTCGGTAAGAGATGCTTAGTTTATTCCTTTTCATGATCAAAATAAAATATGTGAATTTCAAATTTTTCATGTTTTCTTACTATCACAAACAGAAATATAACATATAAATTTGCAAAATTATAATACTTAGTAGTGTGACAAACTTAATAAATAACCGCGCGTGTAGTTACACACGCGGTTACTTTAATTATTCAATCATAACGAATATTTTAAATTAAATGTATTTCTTTCACATTATCGAAATATTGACTACAAAAATATATTATCAAAGTAATACTGTCAAAAATTCCCCTAAGTATAAGAATTTTACAATCATAGAAATTGAGTTGGATTTTTTGAAGACTTTAAAGAAGTACATGTATAAGATAAACAAGACAGTTGTTGCCATTTTCGCGATGAAATTGAATGAAGTGAGAAAAAGTATGCAATAAAAGTATATGATATGTTTCAGACACCGGTCAGCCAAGAGCAGGTATGTCAGTCGCTGTAAAAGCAAGTCCACCTTGCTCATTCTTCAAACACAACTCATACAGTAGCGAAGATAACTGGAATTGTCGAAGGAGTTCGTTCGGTATTGTTTGCTTTACGACTTTAAAAGGGACTCACATCAGCTGCTGAATAAAGTCACTGAATATGTCGAACAACTGGGGATAGTGCTGCGAATGAACGAATGACAAGGGATTGATTTGTCAAATTAAAGTTGAGAGATTTGTCTTTCTGTGATGAAGCTGGTGTTTGGTGACTTAATCATCAAGTGGTTCACTATGAGTTGCTACCAAGGAGCGAAACATTAACTTCCCATCTGTATTCGCAGCAATTGGAAAGTGTGCAACAGTAGGAATTAGCACATGTTAATCGCAAGGGTATACTGTTCTTGGTCAATAACGCGAGGCCATAGGTGGCGCGGGTGATCAGGAATATAATACATTGTACCATTAGATTACCATCTGTTCTATTAACTGGACAATCATCGTGGAAAATCCGTAATCAATGATACAGACTTGCACCAAACACATATGGACTTCTTTGCCTCCAAAACTTCCACAAGGGGACTGCACAACTGGTGGCAAAATGTGCTGGATGCCGATGGTGGTTTATTCGAGCACTAACAATAATCTACATTTCCTGAAGGTTATATTCCTTTGAACTATTAAAAATGGCAAGAACTTTCTTGCTTTCCTTCTTTATAAAACCTTTCAGTCATTTATTCAATGATACACAGAATGCCTTTTCCTTAACCTGTAAATTAATTAACAGATTAAATGTAAAATGTACAGAAATTATAATGAAGTTTAACGAATTCATAATTTCGGGAATTCACTTGATGGTAAGTGATATATATATATATATATATATATATATATATATATATATATATATATATATGTATATATATATATATATATATATATATATATATATATATATATATATATATATATATATATATATATATATATATATATATATATATATATATATATATATATATATATATATATATATATATATATATATATATATATATATATATATATATATATATATATATATATATATATATATATATATATGTATGTATATGCATACCAATTCTGAAACTTAATTTTGTATATTTACTTAAAATATCTTTTATTTGTAAAATCTGTATTCGTTGCTTTCCTGATAAAATTTTCTCCGAAAAAATAAGATAATTGTAATAGTTAACTCATTAAAATGTGTACTATGTAATGAAAGTATTAGTTAAAACATCTCACATTATATTAAGGTACATTATTCATGAACTTTAGTTTCAAATAAGAAAAGAAACCTATTTTCCAAAGGTTTCTAATCACATTTATTAAACTAGTTTACCTTAATTAAAACTGTCTGCTAAAAATTTTACCAAAATTGTAAATGAAAACTTACACAATATAAAGCTATTTATTTAACAAATACTGAATTTAATTATTTTTCAAAATGCTTCTCACATTCAAAGCTCTGTTTTAAAATCTTGTTTCTATTAGATGTTACATTTCATATACAATGTATAAAGGAATTTTTTAAAAAAAGGTAAGTTAGAAACAAATTATTTGTTTTTTTCATATAATAAATAATTTTACTGATTTTAATTAACAAAGGCTTCTATAAGGTGATGTAAAAACATAATAGTTAAATAGTTTACTCAAACAATAAATTATTGTAAATTGCTTAGGTGTTATAAATACATCTGTAAAACAAAAATTAACAATAAATTTAATTAAACTCTAAAGCCTAGTAGAGAATTGAAATAAATTTACGTTTAACACAAATTCATAATATATATTCTTGGCTCAAATGTTTTTATGAAATAACTACATATTAAATAAAATGCATAGAATTTTTATTCTTAAGATTATTACCGTAAAATTGAGTGCATAATTTTTATATCAATTTGAGCATTTTTTATTAAAGAAACTATATTTACAAATCAGCATAAGTAAATTATTTCTATACATCTTTTTTTTTTCTTATATTCTATAGAGGATTCTGTTCTGTAAATTCTTTTTTTAATAATGATCTGTTCTCTTCATCACTCAATAGTCATTGTTTGCAAACGAGAATAACGGAATTTACAGATTGAAATGTATTCTGCATAAAAAAAATGGAAGCTTTACATGGGTATCAAATCCACGAACTATTGAGTACAAGACCAAAGCTCTAATCATTCAGCTACCAGATTGTAATTAACGAAATTAAAATGAAAATTTAACAGCAATGAATTAAAGTGATATAGTTCGTAGCTATAAATTATCTAATGTATTAAACTTATTTAAATATTAAACTTAGCATCCAGAACATTACAAATTATGTTATTGCTTATAAAGTGCCAATGTTTTCTTTTAAAACCAAATAAAAGAATCTGAAAATTATTTTATATTTTGAATTATAGCACATAGATATGTACATTTAAGAACTTCCATGGCATTCTTAGATTTATCTTGAAAAATGTAATGTGTGATTATTTTTGATTATTATTAAAACTAAAGATCACTATTAAATATAATAATATATTCTAAGTAATCAACGATAAGGTACCATATGCGTACATCATTGCAAATATTTACTTTTGAAATCATAATATTCATATATTAAAAATGCCATTAACTAAAATTTCATTGATAATTTTTTGCTTTGCTGTCGAGCACTTTATGTGTAAAAAATACCTTGCAATGTTTGATAGAATTGGCATTGCATACATTTTATTTTGAAGTTAAATTATCTGTCGACTAAAATTTTTTCCAGTTGCATCAACCTAGCAGATGGGAAAAGTGTATGAGGATTTAAATTATCCTTCCTTTATTTAATGACCTTCTTTTTTAATTTTATTTGGACTGGTCTTTGAAATGCATGAATGCATATTTAAAATGAAAAATATTATACACCATCATTAAAAATAAAAATATACAGTTATGGCTTTCTTTGAGAAACGAATAGTACAGATCGTTAATTTCTTGTAGAGATAGGGAAATTTCTGAGCTTTTTGAAGTTTCATTATAAACTATATCTCTTAAAATTTCCGTATGTAAAATACAAAAAATATATCATTCATCTGCAGATATTCTAAGCATTCAATGGAATTGAAATGAAGAATTTGAAGTCAAAGAAAAATACAAACCATTTTGTTAAAAATAAAATCAAAATATTTTTTAAATTTATAACTTATAAATGTTATATTTATAATATCAAAAATATTCCAAATTATTTTTTTCTATAATATTTACTTCATAGAAACACGTTTCTAACAGTTTTAATAAATATTACTTTATTTTCATGAATATTCATCAAAATAATATTTTCATATATATATATATATATATATATATATATATATATATATATATATATATATATATATATATATATATATATATATGTCCATGATATAAATATTTGTATTTAAATATTTTGTTAAAAGGATTACTTTTTAAAACTTTTTAAATATTTTAAAAAGTGAATGTATTTTATTTTAAAATGAAAATAATTGAATAGATTATTTTCGGAGCATATTCTTACAGTATTTTATAAAACACTAAAACAATTGTAAAGTACCTAATTTATATGAGTTAAATTCTATACAATAAACTTTTCAAATTTTACAGAATAATTATAAAAAATCCTCAAAATTTTATCCAAATTTTAAAAAATGTTATATTTTAATATCATGATTTAAATTCAACAATAATGCATTGTAAAATCATCATTTTTGTTAGTTATAATAACACTGATATGAATACATTTTTTTCACAAAATATGTCGCTTCATAGATTTTAATATTCAAAGTAGTTACTATGGATTTACATTATGAACTGTGCATTCTGTATAGAATAAATAGTAATATGCGTTTCATAAAAATTTACATGTGAATTTTTAGTTTTCTTTTCTATAGAATGAAATTTACAAGATATTCTTCTCAAACATTTGAGTGTTATTGATTTCAAAATATTTGCTTACTTTCCAAATGGAAATCATTAATGCTTAAAAGGTTTACATGGTTTCAAGCTGTTTTTCTAAATCCAAAATATTTATGTTGAACAAATCATTTCGGTTTAATAAATTTCTCGATACTTCTGATAAAAGATTTCTCCTACTACAAAATTAAGTTTCGAGTGCATTTCTTAGAAATTTAATATCTGAAAGTGAAAGATAAAATAAATCTTTTGAATTCGCATTATTATGGTTGCACTGAATTTCTATTTTAAAAAGAAAACTACTCCTAATCAGAATTCCTTTTTAAATTTATGAAATAAATTTAAATTTACTTTCGTATTTTTATTTAATAGTTCTTGTCGTAATTTTCTATCAAAGCATGATTATTTTCTTCAACCACTATTCATTGATATTATTGATTAAGTATGTTTTTTATTTGAAATAAGATAGTTAATTACACGATATTTTAATTTTATTCACACATATATTTATCAAATCAATTATGCTCGACAAATGATTCCGTATATTTGTACTAAATTAAATAGCATCAGTTACTTTATAATGACAATAAACTTACGAGTGATTACTTTTTCGAATGATCAGAATTTATAGTTATACATTGTAAAACATTCATTTCCAAACTTTTAAATTTACATTTTAATATAGCTGAACATGAAATCAGTATTTAAAATTATCTCCTTTATCATGATTTGCTCTATTTCAGGTTTTAGAAGATATATATATATATATATATATATATATATATATATATATATATATAAATATATATATATATATATATATATATATATATATATATATATATATATATATATATATATATATATATATATATATATATATATATATATATATATATATATATATTATATATATATATATATATGTATATATATATATATATATATATATATATATATATATATATATATATATATATATATATATATATATATATATATATATATATATATATATATATATATATATATATATAAATGCACAATTTTACTAGTAATTTTTACTTATAAAAAAAACGAAAATGAATTTCTCCGATAAAAAGGAGATTTTATGCGGGAAAGTAAATACTTGTCCTTTTAGATCACAATACCACTCACATAGGATGAATGAAATCAAAGATATACTGAGTTACTCTCTCCAAAATCTGCAGAAAATGCAGCATTGTTCTGGCTGGTTAGTATGTCCTTTTTATTGTTGAAAAGTGATGAGCTCCTTCTCTCTAGCTTTGGTTAAGTTGAATCATGACTTTATTAAAGTTGCCTAATGTTCATTAAACTCATTTGTGGCATGTGTAAGAGGTTGAAGTTACAATGTCCTCCTATTAAAATGATACCTCAGGCAGTGGCAGGTCAAGTATTAGGGGATTTTATCTGACTTTGATTACAAAGTACACACACAGAGTCCCACCCAACCGCTTGGATGAAACTGGTAGAATTTAACTCTAAGCAAGGATCAGAGAAGTATGGTGGTGTTCTCTAACAACTTCAGAGGGAGATTTTCAACTGCTGGAATGTTTCTTGGACTGATATTAACTGCCAACCCTTCAACCTTGTACTCTAAGCTATTCTTAGAAGTATGCTTTTCAAAAAGAATATGCTGTTTAGAGGATTTTTTCCCAAAAAGTGCAATAACCTTTTATTAAGTTCTGATGTGACTTGTCATCATTCACGAAAAAAATTGCTTCCTGACTGTTGCAGGTTAAAAACATAATATATCATTTCTATTTCGAACATCCTTAAGTATTTTATTCCTTCAGTGCACAAGTCTGTATGGCAATTGAGAACAATAACCACCTCGATAATCACTCTAAAACTACTAAACTGTATTATTTAATGCTCAAATTCAAGATTACTCCGAGTATCAAGATCAAGATGCTAATACGCATTTTGTCAGATTATATTCTTATGCGCCACTGATCCATTACATGCTGTTTGCCTTTTTTTAAGCTCAGTCTCAGATTTTCTTGTTCACGCCTTCTGCAGACAACACGTTACTGTATTGTGCATTGCAACGTATGATGATCCTATTTCAACCAGCTGCTAACGTTTCACGGCCCACACTGTTTCCGCAGATTAGGAAAGGCAGCTTCATCCACCTGTATCTGTGGAGCACAAGGGGATCCTTTCCACTAGAGTACCCAGAGACTGAGAAATACCACCTAAAAAACTCCCAACAGACCAATATGTTCCTGAGATTTTGCATGAATGATCATCACCGTAGATTACTCCTCACAAAGCTGACGATTCATCTCAACAAGCGAGAACTGGATACCGCAGAAAACATATAATTTTCCACAGACGATTCACAGAAAACTATTCTTAAATTTAACACTTTTTCACAATTGGTAATGGTGCTTAAATTTTTTATGAACTTATTGAAATTTATGAACAATATGTTTCGAATTGTATGAACATCTCGAACATTATGATCCCGCTTTTGAACTTGAAAAATACTTTTTGAATCCTATACACTTTTAGAATCTTAGAAACATTTTAAAAATTTTCAACCTGAATGCTTTTAAAAACTAAGGTGTTTATTAAACTTATATAAATTTCTCGCCTGTATGTAATTATCCTGTTTCTTATCATGCCATTTTTTTTATAACTAAGTGTTTATATTATCTATAAAATTGCCTTCAATGTATATAATGTATTTAATGTCATAGCTAATCTACAAATTGTTAACTGTTTTTTCATTGATTGTAAATTGTTTCTTCATTGATTGTTATATGTGCATCATGTGAAATTTTGTTTTTAACCCAGAGAAAATATTTAATGCTATTGTCTGATCTTTGACAGGGCTTAACGCCCCTTAAAATGCATTGTAACTTCTTGCTACCATTTTGTAAAAACAATTTGATTGCCTTTATAAATGCCACAATGGTGGCGCCCTCAGGGACTTCGTAGAGGTGTGGAGCACATTAGGTGTTGGGGAGACGGCATCCATTAACCTTAAGGTACAGTTCGGTGTCTCCCCACACAGTTATAAATATATGTATATTGTGCATTGAATACAAATCATCAGTCAAAAAGTATATCTATATGTGCATCTACAAACATACACAACATGGTCACTTTGGTTTTGCATAATTTCTCTCAAAACGAGGGTGCTTTATTATTTAAATTTCTTTAGCAGTATCATAACGTTTTTAGTGCAATTTTCCTTAAGATCAATAATAAATATCAGTCCTTATTTGATTTTGTATTAGGGGTACAGTTCTTTCCGACCCTTCGATGAAGTTTTCCATTTCCAAACAAACTGTATCCATATTCTAGACATTATATTTTGAGAAATTAATTATGCTTCAATGATGGAAACATATATTTTATCTATTTTCTTCGCCGATTAATTTCCGGACTTTCGATCTATTTTGATCATGTTTCTGATACATCATATTCACTGTTACAAAGTATTCAACAGATGTCAATTAACTTTAATCTATTTCTAGTGAATAAAATGACAGTTTGCTTTTTATTCCTAATTAGAAACGAGTAAGTTTTTCCATCACTGTTAAAATTTGTGCAATCGCAAAATTGTATTCAATAGTTTCCAGTTTCATTTTATTTTATCTTATTTTATTTTTAAGAAAAAGCTGTATATTATATGATTTCCTCCTATTATTATATGATTCCTCCAATACAATATCCGCTAACTGTTAATTATTTTGTTGTCTAATTATAAATATATGTAATTAAATTAAATGTGTGTGCTGTTAATATTTATTTGCAAAAAGTTACAGTTTTTTAATAATTTACTAAGAGTGTTACTAAGAGTATTTTGTAAAGTATTATTGGATAATGTAAAGTATTATTGGATTTTGTAAAGTATTATTGGATAAATACTTTAAAGCTACATTTGTTACGTAAAATATTGTATTACACTTCTGTAAAATTTACAACACAAAAATATTTATACGCTAAATTTCTAATTCCAATTATAATTTTTGTAGTTATATGTGACAAAAAATATATATATATATAAAATATATATATATATATATATATATATATATATATATATATATACATATATATATATTTACATATATATATATATATATATATATATATATATATATATATATATATATATATATATATATATATATATATATATATATATATATATATATATATATATATATATATATATATATTTATATATATATATATATATATATTTATAATATATATATATATATATATATATATATATATATTTATAAGTATATATATATATATATATATATATATATATAAGTATATGTATATATGACTTGTTCACATGTAATCATATTTTTAATTCGATGTTAAAAGGGTTTTTGAGCGTAATCATACAGAAATGATATGATTAATTCTATGCTTAAATTCTAAAAAGTCTTAATTAAATTTTTAAAACACAATCTTTAAGCACTTAAATGCGATTTTTAGGGACTTTTAATACCATTAACTTATTTGTCTTGTAAAAGCAGGAAATGTTTTCTAGTTTTATTGTTTTGCTTGCATGTCATAAAATAAAAATTAATTTATCTTCTATAAAGGAATTAAAAGCAATTTAGAGTTATGGGAATAAGCGACGAAATATGAAGCAACGAAATTCAAATCAAATTTTTCTGTGTCCTTTTATTTAAATTCACAAATATTTAAACTGATTAGTTAACATTTTACCTAAGTTGTTTTTGTATTACTTGATTAATAATAATTATTAATAAATTTAGAATTTTATTTTATAGTTACATAATTATTAATAAATAAATTATAAATTATATAAGATATATAAATTTATAAAATACTTGCCCCAATGTTCCACTTTTTGGCAAGAAAATATAAAATCTATATATACATAAAGCTTATAAATGAAATAGATATTTTATTTTATTTAACTCAAAAAGGATGTAAGCAGATGTGGATCAGATTTTGAAATCTAATAACTTAATGATTTTAAAACTAGCAATATTTTAAACATAATTATAGCTCAACTTAAATAGTTTTTAAAATAAAAAATACATTATACAAAGCCCGAAAATTTTTTTAAATGTTTTTATTTTGAAAATGCTTAAATTTTTTCAGCTGCTATAAAATTAAACTTTCTAATTGATTTCCATGCAATATGTCAACTGTAATATTGAAAACAAAATTGTTCTTCCTTATGAATAATTTTCGAGCGTTAAGCCATATTTTTATATTTCTAATAATTTAAATTTTATAACAATTTAAATATCCCTACAATAAACATCACGAGTTTATGAGTAATACTTTTGCTTAAACGTACATTAATAACAGTTTATACTTTGTGTATATTAACTTAAGTGTGAACTTATTTTTAAATAAAAGAATCAAATTTTTTAATGTAAAGAATTATATATATATTGTAAATGATAACAACTTCCGATAAAATATCCTATAATTCTAAGGTTTCTAATAATCCAATAATTGCTGCATGAAATCAAAGGCTTAAAGAAAGACCTTCAACTTTAAACTTTAACGAAAGTGAAAGTGATATATATTTCTGTAGATAAATTTAATACATTTTATACAGCGTTTGTAAAGTTTCCTTACAAGTTTCATAGTTATTTTGACTTTCAAAAAAGGATATCTTATAAGCTTTGTCGAAAACAGGAAAAGCAATTGAAACTCCATCTCTGCTTGTCATTTTGGACTCAGATTTTGAAACCATTCTGTAAGATAATCACCAAAAATATTGCACACATATTGAAATATATATATATATATATATATATATATATATATATATATATATATATATATATATATATTATATATATATATATGGCTAGATAATTAGTATAATATAGTATAGTATAATGTTTTCTCTCAGATGAATTTTTTATATGTAAAAGAAGTAACGAATATTTCTGAATGACAGCTGGTATATGAGTGGAGCCAACACGATTGATACTTAATGGCATTATATAAACTGCTTATATTTTGAAGTTTTGAATTTTTCGTAGCCTAATACCATATATATTAGTGATAATATAAAATAAATATCAATTTAAAATAGCTGAGTTTATACATTTCACGCACCATTCAAATATTAAATTTTATAAGGCAAACAATTCAGATACTGAAATGATATAATATTAATAAAAATTTTTTTATAGAATATTAGTCTTAAAATTTGCCCATATACAAATAATGAATAGTTTTATATCTCTATTCAGTCACTGTTTAATATATTGTTAGTGTCCAGTATTATGTTGTTATTTAAGAGATGGGCTTTCACACACACACACACACACACACACACACACACACACACACACACACACACACACACACACACACACACACACACACACACACACACACACACACACACACACACACACACACACATACACACACACACACACACACACACACACATATTAATAAAACTTTTACAGAAAAATAAAAAATATATAATTTCCTCTCTTGGGAGTATTTCTCTTTTAAAAAAACTCAAATGAACTGCTTCACATTCAATTAAAAAATTGGGAATTCATTTGTATGCTTTGAGTTATCTTTTAAATTGAGAATTGGCTTATCTTTTTGGAAATTCTTGGATTGGAATCTTTTTTTAAATTAATTTGAACTATTTATTGGGGAAGTTTGATTTAAAGGTTTTAAAGTTTGATACTACATTGCAATCAAGAATGGAATGAATATAATTTCACATTATCGACGAAAAATATCTTATATTTTATGCATCAAATATACAAAATTGGGTTTCATATTATTTGCAGTTAATGTAACTTAAAATGTATATAAGTATTTTGTGTCATTTTACACACAAGAGGAAAAGTTTGTATTTTACATGAAAATAAAACAGATACATTTTCTATTTCCTATTGTTTTCTTTATTTAAAATCTTTTACAGCAACATCTTTTATTAGATCAATATTATTTATTCATGAAAAAATTGCAAATGTTCATTAATAATTTTTAATTTATTGGAAATGTTTTCGAATAAAAATCTAAGCATGCTGGGATTATTTAGATTTTTTATAATCGGGGAACTTGCAAATATATTTTCAAGTTTGGGATTTGCATACAAAATTTCTTTTCTAAACAACATGGAAGTGGTGGAGATTCCGGAAGATAACGTGTTCGTTACCTGATATAGTTAGTTATTGATTATTAAGAACTATATGTATGTTAAATGCTTGTGTAATCTAATTTTTACAACAAGTAAAGTTGATATTTTTAGAAAAAAAATGCAATCTCAGCTGTTGATCTTAAAATGTAATTATATAGCGTGTCGACAGTCTATATTAGACTGTATTTAAAATTTTCTTTGCACTTAACTCAAATCAGTGTTTGTATCTAACTTTACTTTTGATTACATAAAAAATGTGAATCAATAATAAATATATCAGATCTTATAGAAAAATATAAATATGAAATAGACTTTATTACATACAGTTCATTATTTCAAATCTTATTTTGCAAATAGTTACTTAATAATCACATTAAGATCAATGTAGAAAACCAATTTGTTTGTTTTAAAAAATTAAAGTTATTTATGAGTAAAAAATAAAACTCTCTCTCTCCTTCAGGTAAAACATTACTATAAAATCATTATGTATTCCTTATCAATCATTATATAAAATTTAAGATATATTCTTTTACTAAACCCTTTCAAATTCTATATAAAAACATAAATATACTGTCTCAATCTTGTTACTACGTTTGCCAACAATGTTGAGATTTGTTAAAAGACAAAAATGACATCTTGATTCATTTTCCATTTCTCTCTTTCAATCAGTTCCGGATGAAATAAGTTTCGGAAATAGACTTAAGTGATGAAAAGAATCAATAAAATGCAACTAAACCATTTTCAATCTCTTTCCCTTTTGTGAGGCTACAAATGGTTTCCACTTTTCAAAGACAGAAAGTTACCTTCGATGTGTAAGCTCCAGATTTCGTGTAGTTGAAGTACACAAGAACATTCTCTCAATCCCTTGAAGAAAAACCATTCCTTCTTTCTATCTTTTTTTTTTTTACTTACTGAAGCCGGGATAAAGTAAACTCTTTCTGGGGCTGTGCGAGAAATGTGGTGTTTGTCTTTCGCTGAATTGCCTTGTCTGGATTTTTATATCCTTTTGAAACAGCCTGGGAGAATCTGAGCTTTTGGACAATTTTAGAGTCAATATTGATGGCCTCTCTGAGTGGTAACCCCATTTTTGCATTGATGAAATTCCGGAGAGAACTACAGAGCTCTGTAACTCAATCTCGATTTTTCATTACTAGACTGATACGGAATTTATAAATTCTGTTTCTCGTCTTAGTTTTCCATACACAAAGTTTGACTCTAAGTTAATTAACTCTGCTTTAAAACAGACATTCCCATGCTTTACTTTCTTCAGCCGTTCGAAATTGTATTTCATTTTATTAAGTTGAAGTTTTGGTTTGAGTAAGGCAATGGTCACAAAATTCATTTCACACAGCATGTAATCTTTCATGGGAAGATTTATGAAACATACAGAATATATTTTTATAGATATAAATTCTTTAATAAATATAAAACATCTATTCAAAGTAGACCCTTAAGAAATATCCATATTGTAAATAACTGCTCTAAATACATGTATATTCACCTAATAATGATAAATAGAAATGTTGTTGAGCGAATATTCTTTATTATTCACTGTAATAAAACTATGTATGTTACGTTAAAATATAATTCGTAAACTTATCTTTCGTATGAAGAGCTTCATTCTACACATTATTAGATTAACAAGATTCCTTATTGAATACAAAAAATTTAAAAAACCTTTCGCATAATTTTTATTGATTCATGAAGTGTCATATAATTAAGTGTCAGTAAATTAAATTAAAGTAAAAATCTAAAACTTAAATGCAATCATATATATAGCTGTGAGTCAGAAACTTTACATAAATTGTAAGTATACTACTATTCACTAAATCTAAAGCTCCAGGAAGAAACGATTTAACTAACTCCTAAAATGAATAAAAGAAAGAAGGTGGGGAATATGCAAATGAGTAGCATATGATGGCATTTGAACTAACCAAGAGAAGTGGAATGGCATCTGAATCATTGGATAATTGTGCAGTGGACGCCTCATATGGAAATGACTTTGTAAAATTGGGATTCTTTAAGAACATCATGCTATGTCACAGAAGAAAACAAGAAATACTTATCAATAAATATCGGAATGCAAGATGGTTGTTTATCAAAAGTTTGGATTATCGTTTCTTGATATCGCCACTCATAGTAGTTGAAACTCAGCAAGTCTCACATAAATGGTACTGAATCAATAGTATCTTTTAGAAACATTCAGAAATTGAATAATGTATCTAAATGTCTCCCCATGATTAACGCTGAAAAGAACATATACAAAGTCAGGTTGGCGTTGCAAAACCGTAAATCAATGACTGTTAGTCAAGAAATGGATTTGTTTACATTACATCCAATATCTGCTCATGCAATTCGAATAAGTTTAATACTTAACTTTTTAAGCCGATTTAAAACATTTTAATACCCAACTTTCAAAAATTGTTTTCCTAGAGACAGTGAACCACACTTACATATTACAAGGAAAGAAACAAGGAAAACTGTCAAGTTTTCCTTATTTCTTTGATGGGATGCATATGGTGGAATGATGGGATGCATATTGGTGGAAATGGAAATGTCCCAAGTTGATGCTGCCTAGGACCTCAATGTATCTCGGAGGGTAGTTGAGCGTCTCTTGAATCAATATCAAACAGAAACTTCTGTCTCTGGAAGACGTGTTACAGGACAAACACGAGCTATAATACCTGCAGAAAACTATTTTATAACTCTTTCAGCCAGAAAGAGAAGAAGCATTTCTGTACCGCAACTAATTGAATACGATTCTGTAGCATCAGGAATAAGAAAATCCACTAATACGGTGCGAAGGCGTCCTTATCATGCAGGTCTCAATGCAAGGCAACCAAATGTGTGTGCACCCATCTCCAAAGAAGAGCCTAATTATCTTAGGCAAGAGAATATGTTTATTGCACCATTCAGAGATGAACTTCTGTACTTTTTAAAGATAAGTCCAGATTCACACAGGAAAGCAATTCAGAGTGAGAACTGGTCTGGAGGAAACAAAGCCTCAAATCCAACACTGTGAAAAACAGTTATCGCAGATGGTGGAATAATGGTTTTGTCACGTATCTCACTCGGTGATCACACTGACCTGCATGTGTTTCAGGGAGAAACTGTTATTGGTGTGGGATATCAGAATGAGGTTTTTAATCCATATTCCTGGTATATGCAGGTGTGCATGACTTTATCAAGCTGTTGTGGTTGAAAAATATCTTGAGGGTTTTGGTTTGGAGAGACTGGAATAGCTATCTCAATCTTCAGACTTGAATCCCATAGAGCATCTGCGGGACTATCGTGTTAGACACATTGCAGCCTTAAGTCCTCTTCCAAGGTCTACAGAAGAGCTGAAAAACAGCTTATTCCGTGTGTGGTCTTCATTTCCTATTTTGGTAACTGATAAATTAATTAATTGAAAGCATGGAAATTAGATGCCTTTAATACATTCAAGTCAGGGGCGAGCATATTCCTTATTAAAACTCTTTTATTATGTTTGTGTGACGTTTTACAACATGAAACTGGATTGTTCTTTTTTACAAGTAAGGGCTTTTCATGGGGGATTTCCTTTTTTGCTGTCAATCATTTATACATTTTCCTTCAAAATACTTTTACAGTGTTATCAATAAGGACTGTTTTGTGCATATGTCATACAAATTTGATGTTCCTTCATTTGCAAATTAGGCGCAATAAACCAGTTGTTCTTTTACTTTTGGAAGCCAGGATATTTAAGACAAGTATGGTATCGATTACGATAGATGTGGCTCATATACAGAAATTAATTCGCCGCCATATTTTATTACATGAATGAGTTTAACTTTACATCATGTATAATGTAGTAATGTCATATTTATAATTGAAACTATAATATGCACATTCGCATAATATACTTTAAGGGTTTTTTTAAACATTTTTAAGCACTATTATATTTACACAAAAAATATTTATATTCTTGAGTAACATTAAACTACTTATAAGATTTGCTTATCGTATTTTTGGTACTTTTAGATGTTCAGCGCTTGGACATATTTTGTGAAATACATACCAATTTTCAACAAATGCATTAAATTTTATTTAACGTACCTTTTCAAAATCAACATGCATTTAGTTGTACATCAATTACAGTTGTGCTGAAGAACTTGAAGAAACATTTACTGATGGTAACTTCGCCTTAATTATTTTCCTATCTTCAGATTTCTTAAATTTATTTCAGTGTATAAAAAATTACCTTAACATAAATATAAATTTATCTGAATAATACATTTTGCAATGATATTTTTTGGAATCCGAAAAATGTTAACGTTATTTGTACATGCCTTTGGCCCAAATGAGATTTTGTTGCATTTCACTTATCCCATATATAGATAAAATGCAGCAAAATTAGAGTATTCAATGCTAATTGCTTTTTATTTTTATTGTAAATTAATAAGAAAATATTCCTTAATAAATTAGCAACAAAGCGAAAAGAAAAATAATCTTAATATGATTTGCATAAAATGTGTTCATAAATACTCTATATCATTTAACTATCTTTATTTGTATTACATTCACATAATTATTAAAAAAATGTTAAAACGTTTTACTATTAGAATTAAAATTATTCTCTTTTTAACACTAAATTCAATTAGAAATATTTATATTTTTATTCAAACTATTTATTGTTAAAAAAAGAAACAAAACACCAAGAAAACAAAATTTCTTATCCTTAAATGCAGCTAATGACTAGATTTCTAACTTTATAGCCGAAAATTGTCAGATATTCTTACGAAACTTTTTTTGTTTCCCTAAAAAGTTTAACAGATATAAAACAAAACTTTAGAAATTAATAACCTTGTCAAAAGTACAGATAGAATTTTGTTTTTGTCTTATAATCTTAAGGTTCTGTATTCCCGTCACTATTCTCCAAACAATCTTTGGGATCTAATAGACAGAGACCTAAGACGTCTCAGTTATTTAGGAGAGATAAGTGTCACACATAAACTACCAACTATTTTCTCTGTTCCTGACAGTTCATTCCGAAAAATAACTGACAGGGAAGCAGAAGCTATTTTTTTGGCTCACCTTAAATATAGTATTGATTGCAAAGAGAGAGCTGATATGATTTTGGTTTAGCATATACATATTGTATACAAGTTCATACCTATGAACTTGTATGAAATGTAAACAAATAATGGTTTAAAAATAGCTGCAACACTAACAAGTCAAATAATTGCTTTTTTGATTTAAAAAATATAATCAATCTAAATTTTACTACAGAAACGTTATATGATTTCAACAGATTAATTGTTTACTACATGAGTGACTTCTTAAAATATACTTAAACATATAAAAACGTGAAATAAATAAAAATAAACATATTCACTTCGAAAAATAATTTATCATATTACTTTAACTAATAGATCTATTTTTAAAAAGTAAAAGCTTAGGATTCAAAATTCTTTGGTATAATTATTGTAATGTATTTGCTGAAATTAAAAATAATTAAATGCTAAAAATGACATTCCATTAGGATTCAGTTAAGGAAAATAAAATAGTTACATTTTAACAAATATTTAGGATATGCATTACAGTCAAATATTTTTTTCAAAATCTTAGACAACTTTATCTCAAAGTTTAATAAGCTGCCTCATACACACACAAGAACAATAAATACGCATCACAAACTTTTCATAAAAATGACACTTTTTTTAATGAACACTTAAATTATTAGCATTCACGTAAATTTACGATCTTGAAAATTTGATAGGATATTTTATGTGAGATATCAAGATCATATGAACCGTAATAAACAAAATTCAGTTTATCATTACTAATTATTCAGGATTTAAATGGTGTTTTTATTCCCAGTAAAGTATTTATTTTACATTGCAGATAAAACTTTCTGTTTCTATCATATGATAGTACTCTATCATATATTTTTAAGAGAAAAATTTTAATTTCATTTTGCTTACTTTTAATGTCACAACGGAAATATAATATAGTAACATAAACTAATAAACAGTTTTTCTATTGCCGTATCGACGAGTCACAACAAAACAAAATGAAAATTTAACATAATAACGATGATATAAAAGTAGTCAGTGAATAAAAAAGTTAAGATCCAATAAAATAGGAGCTTAAGATAGAGAACTCTGTAGGATTTTAGAGAATATATTATAATGAAGCATAAAGTTTCAAATATGAGCAGAATAATGTATCTACCATTGCTATATTATTCAATGAATAAAAAGTGTAAATAATTTCAAAAGAAGGCCATTAAAATAAATGGGATAAAATTAACAAGGAAAAAACACCAAAAATTCCAATTTCCAATCTATGAAAGTTGACTTTAGACTGATATTATAACAATAAAACAAACATATGAATTTTTCTCAAATCTGTTATTCTCTAGTTTAATTTAATAAATATTTAATATATATATATATATATATATATATATATATATATATATATATATATATATATATATATATATATATATATATATATATATATATATATATATATATATATATATATATTATATATATATATATATATATAATATATATATATTATATATATAATATCTGAGAGAGTACCCCATTATCCCTCTCACACTCATATGATCATATGGAACTGATTGCAATAATATACAAAAAATTGTTATCTCTGTTATTTCAATATTACATTTCGTAACTTAGATAAGTTACATGGTTACATTTTGACAATGTTTCATTTCTTTTCAAAACATTCCGTATAATGTCTAATGTAAAAATCTGCTTTCTATTTTGATATCCATATTACATTTTTGTATACAAAAGTGTTCAAATATAAGGAAGTGCTATTTATATGGAAAACGATATGAGAATTTTAACGCCCATTCCTTATTATTCACTAGTAACAAGAATCGAAACTCAGTTACTTCAATAAACTGTTTTGGAAAATTTTACGTAATGAAACTAAAATCACAGATACAGCTAAGTCACTTGTCTCAAAAACATTGATACCACAATTTAAAAATAAAATATTTTATGAGAAGCTTTATTTTTTCTTCTTAAATTTTAAAATTTTTCTGAACATAACAATATTTTATTGGATATCTTGCGTGAGACAAATTCCTTATTTACGGAAAATTATTTGTTTTTTGAGCATAAGGAAAGGTGTGATTAAATAATGTGAAATATTTTTTTTCAAAACTAATCTTTTGTAAAAATTATTTAGCCGTTTTAAAAATACACGTATCATAAAATTCAAATTTCTTAAAAAATATTTTTTTATTATTTATATTATTAAAAACGGGCACAGATGCCGTATAATCCTTCATTCAAAATTCTGAATTTTTTTGGCGATGAAGAAATGTTGCCAAGATGACGTATTGTGACGTGCGCAATGACATAAATACTAGGGTTACCAAAATAGAATTTTCTGCATAATTTTTATAGGTCTCCATATGTATGACGTAATAAAAACGAAATTGCCAGATACATAAGAAAATCCGCTAAAAAAATCGCCTGGAATTTGGCATCCTGGATTATACGGCACCTGTGCCTAAAAATGTTTAAATAAAAATATTTTCAAAATCTAATATTGAACGCAATTAGACTTTGAAAATGTTTTAAATGATTTACTGATATACATTCTCATTTTACGTATGAAGAGACAGTGATGAATGTGTGTGAAAAAAAAAGCTTTTTTAAAAATGCGTATAAAAATTGGAGTATCTTGAATTGCAGATTTTTAGATTTTTTACTAATTTGCATAAATGTACATTGCACATGAATATATATAACACCTAAAAAAGTATTGTTTTCTTTCATTCGAATTAGTTTGAAGTTTAGAATATATATATTTTCTTATATATATTATTTCCTTATATATTATATTTCCTAGATATTTGGTTGTTTCCAGATATTTCCGTTATACTTTTGAGACAACTTTTTAATATTATAATACCAGTTAGATGTCAGCTTATTGGATTATAATCTTAATGTCTGCGTTGTGTCTGGATTTGAAATTTTTCCCGCTCTAAAATTTCTCACATTCTGCAAAAAGTGAGAAATATATCAGATATTCTTTTTGTGAACAGCATTTTTATGTCATATAGAAATCCATTATTATTTCCATATAATTTAAAATTATAAAAAAATATATACATGTATAAATGGGGTAACGAATTATTCAGCGATGAAATGTTTGTTAAAATGAATGATTTTTTTTAACAAAATGAATTCTTAAATTAATTTTTTTCCTAAAAGATGTTGAATTTTATCAACTTTTTAATAATAAATTCGAATTGAAAATGTACATCAATATTAATAAATGTTTTATTGTAACAGGTAAATAACTTTGATTTAATTAGATTATCCTTAGAACATTTTTATGTAATTTGAATCATAAAGCCATTGCAGTATTGCATTATAATTCTGAATTTTTTAATCAGAAAATATTTTGATACATAATCTAGAATTATATAACTCTTTCTAATAGAAATATATTATTTTTTAAATTTTGAACAACAGTGAAGAACTATAAAATATATTTTCTTTTATTTTTCGAGAGATTAATGTTTTGTCTGTACAAATATTAAATTTATAAATGAGAAAAAATTATTACACGAAAATCTGTTGTGTAAAAGACGGCAAAATAAAAAAATTCTCAGTTTTAATTTCTAAGAGTTCTCAGCTTTAATTTCTAAAAATTAAATATTTTTAATTTTCAATAATCGTTTTTATTATTCAAATGCAATTTTCCTAGACAATAATTGTCCAAAATATGAGCTTCAAAGCTAAAAATATGCATTCGATCAATACCTAAATTTCTTTAATATTCGGATATTTTTATGCGTCTTTTATAAATATTTCTTGATCCAGGTTTCATCCCCAAAATATCTCATATATCAGTTTGTTTGGACTATAATCTCACTGTCTACGTCTTGTCTGGAATAGAATTTTTTCACGTTGTAAAATAGTTTACATTCTCAAAAGCTGAATGATGTATAACTATAAGATATTTGATCAATTTTCCCAGTAAAATAGTTTTTTGTGCCGCATATTGATTCAGTATTTTGATATAGAATGTTAAATTTGCATGGAAAAGAGCTTAGTGTGATATAGAAAACTTAGATTTAATGTGTAAAATAAGCTTCAAAATTTGTAAATTTATAGCAAAATTTATGTTAGAAGTTATTAATATTTTAATCTGCATTCTTTTTTGACACAATAACGGTAATTAATTTATTAAATAATGAATAAGGATTTTGCATTACTAGTGCATTGTTTAAATTAAAAATGTAAATAAGGAATTCCTTTCTGATTTTTTTTTAAAAGTAAAAAGCAATAATGATTTTACAATACAATTTTTACAATTTTACAATAACTCTACCTTTGGAATACTCACCCATCATTAAATACCACGTAATTTTAAACCATGGTCAAGTGAAGAGGTCACAGCTGAGCTGGCACCCTCCTCCCACATCCACGTCACACTAGTGGAAGGTGGATACGTTCTCAAGCCACGAAACTCCAGTAACCTAGTGAGGGAGTGTACGTGGTCACTCTCCCAATCACTGCCCGCAGCAAATGATGCTCCAACTTGCTGATCTTAAAGGAAAGCGGCGTGAAACTACTGAGCCACTGGAGCTCTTTAAATAGTTATATAAAGAAGGAGTGAGTTCATCATAGGCTCGAGTTAGGACAGATGAGCATATGCCAGTAACGTCGAAAAGAACTAGGAGATGGGTGTTGTGTTTCGGCCTTCTATTGGGATGGGTGCTGAGAAATTTTCCAGGTTTCCTCCTTTGTGACATGACAATATGACCCACTATTTATGAAACGCCCTCCAAAAAAGCAATATATGTAATCGATAATAAAATGCCTTACAATTACCTTTTGACGAAGCAGTGTCAAACAATCAAAATGGAGAAATTTTATAATCATAATTTTTAACAGAAAGAAACGTTTTCATCTCTGAGTTTATAATAAAATTTTTCATTCATAATATCTCCTTATTTGATTTTTTAAATTTAAATCTGTGATTTGTTAAATATTAATACCATTTCACTCAATAAGGAACAAAAATTTTGCGTGCCTTCAGGGATAATCCTCATTTGAATAAAACAAAACATTTTCATAATCATATATGCATATTAAAAATCGAAAGAGACGATAATTTTATTCACCATTATATTTCTGCTCATTTTCTATTATTTGTTAACAGACCTTTCTTGTTTTAAATTTTGTTTTCAAAAGTAATTTTATTAAAAAATATTTTTTTGAATAAATTATCGCTCAGACATTGTAGCTCAGAGAATTATTTAAAGGATTGTACAATATTTAAATTTATTTTTAAATTATTTTTTTATATATTTGAATAATCTGGCCCATGCATAATTAATTCTTTGTTGCCAAAGAAAATTAAATAATACAATACACTCTCAAAGTAATCAATGGATTTAGTTTTTTTCTTTTTTTTTAGTTTGTTCTTACCACACAGCTTCAGTGAACAGCAAATTAATTAAATTTATGAAGATTATGACAGTTTTTACTTTAAAAAAATTTTAAAAATTGAACAGAAACATTTTTTAAACATTTTTATGAACTGATTCACGAATATCTAATTTTAATGAGTTTTTCCATATTGTATAAACACTTTTTCATCGATAGAAAAAGATTTTACAACGAATTAAAATAATTTTATAACAATTCATTCAAAAATTATGCGCCATTTATTTATTTTGTGAAATAAAGTGCATTCCTAACTATAAGAGAAAAAAATGTGATTTATTTTCAAAAAAAAATAATAATATATTGTTTCTTAGAATAACTTAACAAATTAGCTTTCTCTCTAAAATAATGTATACTTTAATTTTCTCTTTTATGAGTGATATCAATATATAGCATTCAAAATAAGGGTAAATATAATGAAAAGTGCATGAAATTTTATTTTATTCTGAAAAAACATTTGTATTTTATGACTAATAAAAATGTATATTTTTATGAATATATCTATCAACCAAAAATATTTAATTAATTCTCATACGCTTAACAAATTTTAAATTAATGACTTTTTATTCAAATTTTAATCAAAATATTTAAAAAGTTGGAAGTTTTTAGATGTCTTTAATTGTATAGTAGTTATGATGCAATATTAATTATTCTGTATCAAAATCTATATACAAAATTCATTTAAGGAGTTTTTTACTAAGATTATGAAAAGAATCATTTTATATATCCCCAAGATAAAATAAAGCTAAAACTATACATAAAATTTAGACGTTACAGTATTATTCTTGTTAATTTAATAAGGATATTTATTTTGAAACAAAATTACTCGAAACATATAAAAAATACTTTACAATATAAGTCTCATAGGAACTGATTACATAAATTTGAATTATTCCTAAAAATGTTTCGATGCATTGATTTTGAAGAATTAATTTTTATCAAATTTGATCCTATAACTAAATTGAATCTCATGAAATATATACAATGAGTTTGATTAATCTAAGTATATAAATTTCTTATCATTTAATTCATTCTTATCATTAACTTAACGATAAGATAAGTATCTTATCGTTTCTTAAATTTCGACAATGAAATGCTGTCAGATATTTTAACTTCAAAGTAATTTATGTACAAAAAATTTGATATTTTATAACTCTTAGAATAATATATCAAAGATTAGTTATGATACATTTAGATTGCTTATTACCATTTTTCATTTACAAGTTCTTTTCAGCTTATCATGAGAAGGGAAAATATACTCGAAAGAAATCACAAGAAGTGGTGATTAACTTTTTTATTGCCACTATATTTTACATGTTTGTTCTTTGGCGGTAGATTTAATCAGGCTTACGAACAGTCTGTTAAGGCACTCACTTGCATAAACCTCTGGTTTTGTGATAGGGTTGGCTTCACATCACTAACGTCTCATAAACTGCCATATACGTTATCAATGACAAGTCAATTTACACATCACTGCGTCCAGATCTTTGCATGGAACTTTTGCAGTTCCATCTAAAACATCACCCCCAACGAAATAATTAGAGTCCATCTTTCCATCGGCGCTTGCGGGCCAGACCATATCGCGCTTAAGAGTGCGGTCCATTAGAGGAAGCCACGGGCATGAAATAGCAGTCGCCGGACCGTTTTCCGGAACCATTAGCCACACCAGTTCCGCACCTAACGTACCAGAAAACCCACTTTCCGATAACACTTGTACTGGTGGGATAAAGGGGGGAAGTTGGATGTGGGGGTGGACAGCAGGGTGCTCTCTTCCTAATGGCAGGCAATTAAACAGCAGTCCTGTCACTTTTCATTGGACGTGTGAAGTGATGCGAAGGACAGCCGATCTCGGGCCAGAGAGCAAGGGGCAAAAAAAATACAATCAATAAATTGCTTGCCCTCGCAATGCTAATGACAAGTTTGTATCGTTGGACAAAGGGATTTGAAAAGGGGGGTTGCTGACTAAGAGAGAAATGCGATAATGACGAGTGGAAAATGCGATGGCAAGTGCGGATTGATGTTTTGTTGGGAGTAGAGATATCAGATGGAGAGAGAAAATGCATTTTAAAAATTGCGACTTCTTCTCCATTAATTACGAACTATTTTCCTATATCCAATATGACCTTAACATTTATACTGTACCCAATTAATTATTTTTTATACCTATGATAATAAATTATCAACAATAACTCGCAATGATGATAAAGTATCTCAATAATACAATTTAAATTAAACACTCAATGTATAACTATTGAGTTATTACATTACTAAACTCCATAAATTTTAACTCTTTTAATTATGGATTCTTTTCATAAATGAAACTAATGAAAAATGATAAATTTTGAAATCAGTTATTTAAAAATAATTAAAAATAAGTGTTATTTTGACTTATACTTTTAAAATATTTTATAAATTCTACTTCAGACTTATAATAAAAAAAAAACTTAAGAAACTAGAAATAAATTAACAGTTTGATTTGTTTAATTTTAAAAAAAGTCATTTATCTAATTTTGACACTGTGGTTTCATACGACTGTGACAACCTTCAAATATTTATGATAACTTGATATAATTATTTTTTCCCATTATTTAAAAAACTGATTTCTTTCTTAGCCAAGTATAACTATATCACATTATTTTTAAAATAATTTATTATACAATATACGCCTGTAAATCAACACGTAAGAAGTTTTACAACTTTTCTTACGTGTAAAACGATTTACTATTTCGGTATAAAATGGAAAAATGGAATGAATTTATTCCAACAAAAATGGACCTTAATTTATGAAACCAGTTAAGAATACCTTTAAGTTAGTTTAACCAGCACTGAATATATATATATATATATATATATATATATATATATATATATATATATATGTCGACCAACTTGTCTAGTGATCAGCGTTCCTGACTACGGATAAGGAGGTCCTGGGTTCGAATCCCGGTTCGGGCATGGATGTACACTCTCTCTATCAATCCTGTCTTTGTCCTTTCCTCGTTTGAATGAGGTGTGAATGGTTGCCTACCCTATAAACGGGTACTTATGGCATGTGTGTACTGAGGAAGTCGGTCTCCACACCAAAATATGGTTCAGTTGGAAAAGTGGAGCAGAGCACCCCATGTTGCCAGCCTAGCTGGCAGATGACAATGAATGAATGAATATATATAAATAAATAAATAAATAAATAAATAAATAATATATATATATATATATATATATATATATATATATATATATATATATATATATATATATATATATATATATATATATATATATATATATATATATATATATATATATATATATATGTAGTTCATAGATAGATAATTTCTTAAGAAGGAATTCACTTTCTAAAATGTTGCTTCTAGATTGAATGACATTTTAATTGACTTTGTGAATTCCTTGCCTTTGGCATTCATTAAAATCTCATATTACAATTTTTTTACCAACCACACATACAAGATTATAAATCTAAGCTTTTTAGTTCATTTTCTTTCAGAGTAATCAAATGAAATCTAATAGCTTAGAAATTTAGACTCAAAATAAATTATTTGATATGAGACAGATATTTTTAATTGGGAAATAAAAAAATGACCTATAATTAAAATAAATACTAGCTAATTACAGAATGAACGTTTCACTTTCTTCTTCTCTTCATTTATTAAATTTAAAAAAATGGAAATGTACACGAGATTACATTTGTATAGGAAAAAAATATTTTTCCCTAATACGCCATTTTGCGTAATGATATAGCGATGTTTGTAATTTCATTAAAATTTATGGTACAATGATCTTGTATAAATCAAATACTTTTTGTGAATAAATTTGTCAATAACTAAGGGCTTAAAGCGTATGTTAGTTTTCAATTGATGTTTTAATTAAAAAGCATTTTTATAACATGTAATGGGTATTACATTTCATTTGCCTTTTTAACATTCTCTTGCTTCAAAACTAAGTGAATAAAAAATGCTTAAAGAAATTCTATGTTAAAACAGTTAGCAGATGTAATTAGTCATATGCATAAGGTTACATATGTGATTAATTTAATGTGTAACCATCCTTGTAATTTATTACATTGGTTAGTATAGTTTCAGTTAATTTTTTAAACATGATTTAACTAATTTATCTTCATTAACTAGATAGAAATTGTCTAATGCATTTAAAAAGATATTCTATGAAAACGTAAAATTTTTTTTCATTTGTAATAAAAAGTTTTAATAAATTCGCATTACAATTTTTTAGTTAAATAGTGAATCTTTTATTTGCACATTAATTACAAAATACTCTTCATAAAATCCTCAAAAAAGTAAATTTAGCGATTTCATAAAAAATATCCTCTTAGAAAAAGCGCATATATAATATCACGTATTATGATAATTTATCTTATTATTATTTATTATTTTTTCAAATTATTTAATATTCAAATATTGTCTAAAAGTCATATTTTGATAGTTTAATCCAAACTTATGATGTTTTGATGATTTATAGTTTGTATTTTATTGTTTCATGACGTAATTAACAAGAAGAAAGTGTTGCGATACAAAATTGTATATCATTTCAAAACGATTGTTTTCCACGCACAATTACAATTTCTTATTTCTTAATATTAATTTATATTTTAGATAAAGACCCTATATATTAAAATGAAAACTAATAAATTTAATTATGCATTTCAGTTTAAAGTTACCCACTAAAGTCATTTCCAATCTGTTTTTGTACTTTTCTGCTTATTTTTACCACATTTCAGCATTTTACATCAAAGTTTATAAAATTATATTAAAAAAAATATGATTTAGTTTGCAATAGAGCGATTATCAATAGGATTTAGTTTACATTAAATTTTTGTATAGACAACTATAGCAGAACAAAAGGCTTGTATCTCAAAACTGAGAAAGGCAGCCTATGGCAGGAATAAAGCTTAAATACTATTAATTGTGCAGGAAAATAAATATAGATATACTAATGATTTTTTTTTGAAGTAGAATTGAATTTCACCAAACGTACATTAACATAGTCATTCGTGTAATATAAAAATTATTTCATCCATCTTTCTGAAGAAACATTTATTTATTTAGTACATTTATTTGATAAAAATACAACATATATAACATTAAGAGTTTAAGAAACAGGATGATATATTTTTTTAAATATTCTTTTGAGCCTTAATGAATATAACATGGAAATGTTTCAAGAGAAAAGCTCAGATTCACTAAATATTGAATTTTAAAATCATGATTTCATAGTGAAAATTATGTTTCTTTTTTACAAAAAATACCAGTTTAGAACATCTTAAAGAAGTACTTTATACAAAAAAAAAATAAATAAATTTACGAATGATTTTTATATAAACTGGCTCGAGTGATCATAAACTTAAATGAGTAAAAATTTAGCTTGATTAATAATATTCAGAAATAAAAAAGTAAAAACTTAACGAAAAAATTACACTTGTAATTATTCAAACTGTGTTGAGAATGATATATGAACAATATAATTTTTTTAAATGCATGTTTATTGAATTTGAGGACTCCATATATTAAAATTAATTTTAATACCATAAAATTAAAATCATATAAATACTTGCTGATTTAATTTTATCTCATTTATCAATCAGAATATCGAAATTATGATATAGCTATTTGAAGGACAACAATCTAAAAAATTTGAGTACTTTTATAACACATGTGATGTGATTTCTGTATTCAAACTTCTTATTTCATTTATACTGTGGAAGCACATGATACGTCAAATTCCTAACCAATATTATTCATTACATCATAACTCATTACAAGGACATATTGAAAAGTAAATTTGGAAGTTTCATGAAAACACCGTGAGTTATAATTCCATACAGTAGGTATATTTGCTAAGATAGAGTTTTTATGTCTGTTAAGAAAATGTGTAAGTGTGTTTATGTGAGCTTAGTTGATTTTCAAATGTTTAGAGTTCTCACCTGAAGTTCAGCGGCTTCTGATAGAAATTCTTGTCTTGGCAATCAATCAATCAATCAATCATTGGTTCGGAATTCCCTTCAAACTGTAGGACAGTTAAATTATCTCTCATCTATAAAAGGGAATCTTAGGGTGACAAAATAATGAGTAACTAAGTACATACGTCAGATGGTAAAAACTGATTTATTTAACTGATTTCTGAGTATCTAAATATTTTAAGTAAAACTGAACTAACTTAAAATATTATTTTTTTCAGTGAAGGGATATATTGTATTTTAATTGATTGGTATCCTAAAGATGCATAAATTTTTATAAGTAAAACTGAACTAACTTATAAAAATTTATGCATTTGTAGGATACCAATCAATTAAAATACAATATTTATATATAATTATATATAATAATATATAATTAATTTACAATCAATTAAAATACAATTAAAATACAATACAATTCACTGAAAAAATAATATTTGTAACAGTGTATCATTTTTCTTGGATATTTTATATGCTCGTTTTCTACATTTATTTACACATCGAAGAATAAAAAATTTCTGTTTGTTCTATTTTGACTGAAATAAAAATTTAAATACATAAATTAAGATATTTTTTATAATACATGTGTAAATGTATTTTTATTTAGTTTCGGAATCACATCATTTTCAAAAATTTTATGAAAAATCATGAAATCGAATCGATTTGGCAGAAAATAATTTAAAAAAATAGTGTAGATTCGAGAGGTACAATAAATATACGTCAGATAGTTAGACATATTTAATAAAAATGAAATAGGAGTTATAAAAGGGAAAACTTTTATCGGTAACAAACTCGAAAATATAAAAGTTTCGTTTGTGACATAGAAATAGATGTCTTTACAATCACGTAGGCCTATGGTTTGTGTTTCATTGACTGGGAATTCCTATCTTGCAAATAGAATATAGTCATGAACACTTTAAATGAGAATAAATCAGACGGTAATTCATTTGTAAACATCACTGTTTAAATGCACAAACACTGATCAGTCCCGCTTCAGTGTAGAATCTGAAAATATAAGTAACTCATCTCGAAAAAAAATATCACTCTAAATAATCCTGGTTTTTGCATGAAAGTGTGCATTATAGTGGATTTAGTAAAATAGTAAAAGCTGCTATTTCCTTTACAAGTAGACTTGTTTGTAGATTGTCAGAAACGCCGACCGATGGCTGAGTGGTTAGCGTGCCTGACTCCTGAGCTGTGGTTCCCGAGTTCGAATCCCGGTTCGGCATAGATGTTACTTTCTCTTTGGGTTTCTCTGTCTTGTCTTCTATGATGATGTATGAATGTGGCCTTTCCCATATGCGGGTTTCCGGTGATAGGGCTCGGGTAAGGCTACTCGCCTCCGTGACTTGGTTCACAGGTACCCACTGGGTAACAACAAATGAGTAGTAGCTTTCCGTTTTGTGTTGACGAAGGATTAGTCACCCAAGTGCGCACCGTTATTAAAAAAAAAAAGATTATCAGAGAGAGAGAAATGGAGCACTTACTGATCACTGATATAGATATGAGATTCTCAGATTTATTTTGATGTTTACCTTGGAATAATTGAGAATGAATTTATTGTCTTGAATGATCGCGCGATAAGCCACTTCGTGTTTGATTAGTTAACAGATGGATTTTGATGAAGAAATCATTCGAATGGATTTTCCAGCATAATTCCCAAATGCTAATCCAATAAAATGTTTTATGTAAAAGGATGCTAGTTGTTTATTATCCCCCAAAACAAATTCTGCATTTGGAAAGTCCTCTTCCGTGGGAATGGTAGAATATACGAAACGGGGGAGGGTACTGCTAACTTCACTGATTTTATTTTCAATAGGTGTGCAAAATTGCATTTGTTAGTATCCTTTAATTGAACTCGCTCTTGCTCGAATTATCACATTTTATTGTTTCTTTGTTAAATATACAGGATTTTTTTCTTGTTTACAAAGAAATATCACCAAAGACAAATTTAAGGAAATATTTGTTTGTTTTGTTGCATGTACTCATCAAGTCACTACACCTATCCATCATATATCAATCACTAAAATATTTCCTCATTTTTTATATGAAAAAGTCATTATATGCCTTAATTGTTTTGAGCAGAATATTATCATCGTTAAATTTTGGGAAACATTTAATCATATTTTCTTTTTTATCGGTTAAAAATAATTTTCTACGAGTAAGAAAATAATTTTTAACCAATCATATATTTAACTATTAGTATACTATTAAAGAGATAAAGAATATATTATAGCAGTTTCTGATAAAAAAGTAAATCAAGATTTTTTTTTCTTAAAATGATCCTAACAAAATTTTTCTGGGAATATCCATATAACATATTTACTTGTTTTTTTTTAGCCTTGAGCATTTTATCATGAAATTTTAATGTAACTAATATCTATAAAAATATTTTCTTCTATTACACACTCTTATGTGTAACTAATGAGATAATTAAAGTTTCAGCCAATTTTTTTCAACAGAAATTACCTTCTTTTTTACAGTTAATTGACCTATATTCATTTTCCAAGTTAAAACCTTTCTTCATTATTTCTTAAGAATTTTTTTTCAAAGGAAGCTAACCGCCAATTTTATAGCCCAAACTCAGCATAATTATGATAAAAATAAGAAGTTTATAGAAGAATGGGAGAGATTCCTATAATATAATTAGTAAAACCTGCTTAAGTTAAGTTAGTACGTTATAGGACGGTCACATAAGAATTCTCTAGTCTAAATTACCATTATTTTTACCCTGAAATCAGAATTTATTATTTTAATATGAATTTCGATTCACTGAAAATGTGTCAAAGAATTTTATTTTAAATTGTTTATACCCACAAATTATATTTTTCCCATCAATATTTAAATTTCTTACTTTATTATGTAAAATTATTCTCTTTTCTATTAAATAAACCATAATCTTATAAGCAATTGATTATATTTTCAAAAGTCGACATTGCATTAATTTATTACACTTTAAAAAATGAATGTTTCTTATCCCTTAATTCTTTACGACTCTATAAATAACAAATTTTGAGTTACAAAATCCAATCTAAGCTACTTAAATGGGTTTTTACTGAAAATCGCTTATAATCTCATTGACTTGTCATCGCAAAGAGTATTTTGAATTGAAATTTTCTCTTTGACAATAAAGCGCATCACATTGTTTGTATTCGATACTCGAAAGGAGGAGATGCCAAATAAATGAAATCAACATCCGAATTTTCATCTAAACTTGATGACAGTCTAAGCTTTATTTAAAGATTTTATCCGCGACACGTCCCTTTCGAAATTAATGAAAGCCAGATAGATTCTTAAATTAAAAGGAAGTGTAAAGCTGTCAATCTTGGAAAATTTCAATATTCCGTTTAATTTATTTCCCGTTTGACAGTTAAGTTGACTTAAGTGCAATCAACAGTAATTAAAGTAAAGAGGGAGATGCTTAGCGAGAATTGAATTTGAAGTGAAAAAAAAAAGTCTATAGCTCATCATAACGAATTGCTATTAAATTAACTGACTCAAACTTTCTCTTGATTGTTTACAGTATCATTCGCGCCTTTGCGTTTAAAACAGTTTCAAGTATAATGAATATTTCTAGGGGAACTTTTCTAATCTAAATGTGACAAATGGGTAATAATTAAGAGTAAATGGGGCAATTCGTTTGAAGTTGCTTTTTAAGGAATTGGAGAATTTAATAAAATTAAAATAAATACACAAATTACGATGTTTTTAAGGACATTGGGAAAAATGGTCGTCATACTTTTTTTTATTTTATATATTAAGTAGAATAATTAAGTCCTTAGAGTGATTTTTGAAAATAGTTAAGATATTACATTACTTTTTTTATTTTGTTAAATAATTTTGTATTATGACTATACAAAAGAAATAAGAGCGTTTTCTTTTTATGTATACAAGGGGATCGTCTATAAATTTATAATTGTTATTTAATGGATATTATCTTAATTATAAGTTTTAATTACATAATTTATAATTACATAAGATTTAAATTTATATAGATTTTAAATTTTGTAATTATTAGCTAAATTAAACTTTGTAGTTAAAGCTTAATTAAGTTGTTGCAACTGTTTTTTTTATATTCTTTGTCTTTTATTTATCTTTACTCTTATCTTTTTTATTGTAACTGTTCATAATCTGAAATTAGAAATAAAAATAACTTAATTGAGTTTATAATTAAATAATTTGAAATTTATATAAAGTTTAATTACATGTAAATTTTAAATTTGCAAACTACTGTGAAGACTGAACCGTGAGCAAAAATATAAATGTAAATAAAATACAAATACTGTTGTTTGAAATTACTATACTTATTTAAAAGGCATAAAATACCAAGTGCTTGCCGCAAAAAAATTCACAAAAAGAATTTTGCAAATCATTTCTTCGCCCGATTGTTTTATTATTATTAAAAAACATATAGCCTATAAGTAAGTATAGCGCATGCGCACGAAATACACAATGTTGGTATACAGAAACAAACAAGATGAGGAATAGTTAAAAAATTGCATTAAGGAATGATCAAATAAATTTAAATGTAAGCAAAGCTAAATCATGATCATTAAACTTAAATACAGATTTAATATAAGAAATTATAATTTTTGAAACAGAGAAATATTTGATATCAGATTTCAAATCTCTTCAAGTTTGAATAAATAACTCTACATTACCTAATAAATTACTTCGTTTTTACATATATTTGTTTGATTGCTGATTGACTTAAGCAACATGTGAAATGATAAAGTACTAAAAATTCTACAATAAAAGGAATATTAAAAGCTATCTTCAAAACAAAGTCAAATGCTCTATGGAAGATGCTTTAATTTTTCCTTAAGTATTACTTTAATTTTAAAGCTTAGCGATACCTTAAGTATTACTTAAGGTATCGCTAAGCTTTAGAATTTTTAAGAGTTACTTAAAAATTCTAAAGCTTAGAGATAAAAAAAAATACACCATCCACATATAACAATACAGGGTACTTTTCCATTTCGCTGGCGCAGGCGATAAAGTCGCCAAAAATGATACAACCGGCGCTAGATGGAATATCTCCACTGGTAACCTTTTACTGCTACGTTTCCAAAACATATGACGGCCTTTTACTATCAACGACTTTATTTCAACTCTTTTTTTTCCATTACATAATTTTATGCTATGTTGCTATACATACAAATTTAATAATTTCATAAAATCTCTCTAGAAAAAATCTGATTTTAAAAATGTATCTTAAAAAATAATAATCGTAACAAATTCACATAAAAAATATTTAAAAAAAATAATAAGATTTTGAAATATGCATCATCCGATAAGTTGTAATCTAATATAATAAGTAAATAAATAGAATCCATCATTCCACGCATAGCGTGAACACGAGAACAACAATTAAATAAATAAATTTAAAAACTTTTATATAAAACAACATTATTTAAAAAAATTTTATGTGTATACTGTGTGTTGTCGCTAATTGGCGACTTAAATTTCGCTTGGCGGGATTTGCGCCGGTGAAATAAAAAAGTACCTAATACAGATTTTAATCTTATTTTACCATTAAAAAATGTCACCAACACATATAATAATATATATCCGTTAAAGTTATTTTTATCACACACTGTGGCCACCTAAAATACAACACTAAAAATATATAAGAGAAATTACAGCAAAATTATTTTGCAAATAATACGTAATACAAAGACCAAATAATTGAAATTACCAGCTTCATGTAAAATATGGAAAATGATACATTTAATAATTAGTGTATCCAACATTTATAGCTATACAGCAACCACGCTTTTCGGTACGAAATCAAAAATCTTTGCATATTTGTCTAGGTTGTAGCAATCCATGTCAGCCAAAGTTGATCAGTTATAACAAGTTTTAATGTATACTGGATCAGTTGTTGCGCAAGCCTTGACAACAAATTTGAATTCGGTGATAGGTAGAGGGAAAAAACAAGTGAAAAAAAAAACAATTCAAACCAATCGGTAATGAAGAATTCTTGAATATTGCGCGTCAAGTGTGGTTGTGCATTATCCTGCTGGAAAAAGTCTGATGACAAGCACTGAAAGTATTAGAAGACCACTTGCTTCAACATCTCAGAGATGTGACTATAGCTGCTCAATGCACTCTAGAGGGATGACGGAATGGAATCGAGTACCACTCCAAACCATTATACTCATTATAGGAAATGTGTAGGTATGCACAGCGGAACAGTTCAGCAGTTTATTACATTGGAGCCTTTAGATTCAAATCCAACTACCAGTGTGTTTCAGGCAGAATTGGGATATGTTAGTAAAAAATTTGTTGTTCCGTTTCATTTTCCTTATCTGTTATTCATTGCATCATCCTCAACGACTGTGACTTTGTGCTAAAGGTAAACAGAGGAATGGATAACATTTCTCCATTGACCATAGCGAACATTCTATTCAGCTACATAGGTTGCCGAATGGTACAAGTGGACTGACTCTTCATGGTGCATAGTCGAGTGAATTTGTTTAGCTATGGCTCATGAAGTGACTAAGTTTTCACTTCCGGAATGATTTTATCGAATAAATAGAGTTTATTATGTTAAAGTAATTTAATTTTATTTCTCTTTTTTCTGTTAAATACTTTTTTCCAATGGTGGGCACAAGAGGGTTGAACCCTTCGCCACAATAAGGCCAGAGACTGCTACTCATTTGTCTTACCAAGCGGGCACCTGTGAACCAAGTCACGGAGGCGAGTAGCGCTACCCGCGCCATACCACCACAAGCCTGTTTATAGGGTGGGCCACATTCATACAACATCGCAGAAGAAAGCTCAGAGAAACAGAGAGAGCAGAGAAGGAAAGAAACATCTATGCCCGAACCGGGATTCGAACCCGGGACCAACAGCTCAGGAGTCAGGAATGCTAACCACTCAGCCAATCGGTCTCGGCCTGTTAAATACTATAAGTTGGGATTTATCAGCATTTATATTTATTCTCCATTTACTGCACCAGTTTTCGATGTTAATTAACGCATTTTGAAGTTTATGAATAGCATTATTCGGCCTCATAAAATCAGCTATATCTGCAGTGTCACCTGCGTAGAAAGCAATTTGAATTGAGTTATTGTCCCAACCAGGGAAGTCATGGGTGAAAAATAGGTATAAGATTGGGCCCAGGATGCTACTTCGGGGGACTCCAGCTTTGATGTTCAGAGTAATAGAGTTTTCATATTTGTATTTAATATGGAAGAAGCGATGAGTTAGATATGAGGTGATGAGTAATATTATATCAGTGTTTATGTTGAGTTTTATGAGTTTGTATAGTAGGCCTTCGTGCCATACTTTATCGAAAGCTTTTGCTCTGTCGAGCATGACCATAGCTGTATACACATTGCGATGAATATTTTGACCATTAATCTCAGCAATTATTATGAATTGTTTAACAGTTGATAAGTTGTTTCTGAAGCCATATTGTTGTTTCGGAATTAGGTGAAGATAACATTTAATTCTATTATAAATTATTTTTTCAAATATTTTTCCTAAAACTCGGAGCAGGCTGATAGATCTGTAGTTTTCCGATATTCTGGGATCTTTTCCAGGCTTTGGGAAAAGAATTATGGTAGCAGTTTTCCAGATTGTAGAAAAATTTGATATTTTAAGGCAGTTATTATAAATATTATATATATATATATATATATATATATATATATATATATATATATATATATATATATATATATATATATATATATATATATATATATATATATATATATATATATATATATATATATATAAATTGGATAAAGTTTGTGCAGATAAAGGATAAAGCACTTCAGATAAAAATATTTTTATATAATGTATTCATAATTTTAGAATAATATTTAAACTGCCTAATAATAGAATATTAAATCAAAAAAAAGTGTGATAAAATCAAATCAAATTTGTTCTTTTATCTAGTATTTTTTGAAGTTAAACAGAATAAAATTATATAAGTTGAAGCAAGTCTTGCATCAAATTTTGTCCATGGAAATCAGTAATATCTTTTTCGATATCAATAATTCTTCTGAGAATTCCGTCGAACTGAAATAATCTGATCATCATGAATAAGGTAATGTATTTCATATGAAAAATTCGTTATTATGAGTTGACTTCTCCAAATATGTTAATCTAAAAATTCATTTTGATTTGAATTGCTGGTCTCACTTATCTGAAAAGAAAAACAGAAAAGGAAAATAACGAAGAAAAGCTGAAATTGTTTCACGGAATTCTTTTACAATTGGGAATTGAGGAATTAAACGTATACGAAACAATTTAGTGAACTTCTAAAGTGTTTTCAATAAAAATATACGAATAAAAAGGCTATAGAGTTTCTCTATTCTTTTAGTAAAAGTTCTAAATTATATTCGTGTTAAAAATATAATATAATGTTTCCGAATTATATTATAACTATAAAAAATTATATATTTCCAACGAAATTAATAATTTTTTAATTAATTTTAAATTTTCCTACTTATCACCGCTTAAATGTACTCATATTATTTTTATACGTATAAATATTATATTATGTTTATACGTAAAAGTTATGTGAATAAAATCTCGATTCAGTTCTTGTGTATAATTTGGCACAGTGTTGTGCTGAGTTGAGCTGTACGGAATGAAACGAAAATCAAATCAAGATGTTGGATTTCGCCTAACTCAAATCATTATATTAGTATAATATGACAGTTTGCGTACAATAAATAGAATATTTAGAATGTGTTTAAAACATTTTAATGTCTAAAAAATTCAAAAAATAATACTTAAATAATATAATTAATGGTTAGAGGCGTTCATTTCATTTTAGGATCATTTCCAATGATTTTTTTATGTGTAGGAACTTCGAGAAAATACAAGGACAATTTTATGGCATTTATAGTCATATATATCCAAAATTAAAACTATTATCCATCCCTTTTAATCATCAATGCTTAGATACAGCATTGTGGGCCACTCAACGGTCAAAGACCACTGAAAATTATTTTAATATCCGGCATGTAAATTGCCCTCCGGAAGGACTTTTCATAGATAGTGTGCTTTATTCCCTTATCACAAGATAGAAAACCAGGAAAACTTCTAAGCATCCATGATACAGATGGGCACGCAGGAGGAAGATACATAATATTAGTATACCGTAGTTCAAAAATGGCTAGGATAGAAGCCAGGACTACATGCTTCAAAGAGGGCTATTCTAACACTAACTTCTAAATAATGCTTAACACACTGCTGGCCACCGTAAATACAATACCCTGAAGGAAGCATGCAAATAACATTAAATTTACAGCATGCATTAGCGCAGGTGAGATATGCAAACGTTTAGAATTTCAGCGCAGACGCACATCACGCGGGCCTGTGGCGCCAATTCACAGTGCTATTTAAGGCTTGGTATTTTGACGATTTCAAGTTCGGCAACTGTGTTTTTCTTGTGGTTTTTATAAATCAATGATGCCTCATAGAAAACAGAGATCATTTTTAATCAAGTGTCCGAGTTCGACAGAGGAAAGATAGTGGCCTACCGAGATTGTGGATTATCTTTCAGAGAAATCGGTGTCGTATTTTTCGGCACTAAGCAACTGCGATGCGTGTTTGTGATCGTTGGATCTAGAAGGGTACGACGGACCGGCGTGTTCGATCGCATCCATCTCAGTGTATCACTTCAAGCAAATTGTGCGCAAGGCAGTGACGAAGCGCTCAGCCACATCACGAACCATAGTACAGCACATTCAGTCTGTAACGCATCATCCAGTATCTGCGTGTGCCATTCGACGCCGTTTACAGCAGAGTGGTCTGTCCGCAAGACGTCCATTGCTTCATCCACCCTTGAAGCAGAACCACAGACGTCTCCCCCGCCAATGGTGCAATGAAAGAAGTATGAGGACGGAAGAATGGAATCAAATTATCTTTACTGACGAGTCACGCTTCTGTCTGCAACACCACGATGGTCGCATTCGAGTCTGGAGACACCGTGGAGAGAGGATGCTGAACAGCTGCGTTATACACCGCCACTATGGTTTTGCACCGGGTATTAGATGTCAGTGGCACACTCCTCTAATGCGTATTGCCGGTACTTTAAACAGCCATCGTTACATCTTCGAGGTGTTGGATACAATTGTCCATCCTTACTTTCAGGGGTTGCCCACAGCCATATTTCAACAGGATAATATGCGATCGCATGTGGCATGCATTGTCCAATGGTTCTTCGTCAATCACCATATTGAATCGCTTCTCTGGCTGGCTCGATCTCCGGATATTTCGCCGATCAAAAACATGTGATAAATGGTTGCTAAACGATTGACCCAGATTATATCCCGAGCTACCACACCAGACCAACTCTGGCAACGGGTGGAAACTGCTTGGTCTGCTGTATCCCAAGAACACATACAAAATCTCTTTGAATCAATGCCGTGGCGTTTGGCCGATCAGATGATTTGAATAACAAGAAATAAGGTCCAATTCAATTTATAATGTATATATATAACATCTGCTCTGTTCTATAGGGTAATTTATGATAGTATTGCAAAAATGTCTGTGGAGCCAAAAGTCATATGGCGTGATATTATAGTTGAAACATGTAACACTGAAATATAACTTACATTTAAATATTTTAATGGTCAACTTAGATATCCATTTGTATCACTATTTTTAAAATTTGAAGTTTTTTTTAAATAACTGATTGAAAACTCATTCTTAGATTAAATACGTATTTTATAAAATACATTGCTTTAGAGCATCAAATGTTATATTATCTTAATAACGGCAATAGAATATATTAAAATTTTAATACATTAATTTTCTTTCATAATCTTTATACACATTTATTCTTAAAAATATTTGACCATTAATTTCGATATTGGGAAAAAAATGACATATAAAATATTTGGTGAGTAATTAATTGAGTTTTCATATTTTAAACGATATAAATTATTTTAGCATGAAAAATATTGATAATTTCTTATAAAAATTATTTTAGAGTCATGTTAGATTAATTGATACGTGCGTTTCATATGTTATCTCATATTCATTATTTAGGGTTAATCATGGTACAAATGCTTATATTTACTATTCTTATTATTTTGCAGAATAAATATAAATCTAAGTATGATAAAAAAAGAAAAATAAAAAACAATTGCTGCAAACAAGTACGCTTCACATAAGAATGACAGTCGCACTAAATTAACTGCATTATTTTCCCATTGAAATTCTTTGGAGCAGTGTACTAATTTATTCAAAATCGACATTAAATTTGCCTTCAGCTATACCAGTAAAAATGTTTTTTTGTAAAATAATGACAAAATAATTGTCTATTTATAATTCAACATCCTCAATACCAGTAAAGTAATGATTTCTTTATTGGCCAATCAAAATTCTTGTAAATTGGGTATTTCTGAATTCATTTTTGCTTGAGAAGAAATATTAAAAAGTAAAAACACTTGTCTGTCTCTGTTTCTACCCCCGAGGGAAAAGCCGCTGCTCTTGGAGACTCCTAACGCCATCTAGTGCTTATTTTGGAGCTAAAGGGTTTAATTAAAGAAACATTGCTTAAAGGCATGGAATTAAAAGGAAAGAAATAAGAAAATGAACAAGTGCTTTTCTTTTCTTAAATGGTGTGAAATATTTCTACAAGAGGATGCTCAACTGAGAAATATCGAATCTTTTAAGAGACATTTCAAAAGCAAGTTTCTTGTTTTGATAAATATATACTCTACAAGCTTTATAATTTCTCTTAATAAACATAAAAAAATATTGAAGAATTCAATAAATACGTTACTGTTTAAAATATTATTCTGTTATACTTAAATGCTATTTTTTAATTGCTTCGCTATAAAAATATCTATTTTAATCTATTCATCACGATTTGTAAATAAAATGTTGCAAAACCATAATTTTTATAAGCAAAAATTTATAGTTCACAATTTGCCTGTTTAATTTCTAACATAACACGTGAAATATTAGAATCGAGAGAATCAAGTATATTAAAAATATATTTTCACTAAAGTAAATATTTTTAAGTTTCATTTGTTTGATTTATAACATGAAAATTCAACCATTTAAGCATTAACTTAATTTCCTGTCTATGATAAGATTTGAAAAAAACACATATATTATCCTTATAAAAATTGTTTTTTACTATATCATTTAATAATGTATAGTTTTCTCCTTTGAACATAATGAGCTAAAAAAGTATAAATGTTTAAACTTTCTCATAACAATACTTTTCCAAACGAACGAAGCGATTTTTTTTTTATAAAATATTGACAAATACTATTTTTAAACATATAAACAATAATATTTTTGTTTTCTTCACGCTTACTTTTAAGTAAATGATTCCATACAAGTATTTTTAAATATACATTAATATTTCTCATTAAATATTTCTAAGAAATATATTTACAATATTTCTTGAAAATGACAATATGTCTACAATATAATATATTCTCATAAAAATCTTGTTTAGAAGCACTCTCATTATCTAAATAATATGACATTTATTATATATAAGAATTTTTATCATCCCTTTTTCCTGTTTTTGAGAAAAAGGAAATAAACTTCAATATTATTCGATCATAAACCCTTTTTTTATAAGGATACAAAAAAGTGAGCTGATACAGAAAACGTTGCTTTACATTTCTACTGATCTGCTGCATATATTTCATAAATAAAATAATCCCCATGCGCATTTTATTTTTAAAAAAATGGTAAAAAAAATTTAAAATACATGCTTTATAAGGAAGACATTTTCAAGAATAATGTAAGCAAAAGAAGAGATCAATGTAAACAAAAGAAGTAGGGAAATTCATTGATATTCCCAGAAATTATTTTCTTTAATATAAATATAAAATGATAAATTGCAAACAACACACATGCTACATAAAACAAATTATGACACTTAAGATTTATAGAAAGATTTTCAACATTTCGTATTCTAGTGTAAGTAAAGAAAAATACAGATTTTAAAAAGGGACGTAATAAATAGTATCAATTGAATTTACGTGAGATATTTTTAACTTCTCGATAATTGATTAATTCTATTATTTTGCATATTATATCTACAAATTTATGATTTCCCATTTTAAATAACTGAATGTGAAACAAATTTAACTCTTAATTATACAGGTGAAATTTGAATAATCATTCCTGTGTAAGCATTATCTAATTTGAAATAAATTTTGATTCTTTATATCTGCAATAAAATTAATTTTTGCTTATACTGAAACTATTTATTAACTTTAATTAACAAATTTTAATTTTTGGAAAAACATTGCTTAAAAATATCTTATTTAAAAAATCTTTTTTAACCTTTCTTTTTTGAAAAAACCTTTTCTTCAAAAAATTGAATTTGATGAAGTTTTAACTATTTTTAATTGAATCTATTTTATTCAATTTTAATATAAACTTTAATAACTGTATACAATTTTTATGTCTTAAATCATCGAAAAACCAATCACACTTCCTTTTTATTTGCACTATCACATTTCCAAAAACGTATTTTATTATTTATTCTGTCTTAAAAATTTCAAAACAGGAAACATTTCAACAAAATATGCACATCACATATTAAAATTTTGTACTTCACTTTTTTTTAATAATGACTACATAAATGTTGTAAATTAGGTAATAATAATTTCTAATAATATAAAGCCTTGTAAATGAAATTGAAAAATAATTAATTTTACTTATAATTCAATTTATTCTTAATAAAATTAATAGCATATTACTATTCATAAGATCAATAACTATAGATTTTCATTTTTCCACTTGCTTGTTCATCTTGAAGATTATTCTTTTTTCATAAAATCACACAAATAACCCATTCTTAAATTTATGAAATAACAAAATTTTCTGGGAAAATATGACAAGAATGCTTTTTTTAGAGCAATCGTATTAAGTTCAAAACAATATGCTAATAAGAAACAGAGATAATTTAAAATTCTCACAACAGCCAATATATATCATAAAAATATCATTAGATTTTATTTAAGGTAAATGAAAACCACAATCGTCCCCAATTTTCTATATCTGTATCAAAGAAAGAAAATAAAACACGAACCCAAAGAAATGAAAATTGCGAATATCACATTTTTTACAGAATAAACAATAGACAAAGAAGTTCTCAACATGAGTAATTAGGAAAGTAAATTCTACTTCCCCCGTCTGCCTCTTCCTAATCTACTTACTACTTTCCCGGAGGCAATAGGTAGAACCAAATGAAAAATTCAAGGAAATCAAACATGGTCGGCTTCCCCAATTTCGAATTTTAATATTTCAGGTACAGCAAACGCTTTCCTTGCATTTCATTCAGAAGAGAACTGCTACAGGAATAAAAAAAATGGCGACAAGAATACAAAATTAATAGGAAAAAAGTCAGTAATATTTACGAAAAATATAACTCAGGAAATGTGTGCAATATAAAAGGAAGAAAAGAAACAAAAAAGAAGCATCCGCAGAATTAAGTTAAGAACTTTCGCAAGTACTTAATTAATTGAAGAGACAAAAATTTATGAATTTCGGAATGAAGTTACTCCATCATAGCGTTTATTAATTTTCTTTTCTCGCCAGTTTTCATCGTTTCTCCTCCGCCATTAGTTCCATTTTCCAAATGTCGAAAGCTAATTTATTTAGGTATGATTATTAATCTAGCGAAAGAAGTTCCATTGATTAAAAATGGAAAGAAAGAGTTTTGTAAGTATTCTTTCTCGGCTAGTTTTAAGTTCTTCAATTTGGGATGAAGATAAAGAAATTAACAGTAGTATACATAAGCCAAACGGAATTCATTTCATTATGACATGTAAGAAGAAGTTGAATTTAATGCATTCGGATAGCTTTATAGAATAATTGGAAAATTAAATTACGAATTCATAAGTTAAAAAGGACTGATTAAATAGAACTTTTAAAAAAATCATTTCGCTTCAGTTATTAATTTTTGGTTTGTATGATGCTAATATAGAATATGAGAATTTTTTTTGTATAAAAAAATATTGGTTATGACAAATGACACAAAAGTCATGCCTAGTTTATTTAAATTTATGTCTAAGAGGGGGTTTCAAGATGAAATTTAGTCGTTTATATTAATACCCACTTTTCTTTTTATTTATTTTTTCTATGCTACAGAATACTAAATTTAGGTTTCTAGAAATTATATCAAAATAAATTGAAAGTACATAATACTTTTTTTGAACTTATTGTATTCCAAATAATTAAAAGTCAATTTCATGTCTCTATTAAGCGATCCAAATCATCAAAATAATTAATTTCCCTGACATGTTTAGTTAAGTTTTCCTTTTCCAAAGAGATACTTTTACTGTACTACTTATTGCTGATTTGCTGTTGTTGTTATCGTCTGCCAGCTAGGCTGGCAACATGGGGTGCGCTGCTCCACTTTTTCTAACTGAACCATATTTTGGTATGGAGTCCGACTTCCTCAATACACACATGCCATAGGGACCCGTTTATAGGGTAGGCAATCATTCACAACCCATTCATATAAGGAAAGGACAAAGACAGGATAGAAAGAGAGAGATAGTACATCCATGCCCGAACCGGGATTCGAACCCAGGACCTCCTTATCCGCTGTCAGATACACTGACCACTAGACAAGTTGGGCGGCTATTTGCTGTCATAGCATTGATTAAGCAAGGAATTCTTTGTTACATTTAGTATGCAGTCTAATTAACGAATACCATTGTAAAGCATTCGAAAACATGATATGCTTTTTTTCCGTGAAGACATTTCATTCTTATAGCTCACATTTATGTTTACTTAGGAAAACGAAAAAAACTCAAGTATTTACTACTACAGACAAAGCAGAAAATCTAATGACCATTTTCCTTTTTTTAACAATGACCGAGATCTCCACTTCTGAAGATTGCGATGGATTTATGAACATTTAGATAATATTTTGGCATAAATGATCCCCCTAGATAACAATTTTTAAAATTTTAAAGGTATTCCAATTGAAAACTCTGATATCATCAAAAATATATTAATCCTTATTTAAGTTGTGAAAGTAAGCAAATTTATAAATGTTAACAAATGCATTTATTTCAACTTTATAAGTCAATGTTAAAATTATAGTTTTAGAAGTCGAATCTCATTTTAGGACATGAAAAAGTCGAATTTAAATTAAAATACTGGTAAAAAAATCAGCATCAGTTTAAATCCAATAATAATATAAAACAAAAGAGCACATGCAAATTAATCTGGATTCATGCTGAACTAGTTTTAATTTATTTACTTCCATAGAACCATTGAAAAAGTTCATTATATAAATACAGTCCTGTATTATACAGTTATTGGACATTCAATCTTTTGACATATAGGAAAATAAAAACATAATCTATCACGAAAAGAATGAATCGTGTTAATGACTCATCACAAAACGATATTAACTCCGGTGAGCTACCATTCACTTTCCCACAATAACTGAATGCAGTGGAATAATTACTAATCGTGAACAATGCCAAATTAAGAAGAAACTGCCCAGTATACTCCTGATCGCCATTATTTTTTAATTCATTCTCGGTCTCACACTAGTTTCTTTCACTCGTGCAGGGACAGAGATAAGAATCTATGGGAAATAGCCCCTGGGCATTTTTAAAGGTGTTTTATTTTTATTGACTTAAGCCCCGGGTTTCATAGCGGCGACCGGTTCCTTGGGAGACAAGGATCATTTTATTTGATAACTGGGATGGCTGTGACCGTAACCTTGAAAACCGTCAAGCCCGGTTAATTGCTGAGCTCGGAAATCAGGTTCATTACACTTTCACTGCTTAGGTTCTCTGAATACAAAGTGAAAATTGTGCAGGTCCCCTTGATTAACATGGAAAGAAATACATTAAAATGCAGTAACAAAGTTTCTTTCTATGTCTTGTTTTTTTAATGCTAAAAAAGAAGTAATCAGACCTTGAAATTGCATGGACGTCGGAATATTGACGAACATTTTATGTCGTCTGCCTTGCATATTAATGATTAGTTTAGCAGATGATGGGACAGAAAGAGTTTCCAATTTATCTTAAAAAGGCTGATTATTCTTTAGTTAAAAAAATGCCTATATAAAACAAAATACACTAAAACTTTTTTTTTAATTCAAAATGTTGCCTTTTATTTATGTGGGAACAATGTAGGTCTTAAAACAAAATATAGTTTTAAATATTCAAATAATAAGTTTTCTGTATCATATTTTTCAAAATATGAAATATGAACTGGAAAATTGCTTATAAATTATTAAAAATCTATATTTTTATGACAAAAGATTGCAATGGAAACATAAAATAGTATTTTAAAGAAAAAACTGATCAATCAAAAATTTAGTAAGCTCTACAAAGATAATTGTATAATAGCACTTAAATAAAATAAATATTTTAAATTTTTATATAGCATCTGTGATTGTTACAAACTTAATTTTATAATTTTTTAAATGTTTATAAATGTAGCATATGCAAATGTGTAAGTATATATATCAAACATATATACATTAATAACACTTTTTTAAATAAAATTGTGAGCTTCAATAAATAATTTTCTGGATAAGAACTTTTTCTTTAGTTTCGTTTCAATTTTCAGGAATGAAATATTGTTTTAAAAAATTATGAACTTAAATTTGTGAGAAAGAAAATTATATTTCTCTGAGTATTTCTTAAAATTTTACTTGTGACGATAATTACCAATTTTATATTCGCGGGAGACTTCTTTAAATTTCTTTTAAAATTCAAATCCACGCACACATGTAAAATTTGAGTTTTATGAAAATTTTTATAGAAAAATCGCAAATTCTGAGTGTATAAAAAATGAATGGTTATTTATTAAAAGAAAATATAACGGAAATTATGAATTAAGAGGAAATAGTTTATCGATATAAATTTATCAGAATAAATCTGTAGTGCTCTGAGTAAATGATTAAATATACATGTGAATGACTAATGAAATGGTAATTTTTTATCCAATTAAAAACTTCTTCCTTTTTTATTTTTTGCTAATAAATATGGAAATAATTTTCTTATTTATTAGCAAAAATAATATTATCAAAAGCAACCATAATATAATATCATAAATTTTGTATATATCAGCCTACTAAGTCCGTCTTATGAGACGCATTTTCAATGGTAATTATGTACCTAAACTCAGGAAAAAATTATGACTTGTTCTTCTTCTTCTTAAGGTTGGGTTTGTATGTCGTTGGCACCTCTGCTTTAATCAGCATTTTGTACCATTAACTCCAAACCCAATGTTCCTAGTTCCAGTTACTCGGGTCACCCACTTTATTAATATAGTCCGATAACCCTTTAATGGAGTCTAGGTGTAACTCTCTAGTATGGATGATGCCTAAAGAAATTATTCTAGGGAAGGCAAGAGCCTCGCATTCGTAAATGATATGCTTGGCCGTTTCCTCTTGCGTATGACATTTCCTGCAGATAGGGTCTTGCTGAAACAGTCCCATTTTATGGAGGTGTTTTCTGAAATAGTAGTACCCAGTTATGAAGCCTACGATTAAACGTATCTTCTGCCTAGAGCATCTAAGAATTTCAGAGGCAATCCTCGCTGATGATCCACAGATCATGCTTTTAGCATGAGTTTGAACAGGAGTGTTGAGCCAAGCTTAATACATCTTCCGTCTCTCCCATCTAAGAACATTCGTTTTTGCGGTCTTCAAATTGATCCCGCAAAAAGGCTCTGGACCAATGGGAACAAAAGACGATCCTTGTTTTTATGATTTCTTAAATTTCTTATATTTACTAATTTGTAGCGATAGTTATTGGTTTGTTCGGAAGGTAATTTCGTTTTTCGTGAAAATGAAAAACGTATAATGAATAAATATCGTATTGCATTGCATGTTGTCCAATCTAGTCCAATAGCTTTTACCATCTTTCTGGAAGTAGCAATATATCACACTCATAAAGTGGTTGGTTTTTACTAGCAAAAAGCTAATCCAGGTGGGAAAAACAAAATTACTTTCCGAACAATCTAATATTATTTGCTCAAACTGCTCTCCTTCCATATCACGTACAAATCAGTTAAAACAAATTAGATGAATTGTGAAATACTTGAAAATTCAGTTTAGTTATAGATTTATTAAATATTGAATTAGAAACTTTTTTGCTGCCGTTTTGAAAAAAAACCGAAAGTAAGTTCACAGCAGTGGAAAGAAGCATACTTTCCAAAATTGAAAAAATGTAAATTTATCAATTTTTTTGTAAAAAAAATATTTTGTAATATAGTAGAAAAAAAGAGAATCTAGAGTTTTATGTATTTTCCTCTTTCCTCGGTGGTTACAGATAGTCATAATTTTAAAGGGTTAGAAAGAACACCACTCTCCTTTGTTCTTGAAGCAAGCAGAGTTTCGTAATTCTGTGCATATAACTTTCGTCACAATCAGTCGAAATCAGAATTGATTGAAGTTTAATTTAATTACAAAGTCTGCAATCAAAGTTTTGAACCGAAACATAAGTTACGTTTTAAATTAGTTCAACACTAACATCTAATATAAGTTTCATAATAGGATGTTAGTGTTGAACTTATTCCATTCAGTCTTTCTCAATTTATCATGCTGAAAATTTTAGCAAACAAACAAAATAAAGATTTTATTTTTACATACATAAAAATATAATCTTTAAAAGCCATATCATTCTTAATGTGCCATATCGTGTTAATTGGCTTCTACCTACATTAAACAAAGACATCTATTGACGAATTCATTGAAAACATTTTTATACATATTATCATTTTTGATTCTCCTTTTAATGGAATACAATTAAGAATAATTTAGATTACTTTCACTAATTCTTCAATTTTAGAAAATATATAGATTTAAATATACAGAATGATTGCAATTAAAGTTTCACTTATAAAAAGTTTTAAAGAAAGAGTCCATAGGTCAAAATAATTTTAAATTCATTTAATATACAGAAATAAAGGAAATTTGTCTTGCGAAAACAGTTCAAATTTGCGTTGTCAGGTGACGCGTTCTTGTGACAGATGTTCGTTTTTAGTAAACGATAGCTTTTGAAGCAATACGAATATCAAGAAGCTAATTAAAAGATATATAAAGAATTTACACACACACTCGGAACATAAATAAAGTTCATGAAAGAATAAAAAAAACTTTAGAAATACCAGTTAGTAAAATTGAAGAACACCAAAAAGGATCAGTTTTAAATGTCAAATTAGATTTTTTTTCAACAAAATGTATTTGTGTGAGGCGAGTTTATCACTTTATTTTGTCGTCCCCTTTTTTTTACAGAAAAAAGAATTCTGGAATGATAGAGAACGTTGTAAAATTTTCTATGGCACGATGAGTTTATTATAACATTTAAAATCATATAGGAGAATAGCAAAATTTTTGTGAGATGCTGCTTCTCAATAGATGGATGTAGGTGAAGCAGTTATGATTCTATAGTAGAAAGGCAAAATTATCAGTCAAAATTTCCCTGCAGCTTTGCCACCATAATCATCTGATCTTTATCCTTACTTTTTGTATTCTGAGGCGACCTATGGAAATCCTGCATGTAGAAATCCGCTTATCAACTTATTGGAAATTCATATAAACATAATGCATTTATAACGTCACTAATGATATACTGCGAACTATTTGGGAAATATGGTTCATCGCCATCTTAGCTAAAAGCAGATAACGATGACCAAAACGAACATTTGTGATTAAAATTGTATTATAGTATTCATAATTTCCTTTTCTTTGGTTGCGTGTGTGTTTCAAAGCAATTAATTTTTATTATTTTTTTTAATTTAGGATGGATTCCTGTTTGATAGATATATCTACGATTGTTGAATCTCTTCTGGAAATAAAATGTGACCTAAAATCTCAAACTGCCTTGACCAGATTCTCAAGTTGACATCTAAAATATTTAACGTTTGAACGTGGTACAAATAAATTATCCCACTTGTAAAAAATGCTTTCACCATCCAGCCTCACTGAAACATATTCTGGATTGCGTCGGACTTTCCCGGGAGGATTTATCCTCAGATTCCCTGCTAGTCACTGAGTTTCTAACTGTCAACAATTTATTGGAGTTGATATGACAAATGTCAGATGCTTATAGAGGATAAGCCAACAACAACAACGATTGTTAAATAATGAATAATTAAAAACCAACGATTTCATACCTGCAGTGCCAGCCTATTTTCATGTTAGGTGAAATTTTTAAATGCGAAAATCAAAAACATATAGTGTTTGATTAACTTTTTATTTGTAGTATAATGTCAACTCTGTCGGATATATTATCTTATTTTTCTTCTCTGTCAGAAAAATCTATTTCTTAACAGAAGTGTAGAAAGAAGATGTTCTTCTGTCTAATGTTTCATTCATTTACTATCTTAAAACCGTTAATTACCTTGTATAATTATGCTTGATATCTTGCTTAAAACGTTTACATTTATATTTTGATAGTCACTAATTAATTTGCAGAAAAATGAGTATGGATTCACAATGTTATTTCTAGAATGTAAGTAAGTTGAAATGAAATTAAATAAAATTTTGAATTTGCATATATATTATTAATTAGCTGATGTACCGGCTTCAGGGCTCTATTTAAATTATTTTGCATTTGGTTTAATAAATTTATGGGTGACACTTGATAGATAGATTGCTTACTTAGTTTAGACCTTAACCGAGAAAACATCTATTTAGATGTCAAGTATCGTGACTAATTATGAAATAAAAAAAATTTATTAATGTAATGAAAATAGAAGCAACCAAGGAATATCGGGAAAATAGAAGAATCTCAACAAATAAATTATATAAATTCAATAAAATATTTGAAAGAATGGGGAGTTATTTATGTATGTATAATTAATTGCAGCATAATGTGCACTAATTATTTTGTAACTTTTAAATAACAATCCTTCTAGAATAATTACTACAAAATCTTTATTTCAGAACCTTATCTACTCACATGATTATGACTGAAAAAATATGAATGAAATGCCGTTTAGGCAATGTAAGAAATCATAAAATTTTAGTAAATAAAAAGGTGAAATATTTATATATTTTGTGTTCAATTTTTGACAATGTTGTAACTTAAGCAATTTATTGATTTCTTGCTATGATAAACAAAATAAACATTATTTATAAACCAAGCAAATTATTTCTACTGAAATAAATATTCAAATCAGGAATATATTTTAGTGCAGTGTTTTGCAAAATCATCTACGAGTAAAATTACTTTCAAATATTTGTGAACCCAAAATATATATATATATTTGACAACTTTTCAATAAAAGTGAAGAGTAAATTTATTATAATATTTCTATTTCCAAATAACTTTTATATTTTCGGAATTTATATATATATATATATATATATATATATATATATATATATATATATATATATATATATATATATATATATATATATATATATATATATATATATATATATATATATATATATATATATATATATATATATATATATATATATATATATATATATATATATATATATATATATATATATATATATATATATATATATATATATATATATATATATATATATATATATATATATATATATATATATATATATATATACACTTCCTCAATTTAAATTGTTTTAGAGTTGTATATTTTAAATTTTCTAATGCCGAAGTATATATCTTACAGATGTTTCTTTAAAAAATTAAGCCGATTCTGGGAAAATATCATCAGATTCTAAGGATTGGTTTCGTGACAGGCGTTCTAGTCTTAGAAATTATTAGGAATATGGGTACTTATTGCTTCTTTATGAAAAAAGATTAGTTGATTAAATAATAAATGATTCATTTCATCCAGGCAAATGATTAAGGAGAATATACTTTCATATCGTAAAAACTATTATTCTTAGAATTTGATGAAACTTTATCTCGTCTAGACCACCGAAGGTCCAAAATAAGTGGTAATATCTTTAATATATCTGAAAAACAAAATTTGAATGAATTATGTTATTAAAATCGAAGTTTTTTTGTCTTGAGAAGTCTTTCCCAGTACAATAAAATCTTTGCATTTTTAAACATACAAATGAATTTAAGATAAAATTTTTGAAAGACTGAATAAAACTCATTAAACTTATTTGATAAGTTTCTATGAAACTCATTATTATTCAACTTATATCAGAGCAGAAAGATTTGAAATTATCAATATTCTTCAATATTACACATGGAGAATAAGGTAGCTGAAAAGAAATATTTCCTATATTAAACAAAAAATATGTAAAAATTCAACAAATACTTTTGCATAATTTTTTTGGGTTTATTTCTTAAAATATATATTTCATTTTCTGATCTGTAATATTATTCAATTTATGGGGAAATCAACATAGCTTAGAATTATGTATATTTTTGTGTATCTATATATTTTTGTGTATGCGTATATTTGTGTATGTATATGTATGTATATATTGCATGCATATATTTGTATTTATTTGCGCACCGTGCAAGAAAATACTTTCTAATATGTGAATATAATTATATAACTTTTAAAAGGAAAATATTTGTGGTGAAAAACATGCCAAATAAATAAATTTTATTAAAAAAATGATTGTAAAACATTTAAAAAACAATAATTCTTTAGAAATAAATTATGGTAAAACATTTTAAAATAAATTGTGAGACATTTAATAGAAACTTTAAAATGAAGGAAATTAGTCTGAAACATGATTTTTCACATTTTAATCAACTTTCTATGAAAGGAGTTTGCTTAAGATATTGAAATTTATTTTGATTATGAAGAATTTATACATAAATTTGTTAATATTAAACACTGAAATTTTCATCAGTTAGTTATTAAAGCAGATATTTTAGTTCATTAATTTTCTCATATAATATGCAAATTTGCATATCATGTTTATAACATATAATACGGTATATTTAAAGCCCTGAAAGTTAATTTAATAAAGTCAGTTATGTAAATGAAATTACTTGAAGCAAAACTTTAAAATCTATTTTTGGAGATTAGGAATTTTTGAAATTTATATAATTACAATTAACACTCATTCTTCATTTCCTGTCAGAGAAACTGTTGGTGAATGAATTGGCGAATATTTTTAGGGTAATGAATCAATATTATACATTCTATCAGCTTATCTCTAATTTTTTTCAATGCGAATCTTTCCCAGTATCATGTAAAAAATATCAAGACAAGATTTATAATCCACAAAACAAATTATTGTTATAAATGGATATTATTCATAACTATTTTTCATTAGTGATGATTTTTAGTAAAATAACTATTTCTCTTGTATCTAATTTCTCTGTTTCCCGTTAATATATGCTTTCCATGATACAAATATCATAAGCATTTGGAATACCGAGAAACTAAAAATACAGAGTACAAGAAAATAATATGAAATCACGGACAATCCGGTGACCAAATACTTAAATCAACAGTACGCAGTCTTGACTTCCACTTCTTCAATATATCTGTAAAACGATTAGAAATTCATTTTAAATTGCTTAATTTTCGATCCATTTCATGTAAAACTGTTATGAAAAAAATGAGCGAAACGGGACAAAAAAATTTTCCTAAATATATATATATATATATATATATATATATATATATATATATATATATATATATATATATATATATATATATATATATATATATATATATATATATATATATATATATATATATATATATATATATATATATATATATATATATATATATATATATATATATATTCATAATTTGCCTACCATTTAAAAAGTATTCATACATTAACTGTGTGTGATACTATGCAAGTCAAATACAAGCCAAGATTATTTAAAAAAAGCAACATCAATAATTCCATCATAGAGAACTTCCATGAAGAAAGAAGTTAACTGTTTTTTTTTCCTATCTTGTTGGTTGGATAACGAATAGAGATTGAAAAAGCGAGTACAATAATCTTTACTAGAAAGTTACGCAAGTTATACAGTTACTATATAAAATAAATAAACAAATACCAAAGTGGCTTTTAGCTTTGCTCAAATCCAAAACGAAATGCACACATATCAAATTTCAAAATAGTAATAAAAACTTATATTAAAATAATTGCGCAATTGTGTCGGCCAATAGCGGAGTGGTTAGTATTCCTGATTTCGAAGCAATAGATCCCTAGTTTGAATCCTGGTTCGGGAATAGATGTTCTTTCTCTCTCTCTCTCTCTCAACGTACTTATTTCTTTATCCCTCACTTTCGGGGTGAAATGGCACACCCACTCTATAAGATGTACGAGTTTCAGGGGCTCAATATTTTCAAGCAGCTTCCCGTTAAGATCAGCAAAGTGAAGCATCATTTGCAGCAGCCTATGATTGGGAGAGTGACCACGTACACTCCCACACTGGGTTGGTGGAGCTCCGTAGTTTGAGTATGTGTCCAAGGTAATTTGTGACGTCCAAAGTCTTTCCGCTGGTGTAGCGGGGATTTGGAGAGGTAAGTGCCAGCTCAGGTGTTACCTCGTTACCTGACCGTGGTTCAAAATTAAGATGCACTTAATGATGGGCGAGTATTACCAACCCGTTAACTTAAGGTAATGTCCGAGGTTTGCTTGCACCGCTATGCATAATATGCCATCACATTCATCTATTGTAGCGCTGTGTATAGGTATATCCAAAGTTCATCCACGCATCAGAAAAAAAGTTTTAAAAAATAATTTTGTTTATTTTTCCAAAATGTAACTAATAATTAAACGTATCTTTTCCTTTAGACAAGTAATATGATTTTATGAAGCAATACAACTATTACTAATGCTATCTAAACTTAAAGGTAGATTTTAAAAATATTTTCTTGTATTTTGGAATGCTTTTATTGATTTGAATAGTTTAAATCAATGTAAAGTCTTGATTATCAAAATCAATCTCAGGTACCTTATATTTACTATATCTGACTATATAATTTATGTATAATTCTATATAATTTATGTATGAATTGCATAATGCAAGTCATACATAAATTATATAGAATATACCGATTTAAATCTTAGTGTTAAAGGAATTTACTAAAATTTATTTTGGTAAATTCCATTAGTTTTTATTCAAATAAAATTACATGAGTGTAACCCTTTTCTAATAATCTATTTTTTATACAATACTAGAAATGTTTTCAGCGGTTTGAAAAATATACAAATATATGAACATAAATAAAATATCGACTCACAAACCATAATAAAATTCCATTATTTCAATCTCGGAATATCATGAATTAATTAAAAAATAAAAGTACAATTATTCATCGTAGCCTGATCATAATCAGGAAATCATTAAAACAATCTTTGCAGTAAATATACACTCAAAACAAATCCCGATAACTATTTTACCATTAAACTCATTGAATAATCATAGAGCATCTTTTATCTAGGCATAATCTAGCATATATCAGAAAGAGTGAGCCCATTCCCTTTTTAACTCAGAAGCCTTGACTGCCAAGTGTATTTGATTGGTGATGACAAGTCACTTGGTGAATAATAACTCCCAACGCTCAACTTCGATGAAATGGATGCTTTACTTCTGAAGACTGACACTTTGCCCCGAGGTCACATTCCTTGAAATGCTTGTCGAATCAGAAAGTGATTTACATACTCAATGACCTCCGATATTCTTCATCTTAACCGAATCGGAAATTTGATAAATATACTGTGCAACGTACAATCATATTTCCTATCTATGGCAAAATGATTAATGTTGGTCATTATGCTGTACGTGTGCGTCCGTTCAGATTATTTTTAAATATGGTGGAATATATTTGAATTGCATTAAAAATTGGATTTATAAAAATAAAACGCTTTCTGAAGAAAAATTGAAAGATGGGTTAGTGGGGACATCTGCAGACGTTGCAAAAAGTTCACACGCACTTTTTTATGAACTATTTTTATGGATTTCTTATCGTTATTCTCTTAAGTATGAGAATTCTTTTGTTGTGTTTTTAATAGAATTTGGTCGTAAATCATATTAATTATCTATATTTGCCAAGTGATATATTTCGTGTTCTAAATACAAAGGAAATTATAATTGCTATTAACGAAAGTCTTTAATTTGGGGAAATTTCCAATGGAAAATAAGTGAAAAAATATTTTCACATATAAAATAAAAGTGTTCGTTACAAAAGTCTCAGAAAAATTATTCAAGAATATTTGGAAAAAAAATCGTAACCACTGAATTATTCACATTTTGAATATACGTTTATATTAAATTTAATTTTGAACAAAAATGGTCATGTGCTCAGTTTCCCTCAATTTAATTTTTCACAAAATTCTAGTTTATTTAAACAATCCTGTGCTGTTGCGTTTTGAACAGTAATTCTCATTTCGCTGCGGTTTACATTTTTAGTTAGAATCCGTATCCTTATAAACATTCCGACTAGAAGAAGGAATCGAACCCACGAATTATTGACCTGAATGTCAAAGCTCAAATCATTCAGCAACATTCTGTGGACAATTAAACATTTATATAGGCACTGATACATTTTTATCACAATAGATACCTTTCAAGATAGTGTTAGACAATCGGAGGTGAAGCTTTTGCAAATTTATAGTGAAATATATACTAAGCTGGATACTGTATTCTAAGACACCAGGATACCAGGTACATCTCATTACTAATTTTACTCTCTATATTTATTTAAATAAAGAGTAAACTAGTTTAAATTAATAATACAAAACAAATAGTTTAAGATGTCTGCTAGGATACTAGAAGCTATTGATCTAGCAGGTTCATTAAATTCAATATTTTTTTCCAGACCATGTAGCAATATATCCTTTGTATCAGCGAATTTTAATACTTTTACTTTTCTGTTTATTCCTTCTCTATTTATTCTTATTTGAATTATTTTTACACATTTTGAAAATTTTCATCCACTCTTAAGAATACATTGCTAACCACTAAATAAAACACTCTTAATACAAATCAAATGAAATTTACATCACTCATTTGCATCGGTGTGATAAATCATTAGTATTATTGCAGCGCATACAAACATCACGAACGACTGTAGTGTCTCCAGGAAGAAGAATAAAGGAAAATAATTAATAATTTCGAGTACAAAAATTATTTTTCTTTTACCTAAGCTGTTTAATTATCTTTCAAAAAACATTGAGTTTCTCTGAGCAAGTTTCTGAGTTCAGTCAAGGAAGAATAGTAGCCTGATAGAATTGCGGATTATCCTTTAAAGAAATCGGTTCCGATATTGGACGAAACCAAGCAACTGCGATGTAGATTTGTAACCATACAGGAGGGAGTTGCAAACCGACGGTACTGATTGCGCCCACTTTTTGCAACATTGCAGGTTATGATAAGAATACGCGTATGACAGTGAAGAGTTGGTCAACCACATCACGAGCCGTAGCGCAACAGTTTCAGTCTGTCACGCATCATTCGGTGTATACTGATACATACATAGTAGTGAAGGTGAGTCCCGGACTATATCTTAAGATTAACGGGTATTGAATACTCATTGGTCAGCAAGCGCCTCATAATTTTAAACCGAGGTTATTGCCAATTCGGCTGTGACCTAAGAAGTCACAACTGAGTTGGCACCTTCATCTCCATATACACACCAGTGGAAGGACTTTGGACATACTAGACTAACGAGCACACGTCCCCAATCCACGGAGCTCCAACAATTCAACGAGGGAGAATATAGTCACCCTCCATATCCCTGCCAGCAGGAAAGGATGGTTCACTTTGCTTATCTCAACGTGATGTGGCGTGAAGCTACTGAGCCATTGGAGCTCAGTTATACAGTTTGATGTCATTTATAGTTAAGCTTAATGTTCCCAAGACTTGCTTTGCTTGCTTCATCTCAAAATCCCAAAATTTCGTCGCTACGTAGCGATGAACGATTGATATGGACAAAGAAATAGAATGGTATTGTCTTTTCTAATGATTCCCACTTCTGCTTCCACATCACAATGATCGGATTAGAGTTTGGAGGCACAGAAGTTAGAAACAGTTGAATTGATATCAAAGCTCCCTCCTGAATTTTAAACACACATTGCTGGTAGAATGAACAGCCAGTGCTTGTCTCAGAGCCGTTGGAATCCATAATCCTCACATACTTTCAAGTCTTGTCATCAGCTATATTTCAACAAGATAAACGCGTGACCACTCATGTTACTCAGCTTCAAGATATCTTCTTTACCCACCAGATTGAATTGATTCTTTGGATTGCTTGTTCTCCCGAGCTATCACCAAGTTTTTGTTTTTCACTTTCTAACATAACAAATGTCCCGTGATTTACCATCCACTGCTACACCAGATCAATTTTGGCAATATGTGAAAGCCGCTTGTATTGCTTTATCACTATATCCAAAGCCTCTTCGATTCTATGCTGAAACGTATGACAAAGATTATAACCAACAATAGTAGTTACATTACTTATTTATTTGTTCAGCATCCACATTTCACAACAGTGTTCAATTTCAATCATTTGATTTTCATATAACTTGTTATCCACCGAATAAATTTCACATGTTATGTCCTTAGTCTTCCTTATGTCTCATTTTGAGTGGTAAGTAGTAGATAATCTCTTATGTGTGTAAAATGTTAAATAAACAACAAATACAAACATATTTCCACACAGTTTTGCAAAATATAAAAATATAATTTGTCAATATATTTTTGCATTTGCCAGTAATGTACTACGACCTGTTTGCAATTTAACATAATTATATTTCTTACATTATAAGAATGAATAAAATTAATTTTTCTAAGCTTTATATAAAATATTTTAAATTTTATTATAATTTAATAATTTCTATATTTTTTAAACATTTTTTTTCAAACACACATAATGCAATATTAATTCGTTAATTTTATAAAATATAATTAATTTTGCAGTTTACTAAACAATATATAAATAAATGTCTTAAAAATTTGTTTTTCAGTTTTTTATGAAACCTCTCTATGGACAGATATTTTTTGCAACCTTTCCATATAGTTTATCATTAAATACTTAATAACAAAGTATCTCAGTTGATTTTTCCTTCAAAAAATACATCTAAATTCAAAATCCATACATAAATTCTGATTGGTATCACATTCATACTATAATATACGAAGGAACAGGTGTTATGATTTTCATTCATTCTTTAACATAAATGGAAATCAACTCATTTCAGCAAACAGGGGAAATTTCAAATGTTATGAAACTAGCTAAAATATTCCTTCTTTAAAATTATAATGATGTAACAAAATAATAGGACTGCTGATAATAAGCTTTATGATAAACTTAACCTATGAGTTAAACATGGTGACCTCTTCCTGATAAATTTATATCTGTTGCTGCTTTATATGTCAGAATTAATAGGGATCATATGTATTGTGATATTTTGGATCAGGGTGATAAAGGAAGCGCGTGAAATCACTAGGTTTCAGTCTCGCTTAGTAGGACTGACTATATTTCATTCAATTAGCATGAAAATTGCATCTGCTTGATTTATCGAAATTTCGTATTAAATCAATTGTGAAACTCAAGTGCAAATTTAATGTACAAATTACATTTTGAAGTTATATTTAACCATATAGTAGATTACGTTTAACATGGCACAATAGGTAAAAGATTGAAAAAAATGCGTTTATTCTTATGTATGTATTTGTAACTGTTATTCGTTACTCAAATATTGCACTCTTAAAAATAAACCCCTCAGCTCTAATGGAAGCTATTTTATCCATACAAATATTTTGAGATCTAAGATGAACTATCTTGTAGTAAAGTGATGAGTGATTTTTATATGAGTTATATTTTTGTTGCCGAAAACGCAATCCATGAATATAAACAAATAATTGTAAAAACCTCACTATTCTATGATATTACGACGAGCCGGTAATACGTGTCACACTCTGTTCTAGTTGAAATCAGCAAATAATCTTAAAAAAATTAAATATGAGAAATTGAGATTGATACTATTTTACAAACAAAATGTCTAAAGTATATTTGTATTAGTTAACACTTTGAATAGTTATAATAGGACTTCCAAAAATTCCTCATAAATTTAACATTATAGTTATTTTTATTTGTGATTAAAAGTGTGTTCCCCCCACATATCAAAGATAAAAAAAATACAAATAGTTTCTTTCGAAGTAATCGTGGATCTAATCACGATTTATCATCTTCTTCATCATTAACTCCGTCATCAAAAATCTCCCTTTGTTTCAGTTTTGTCATTATAAGAAAAAAATGATACTCCAAAGCAAAATATTGTGAATAAATATAAATTAAAGCTTACACCAACTTTCTAATCTATATAATTTTCAGCTATTTTATAACATAGATTTCTATTTTGCTTTCTTGTGGGCAAAGGAATGTAAGATAGTTTCATCTATCAAGAAATATATAATACATATATTGCAATGTTCCACATTAAACAATTATACTTAATTATGATTTTTCACTATAAAAAATCAATTCGTGAAATCATTATAGCAATGTACTGGAAAGAATTATTTCCACTTATACTTTTTTACCACGAACTGTGGAATGAAATATATAGCGAAGAAAAAACTGCCACTAGCAAAATGGATGCGAACCCAAAATTCAGTTACGTTTCTACAACAATATAATTCTTTATAGTTGAAACTTATTGCTCCATATCACGCGACTCTTAAGATGAGATCGAGAATTAAATGCAGAAAAAAATGTTCTAAACAAGATAGAAAAAACATTTTGTGTATCAGCAATTCAATTTACCAACTGCATTATTTTTATTCTCTTTCGTGAAACGGACTACATAAAAAAATTCTCCTGAAAGAAAAGCCTACAATTAAATAAAATAACTTCAACTGCTGTTGTTCAGCGAAGCGTTATATGCTTATTTAGCAAAATTTCAGTTTGTTTGCAATATGAGGCTCGGACTTGACTTGTGTAGGAGGGGAAGAGTCATCCCATTCTGTATAATTAACACACCCAGTATCAAATATGGCGGATGTAGGTTCTTTGTTTCCCCGAGCACGAATGCTGGATTAAATCCTGAGTTTAAAATCTGATATTTTTTGTAAGTGTCTCTAGAATTTTTATGTGGTTTTTAGTTTCTGCTGCTATTGTTTCATTCAGTCATTTCTAAACGTGGAGTTAACTACCTTTCTTGAGTGAAAATATGTCTTTCTGTCGACCATTGGTTGCAGCTGTTGAAAGATAGCTATTTTTTCAGGTGAAAGCGTTTTTGTTATTGTCGTTACTTTTAATAGCAGATAATTCCATTGGAAGTAGTGATATGGTAAATTAAGTTTTAGACAAACCTATACGATTTCTTTTCAAATTAAGAAGCTAATTACCCATTAGCAAATAATTATTAGTTTGAAGTAACTGCAGCTCAATTTACAATGTGTTTTGTTACAAAATGATACGCTTAATACATTTTCATCTTAAAATGAAAATTTATTATAAATATTTATTAAGTTGCATTTTTCAATGTGGAAGCTATCTAAAACGCTCACAAATAAATTTTCTTCATTTATTGTCTTTAAGTCATGTTTTTAGATATTTTAATTAAGCAGTTTTTTTAATTTTCTTTTCTATTTAAGTTAGCTCTTGTTTAAATAAATAATTTACTCTTCCACTTTTATGCTATTGAAAATTAACTTATCTCAAAAAACAAACGTTGTATTCAAGGTTCCTTGTATTTAAAAAAATTCAAATACTACTACAAAACATATTAACATACACTACATTTATGCAATTTATTTTTCCATCTCATTAAAATGGGATATTTGTAATTCCTAATTCATTACTACTAATTTAAAATTTCTATTATTCGAAATATTCTTATAGTTAATATTTAAAAAAATTCTATATTTAGCAACGACTTCAATCAGTATTTTAAAATTATTAAGTTTATTCAAAATTAAAAATTTTCCATTTTTATTTAAACCTCGTATTTTTATGTTCGAAGAAGAGTTTCATTAATTCATAAAAATACTTTTAAAGTATCAAGGAAAAAATCAGATAAATTCACAGAAAGCAAAAATATTCTCATTTCCTAACTGCAGAAAAAATAATAAATGAGAAATCAATTTTTTTTTCTGTGAGTAATTTATTAACCAAATGGAGAATAATTTTGTAATATTGCTTAAGTCTTCAAACACTTAATAAGAAACCTTCTTAGTTTTCTATGGAAAAATAATTGAAATATTATAAATTATAATCGTTTCATATTATAAATTTTCTTTATCGTTAAAATATATGAAAATATTTTAAAGAATACGATTGCATTTTATTAATAATTATTTTACTCTGCACGTGAATTTCAGAATTTTAAAATTTTTACACATATTTTAAATTATTTTCATTAATTTAAAGGGTTAGTTTAGAATTAACTTCTAAGTAATAAATATGTGAATAAAAGTTCTGATAACAAAAATGAACATTATTTTAAGCAGAATCGTAGGTATGTTTACATTACATTCATCGCTTTTTCTATCTTATTGCCAACTTTCTTTTTCACAAGTAATAATAAGCAAAACGATTACAATTATTTCATCGATATAAAGTTAACTTTGCAAATCAATTTGCTTATTTTTGTGATTAAAATGATATTTAAAATATATTCAATTTATGTTATCTAGTTAAAGTCTATAGTTTTTGGAAATTATTAAATGTCTGTATTTTAATTATTAATACTTGTTTAAATATCATAAAATTTATTCAAAATCATTGACATTTGTGTTCAGATAGTTAAGCTAAAATCCGAGTTTACTTTTTCTCACTTGATTCACTTAACATTGCAAACCAAGATTTCAACTGGGAATATATAATTTCTAATTCTAGATTTAGTATTAAAAAAACACAACATTGGAAAAATAATTTTAATACTTTTCCATACTTCTAAATATTAATTTTAAATCTTATTCCTGATATAAAAATCTTCATTAAATCAGTAACTTATTGCCTCAGGAATGAGAAGTGCATTTAAATTTTTATTTTAAAATATTTAATTGTGTTTCGAAAATCTATAAAATTGGTGCAAACATTTCCGTTTTTTTTTCTGATCAGATAAATATGTAGATTTTTTAACTGGTTACATATAATAATATATAGCATAATAAAATTACGTGAATGAAATATAATTAAATAAAATATTTATATCATATTGAATATTAATTTTTAAATTCTAGGATAGACGTTTTTATACCGTTTCAAAACCGCAATCCTCATCTCATTATTTGTTACAATTTAGAAATTTTTACCTGTTTCATGGAAATTACAAATACAGAAATGACTCGTAGAATTTATTCACAAATTTTATTGCTTGTTTAATACACTTTAAATCTCTTTATTGGTTATTGATTATTTTATCAAAAGTTAATTTACGATAGAAATGTTTTTTTTTTGTACTTAGAATTCCCTAAAATTATTTTATGCTATTCATAAGCAATGAGATAAGAATGGCTGAAATGATTGTGATAACAGATAATTTCTCTCGTTTTGCTGTATGTTTCAGTGCTTTTTTTATGGATAAATATTGTAATAGGTATACAGGTTATATAATATGAAGGTGCAGAAATTACATATTGTAAAAGGTATACAGGCTACACATATTGTAAAAGATATAAAGTATACATATTGTAAATGGTATATACATTACATATTGTAAAAGGTATACATGTTATTGTGGCTTATCCTCCAAATGTCTGACAAAGTTAGACAATGTCCATCAGACCGTTGACCCTAAGGAAATCGAGGATCAGAAGGGGGGATAAGTATATATCCTCTCTGGAAAGTTCCAAACAGTCCGAGATGGAATTAGGAGAATCCTGCTCAGTTTTACATTTAGAGCAGACCTCAAAGATTTTCCTGCCTTCGAAATACGTGAGACCCCTCGTGTGGCCGCTTGCTAGTCTGGAAATGGATGTTCTAGAGGCTCTGTCACAATTGAGGGCGAATGAATGGCCAGGCTCTTTGCCCGCGTACCATGGCAGGGAGGAAAGAGAATCATGTTGCCTTTCCTTATAAGAAAGGGAATCATGTTGAACATGTGTACACCACATATCTTCTCTATACGTACTCTGTCGTTACAGAGATGAGATTCTCCATCTTTCGAGTTGTGAAAGATTAATTTGTTTTTGTTGACAATAATGTCTAATTACACAGAAATTAATCTGTCGACAAACTACCTTCAGGAAATTCTAAAGGCGGAAATCGATGCTCAAGAAAAAAGGAAATTGCTGCCATTGATAAAAAGCCTCATTAACAACATGAGAACTGGTTTCGACCTTTTACAAAATAGTTATATATAGGATATTTAATATATGCCTTTATAGCAATACAGAGTAAAATAAGTACAAAGTAATAAGAAATGCATTATATGCTTAATCTTTTTTGACCTATGTCGCTTTCATTTGCATAGCAGATTGATTTAAACTCATATGCAAATTATTTTGTTACTATTTCTAATCTTATTGTGTAATTATCATTCCAAATTCTTCTGCATAATCTCCTCTTTTTTTTAAGAAATGCCTAAGTTTAAAATTTTTAATATTAATTTTAGATACAATTGTATATATTCTAGCAAAATTCAAAGATTTGTCTGGTAAAATTTCTGTTGTAATAAAAACAGCAGAACTGCTTTATATCTTATTAATATATTCATCACATACACACACATCTATATACTCAGAACAAATTACTCTTAAAGAATTTACACAAACAACATGTTTAAATAATGTAATCAGTTATTATAATAATCAGTTAAAAATAATAAATATTATATAAATTTTCTGAATTTTTTGTTTTACGGAGTTAATATATTTGTTATTTACATGTATATACTTCTTTTTCCTTTGCATTTTTTCGATTTTTACTGAACATCATAAGTATTAAGTAACAATTCGTAAAATATTTTCAAATTAAAATTTATTCGTTAAATATTTTCATTGTTTAAATGGCTTCAAAGTCTTCTGCGTCATCATTTAAAAACAAATCACACTGTTTTAAAGAGCTTATTGAAATCTTCCAAAACTGAACATTCTGAAGTCCAATTTCCCCGTCTCCAAACTACTTCAAATGATAATACCGCTGCAGATTATTCAAATAGTCTAACTTATTAGTCCTGAGCCAAAAATGTAGAAAAATGATCACTTTCTGCTTTACCTGAAGCTACAGAACTAACAGTATTTACTTAAAAGAATTTTTCATTTGTAAACTTTCATGTTAAGCGTTGCATCTGTAAGATATTTTAGAAAAGTTCTTATATACTTAAGTTGTCGTTTCCTTAAAAGACCAGTTCGAGACCCCCAGGCGATCCCTAGAGAACTTTGCAGACTAGTTTTGGATAATGCCGACGTGGTCCTTAATTAAGGGTGATAAATATTTGTTCTGAATCGCTGTATTTACGAGGAAAGAATTAAGGTTTAGTTGGTTTTTCATTTCTTTTTTGCGGTTTTTACTCGAGTAAGAATTTCTTTTGGCCATTTGGGAATTTTTTGTAACGAATTCGGGAAATAAGCTCCTGTTACAAAATGTGTACATCCATTTCAAATGTTACTGCTAAATTTTTCTCTTGGATATATTGCAGAGAAAAAACAAGGTTTTAAATAAGATGAAGGAATAGAATTATAGTTTATGTTAATCTTTGTTTAAATTGCTTAAGTTGTTTTTACGTTATATGTTTTTGTTTATTATATATTTTAAAATTTTATTATTTCACTATATGCGTACATATTAATTATTGGAAAAAAGGAAAACCATGGAAAGAGAGAGAAACGTTTCTACATTCTATATTATGTATTATTATATAATTAACTTTATCGATACATTTCTTAAATATTTTTTCTCTTTTATTTAATATTTTGTGAAATACTCATGAATTTCGAAGGCATGAAGTTGTTTTCATATTAATTTTTTATAAAACTCAAACTTATTCTTGAGCATAGTTGAATTTTTATTGAAATCTATCTAAAATTTGTCATAGGAATAGATAAATTTCACAGAATATTAATTTAAATCATTAGTCGAGGTTTTCACTTGTTTCATTATATAATTCGTTTGTATTAATTTGTAAAGTTTTTTTTTATTTAAACATTAGATTATAAATGTTAAAAATTAATTAAATTAAAAAGAAACTTTGAATTCAATTTAGTTATTACAAATTAAAAATTTAACACTTTAGTACTAATATTAATCTTTTTAATTTTTCTAAAAATTATTATAAATTAATTATTGTTAATTTACAGTTATACTTTTAAACTAACATTAGTTAATTTATAATTTTTAGAAAAATTAAACATATCAATATTATAAAATTATAAATAAACATATAAGTATGTAACACAAAGAAAGTAGATATTTTAAATAAAATTTAATTTTTGAAGCTTTTGAGTGCTTTATTCATTTCACGGTAGTATAAATAAGTTTCAAATATGACAATTACTTACATTGCAAAAATGAGTTTATGTAATACTAAAATTTTTCATTTGTTAATTTTCTGTGAATTTAACATATTCCTGAATCCGCTGAATTTCTAAGTTAATATTTCACTTAAACTGATAGCACTTATGTTCAGTTTCACACAAAAATATAAAAAAGAAAACAACATTCATATATATATATATATATATATATATATATATATATATATATATATATATATATATATATATATACATTGAGAGATCCATTGCAAATCGAATTAATTAAGCAATATGTGTGTGTGTGTGTGGCAGATGTAATCAGGCAAAGAATTCAGTTAGATGATATCGGAAAAATAAACATAATGAGTTTCGAAATCAAGACCAAAACAGTGAAATGCTTATTATTTTTTATACATTCTGTTTTAAGAATAAAAATATTTAATGAAGAACTAAAATATTATGGATTGTTAAGAATTTACGACGATAAGCATGCTGCTGTAAATTTACGTAGTGGATTTTGTGTAGCTACATTGCGTAAAAAAAAGTATGACAGTGTTTTTTTGCCAATTAATATCTCTTATTTTCTCCTAACAACCAGATATTTATGCAGATTCAGTTTAATTACCCTTTTTTTCATTTTAGGCAAAATTTAAACATCTACTATTAATATTAATAATAAAATTAGTATATATAATTCTCGATGCGTAAAAAAAGTAAAAGGACACTTGCTAATATATTTCATTTAGTGAGTTGTTCGTTAGTTAAATAGGAGTTTTGGGGTTTGTTTTATCCTTTTCTGTCAAAAAATATAATTTGTTTAAAAGTTACGCTGTTTCTCCGTTCTCAGAAATGCCTAATGGAATATCTTTGAACGATTTTTTTTAAAAAGGACAAATTTTAGCATGTCAAAATGATGGTAAAAGTGTCAGAGAGATTGCTCAATTGTTAAAGGTGAGCCACAATACAGTTTCAAACTTCATCAGAAATTCTTATAAATATGGAAAGAAAAAGAAGACTGGTAGGCCGAAAAAGTTAACACCACGTGAAGAAAGAAAACTTGCTCGTGTGCTTAAGGAGAACAAAGGAAGTGTTTCAAAGGCAAGAAATCAAGCAGGACTTAATCATGTGACGAAACAAATAGTTTACAACTACATTAAAAGATCTCAAAAATTCATTGTCAATAAACGGAAACATCATCCTAAGTGGACACAAGCTCACATTGATAACCGTTTAGCGTGGGCTAAGGAGCACATGTCCTGGACTACAGAATGGACTTCTATGGTATTTTCCGATGAAAAGAAATTTAACCTAGACGGTCCAGACGGATATCATCACTACTGGCATTGTCTGGGGAATGAAGGCGAATACTATTCAACACGACAAATGGGAGGAGGGAGTTTAATGGTTTGGTTGGCAGTTGGATACGGAGGAAGGACAAGTCTGGTTTTCTTAAATGGTGGGCAAAAACATACAGACTACATTCAAGTGCTGAATTCCGAGTTTCTTCCTTATGGGTCTGACTTGGGGGGTGAAAAGTGGAAGTTTCAGAAAGACGGAGTTTCCATTCACACCGCGAATGGAATCAAACATTGGTTCCTAACAAATAATGTGGATGTTTTACCATGGCCAGCCAAAACTCCTAACCTTAATATAGTGGAAAACATAGGGGCAATACTAGTTCGTCGAGTTTATGCTGATGGAAGGCAATTTGACTCTCCAACTCAGCTTCGAGAAGCATTGAATGACTCGTGGGACAATTTTTGTTAAACAGACGTTCAATCTCTGTACAATTCTCTTCCAAACAGAATATTGAAAGTTATAAAGACCAATGGGAAGAACATTCCTTATTAAAATCACTATTCTTTCATTCATTATAATGCTGTCCTTCTACTTTTTTTACAAAGTTTCAAAAAAGAGAAACTATTTTTGTTGCCATTAATATTTTATGTTTGAATATCATAATTCTGATGTTAAAATTGTATTTTTAAAATATTTGTAAAATGTTTCTAATAAAAATTTTTAGTAAAAATAAAATATTTTTCGGTTATTGTTACAAAATCAAGTGTCCTTCTACTTTTTTTACGTAGTGTATGAACTACATTTCAAATACCGAAAATCGTTAAAAATATTCATTTAATATTTTTAACGATTTTAAATTTTAATATTTATGTTTTATAAATTTAATATTTTTAACGATACTCGTTAAAGATATTCATTTTTTAGAATTTTCATTAAAGTTTTATAAAATTGAATATGTTGTTAAAACAAATATTTTTGTAACAGAATATTTTCCTAACTGTAAAATGGACTACACCATAAAAGTTTTCACATCTAAAAACCTGATGTACCAAACTTCAAAAGTCATGTACTTTCAGATATCCTAACCGTATTATAAAAGTGTGTATTCACTCCCAGTATTTATTAGAACATTCTTATAAAACAATAACAGTAAATAATAGTAAATAAAATGTTGGAATTTCTCAGCAATATTTGATAATTTTCACAAAATTTTATAAAAAAAATTAAATTTTTAGCTAGATTTTAATGGACTATTTGTAAATATTTTCAAATACCCGCGTTAAAATTGATATTTTAGATTCATTACAATTTATAAAGTAGTCGGTAAAAATAATTTCAACCCTATCGTATACAATCTACATTTTTTATCATGCGTAAGAAAATTAAAAAATGAAAATGATAAAAATAATATAACATAATTTTTTAAATTTCGGTTAGAGCAAACAATTTAGGCTGTGGTATCCAGAAGTAAATTATCCTAAAAGTTGCATTTTGTATGTCATTATGTTGTTTCAAAAAGCAATTGAATACACAGATATATTATTTAAGGCATTATGAAATAGTGTATGTGTTAGGAATATTCGTAAAACATACGATAAATTCATTTTTTATAAAACTAACACAGAAATATGTGATTAAGTTCAACAAATAAATGTAGGTAATCATTTTGCGATTATATATCAAAACATAATTTTTTCTGATCATTTATGAGATTGAAAGCTAATAATTTACTATGTCTATCATTAATAGGGATGTTAAATTATATTTATTAATTCTTTAAGTACTCTAAACTTATTATTGCTCTAAAAACTATTTTAATTCTATCCATTCTCAGTGCTTTATATTAATTAGGATGCTAAATGTTAATGCTTTCATCTTCCATATAATATTTTAAACTGTGTAATTGTGTGTGTGTCTTCTATTTGAATTTATTTAATCAGTTTCATCAAATCTAAAACATTGTACAGGTTTTCAGAATTTTCTCTGTTCTTTCTTTCATTTTTTAAAAATTATGTACATAGTTTAATGGTCAATCAATAATATGCACAATTATCTTAAATTTTGAAATAATGAATTTTGAAGTCTGTTTAATTTAACTGATCAATAAATAATGTATGAATATATTCAACAAAATATCTAAAATACTCCCATTTATGAATTTAATATTTTAAAACATATAAATATTTGTTCGAAATTTTGTTGCTTTAATTTTAAATCAATATGTTCAAAGCTAAAAAAAGACATATTTAATCAAATGATAAGAATTTGTAATTTTTAAAGCGTTGACTGTAAAAATCTTTAAGTATAAAATTAAATTACATTTTTATTTGATAGTTTTTAAAATAAAATCATTCAGTTCTTGTTTTTGAATTTAATTATTGAAATAAGAAAAACTATCATTCAATTTTACAAATGAACATTAAACTAAAACATTTTGTGCATTTCAGAAAATTAAATAATTTAGGAAATTAATGTTTATCTTAACGCACGTTTATCTAATATCATAAAACTTAAGCAAACAAGGCTTAAGCAATTGTTTATTTTTATATTTTCAACATTAGTTTATCCTCAGAAATATTCTATAAAAACAATAAGAAGAGATGTCACAGTTCCTATGGAAATTAACCAATTCTCATTTTATCTTTAATTTTAATTTTCTGCCGTGAATTTCTCTTCTTAATCAAACAGAATTACTTTTATGGTTGAATCAGTATTCCTTTTAATTGAAGAGTAATAACATTTTTTAGATATCTCGTCTCGTCTTTTATATTTTAAGCCTTTTATCACCTCATTGTCGAAAATTATTACCCATTTCGCTGCTGTAGGTATAGCCTCCAAATTCATTTAATTCTTTCATCTAATGTTTCGCTGGGCTTTCACCGATCTTTTAATATTCGGTCTTTCTCCCAATTTATAATAATACCGAATGATTAGCAGGCTTTATTAATGTCATTTAGATGCAAATACACAATCTTTTAAGCTCCTCTCTCTCTTCAGGAAGTATTCCATGGGTTGGCGCTCAAACTAATATTCACTCTCTTTTCATCGGAGACTTGGTGAACGTGTTGTATGCAGTCTCTTCTTCATTATTTAACTCAAGACAATAGACGGGATTTTATTGCTTTCGAAGAAGTAAGACGGTTTTCGAATTCATAAATAGGACTTCAAAAGAAAATTAGCCTTTTATATTCCAATTGAAGGCAGAGCAGTCATTTTGTAAAAGCTGTTCAGAGACATACCTAGAAAACTAATTAAGAATTCTTCATTAGGTTTGCTTAAACGAATGGAACTCCAAGTGCAAGATGAAGCTTAGATTTCATTAAAAAGATGTAATCTGTGTTTTTGTGAAATTTCTTAATTAAGTTATGTAGGATTTAAAGGGAATTAAATGAACACAGTATGTAAAAAGTAAATTAAAATGAAATATAAATACATTTAAGCTTTAGTTTGTGAATATTGGAACAATTGAATGCTAATAGGAATTTAATTATCTATTTGTTAACTAATGTAAAGCGCCATCTTGGATTATTTTTCTTATTCTCTAAAAAACTATTTTTTATGCTTATTAATCATAAAATGATTTCTTTCGTTACAGTTGAGATTCTGAGTATGCTATTTTATTTCGATTCTCATTCGTTTAAAATATCCATGACTTCATATAACATTTCATCAACGTAACATCGTTTTGAGCAATGATTACTTCTCGACGAATTTGCTGCCAGGTTTTAAATCATATTCGTTGAGTGGCAGCAAACAAGGCGAAGTTCATCATCGAATGTCTAGGAATATTGTTGAAGTTCATTTTGTTAATAAAATGATTTCTTATATAAGGATTAAAAGATGGGTGTGAGGAGTCGTTTTCCATTTATTCAAGCCATTAATACGTTGACAAAAAATAGAAGAAAAAACAAAATGAAAAAAACAAGACAAAACATCTATTTTATGGTTAGTTTAAATTGGGAAGATGATTTAAATTTTTAAAAATTTCATTAATTAATAGATTTTTAAATTAACAATTGCAGTATTTGTAAACAATCTCTTTTGAATCCTAAGACTACTTTGTTTACGCCCCAGTTTTAAATTTTTATAAAATTTGAATAATATTTTATGAAAATTGAATATTTCATTCTTTTTTTCTTACTTTCATAGCAAAATAATGTATAAAAGTATAAAAATCGTACAATTTCATTGCAAAATATCAATATTTTCTTGCATGTTTTTTAAGAAAACTACAGTGATATAAAGATTTATATATATGCACTTTACTTCATATATATACTTCGATAAGAACTTTAGGTACTTTTCTATTTCACCTGCGCAGGCGATAAGGTCACCTGACTTTATTATCAACTGAAATAAAATATCACAAATTGCTGATTTTTACCATTTATTTTTTGTTTTTTACAGATATTTCAAACTATGTATAATCAGTTATACCATAAAATATTTTTTTCAACTAACAGTTATTATTTCGTTATCTGTTTATAAAGAGTTGTTACTAAAAATGTAAACATATTTCGATTTGGGCCTGCAAAAAGTAATAGTACCAAATTTTGCGTATCCGTTTTTGTATTCGACTCATATATACTTAACTACGAAATGACAGTACAATATAGAGTGTGATGATCAGTTAATACATACATACTTAAATTTCTTTTAGGAATTTCTCAGATTGTTTTGCAGAATAAAAAAATTTTTTTAATAATAAATGATATTTTTTGATAATTTTGATGTGCTACCTTTATACATTTAGAGATTTATTCGACTTAACTTTAGGTATTCCCAAATGTTGTTCCTACTAACAAAAATATAGATTCAGAGATTCAAACTCTAATTTTCAGTCATATTCATTCTCACTTGTTGACCATTTCATGAAGTATTTTCCACTTCATGCCTAAATCGCGAGATATTAACCAAAGTACATAATTTTTTAAATTGTAGTTAATGTTAGCATTTTAGAATAAGCATAGCATTCATTTATTGTATTATTCAGTATTGCAGAGATTTATTTGAACTAGGATTAAAATATATATTTGTTTATTCCAGCATTTTAGTTTCTAGTGTCAACTATTGTGTGTAGCAAAATTTATGGATTCAGCGCATTTTCATGTTAATAAGTTTGTATACTTAAAAACTAATAAAAAGACATGCATCATCAAGTTTGTCAGTTTAGTAGTATATAACAGTGTAAAATTAACTTAAATAAATCATTTTTTAATATTGAAATTTTATAGTATTTGTAAATCAATAATAAATATATCATCATATTTATTTAATTTTCGGAAGTAATTACAACATACAACTTTATTCTTTTGCATTGCACAACTTTTGTTTTTTTTTCTCTAAATATTTTAAATTAATGGGTAAGGAAGCTTTCTGCCAAAGTAAAAAAGAAAATTGTCTACTAAAAAATACAATTGAAGTAATATAGAACTCTGTTTAATAATTTGATTTAAATTTTATCGTTTATTTCATAAATATACTTTTTTACTTTTTTCAAACAATCATTAATTTTAAAGCGTTTTAATTTTATATTCGAATATTCGATATATTTGTATATATTTATATACATAATAAATTTTATAGAATTTAAATTATACGCTGCAAATGACTCCATACTGGTTTACATGGATTATATGTAACGTGGTTTATGTTTTTTAAACTCAATAAATTTAAAACACGTTACATATAATCCATATAAACCTGTATAGTCATTTGCATATAAACCTGTAGAGTCATTTGCAACGTATAATTTAAATTCTATAAAATTTATTACACTTGTTAATTTTATTAAATGAAATTATCTAAATGAAATTAGATAAATTTCTTGGACACATAATAAATATTAGTAAAATTGTCAATATTCAAGCACAGCTATCCGTAAATGTTATGGGTACGATGGAAAACAGTTTGACCATAAAATGAGCTGTGTTTAGGCATCAGCCGTCGTTATTGATTGATTGAGAATAACGCACGTGACTATATCCGTGCAGTAAATTTTGGAGTCATAAAACCCTATATCTATAAATTCCAACACACACACACAAAGAGTTATATTTCTCCATTTTTCCTAAAATTGCATATCTGAACAAACATTTTGAATTTTAAAAAGTTATTAATTTTTTCAATTATTAAGTTATTTGAGATTATATATATATATATATATATATATATATATTCATTTAATATGTGTTTAATTTTCTAAGTCTGCATAGAAAACAAACTATGAAAATAAATACGTCCTTCATATCGTATTTCTTTGTACAAACTAATTTTATATTTCTGAAAATGATGGATTAATATAAAATAGAAAATTTAAACAATTTAAATATAAAAACAGTTAAAAGAACCCAATTACTTTAGAAGTGAGTTTATTTTTTATGAATGAAAAAGGACCGAAACTATTTTTGATATAATAAATATATCATGGATTCGAAATAATTGATGGGGTTAGCCTGGAGATCAATCAATAAGGCTTATAAATTTTACTCAAAGAAAAAAAGTAATGAAATTTTTTATTTTTTGGGACCTTTTTTTTATAAAATTAGCTTCATGTTTTACAATGCCCCATTAGTATTGCATTTATTGCAAATGTAAAATCACTTGATGACATATACTTTGAAATATATAGAAAATATATTTCGTTCATGAATTCCTTATTAAAATACTTTCAAGACTTCATTTTATACTTTTTATGCTTTAACTCCTCAATAAATAAAAACATAATCGCATATGAAATACGAAAAACTTTTTAAACTAAAAAATTAATTAATATTTAAATTTTTATTGTGAGTATTTTTGATTAAATATTATAAAAAAAGAAATAATGTCTACTTATTTATTACTTTTATAACTGCTACCATTCATAGGATAATCATTGTACATAAGTTCATATATTCATTACAATAAACATTAATTAATTTCTTGTTGAATATATGATTAAGATATCAGTGATAATGTGTAATGTATTAAAATACATAAACACATCAAACAAAATAGTAGAGAGTTGTATATAGGTATAAGTTGTTATAATGAAATAAGATTTTTGAAAATAAGCCTTCAAATTATACAGTTAAATATATCAGTCTTATGTATCTGAAATGTTAATAAAAAGAATTCTTCTCTAAGCTAATTAGTAATTAAAAGATAATAATACTGCATTAAAAATGGAAAAAAAATTGAGCCACAGAAGTAAGATTTTATCAAAACATTTGAAAAATTAGGAAGATATTAAACTTTATCTGATTAACATAATGACTATAAAGTTAGCGAATAACGTTATCATATTTTAAAAGTTTCTTGTGATCAGTTACATTATTGCCAATCACTCGACAACGTACGTTTTTATGAGTTTTGTAAAAAAATGTTGAATGTATATAAGATCTCGATGCAATTTCTTTTGAAAATTGCGTACGTGTAAATTAAATTTGGTAACTGTGGCCAAATTTTACTAGAAGGAAGTATCTCAAGTTAGAATCCAGAGATGTTGAATAGTGGGAAATTCTTCTGCCTATGATATCTGTCTTTATGAATCCTTAAGAACTTTCAAAAATTTTTTCTTAGTATACATGAATTCGGCCTACTAACTATGAAAAGTTGTTTTTTAGGCAAAATGAGTTGCATATTTAAATACCTTGCAATGGATTTTGACCATTAAAATATCAACTACGTGGTGTCAATATAAGTGAAATTGCATGGAGTGTCTTTCTCCATTGAAGTTGTTTACTTGTTGGAAACTAATGTCGTGTATGTGTGTAGTTGGGAAGATATAAAATAGTAAGTTATACCTTTATAAATAAAGGAAAAGTAGTTTTCAAATTTTATTAAAAAGGCTTTGAAGGAAAATTATTAGATGGTTGAAAATTACATGAATATTGTAAAGTTTTGGTGAAAATGCAAACATAATTCTAATAATCTCTCAGAATTCCCATAAAATATAATAATATCTTTTTCAAAGTTTCCTGCTTGAGAAATAAATTAATCTATCATGATAAACCAATCCATCCGTCCATGATCTATCTATGATCCCCATGCAGTTGTATCTTTCATAAAGTCATCAGCTGAAAGGCCTTTCTACCTACTAAAAAAACGACAAACATTGGAAATATTGTAATTAATTTTTCAACATGTTAGACACATATATGATATATACATTTAAAATTCTAAAAGAAAAATATATTTGAGAAAATGAAGAAACTCGGAAGAAATAAGAAGAAAAAAATTAAAGTAAAGTTATGTGTTTAATTTAATCATATATATATATATATATATATATATATATATATATATATATATATATATATATATATATATATATATATGTGTGTGTGTGTGTGTGTGTGTGTGTGTGTATGTGTGTGTGTGTGTGTGTATGTGTGTGGTAGCTAAAGTTAGTATAGGTTTCATGATATTTAAAATACATTTAACATTTTTAATGATAAAAGTTCTTTAAGTTTCATTCTGATTTCCTTTGCTAGTCCTCAAACATGAATGATAGATAAATATTTCCAGCTAATAATGTATAAAAATGTAAAAAGGAAATACAGTAAATGTTGCTGAGTCATTAATATGAAGATAGATAATATAATGTTTTGTAAGTAAAAAAATAACTGTAATATATATATATATATATATATATATATATATATATATATATATATATATATATATATATATATATATATATATATATATAGCAAAATAAACTATACATATATGAAAAATACATGTGGATTTATATAAATTTTACTATTATGTAGCCGAAGTAGTGTGAACTACAATAAAGCTTGATTCATTTTTAAATATATTTTAAAAGTTATAGTTAAACTTAAAGTCACTTCTTTTTCGCCAATTTTTTTGTAAATTTTTTTTCGCATTCCCTTCTATAATGATCTTATAAATTAACAAGTCAAAGAAAAGCCTACTATCCAGAAATAATTTTACATACAAAAACTATAAATTACACTGGTACAATTATTTATCTATAATTTTAATATACATTCATAGATCATATCAACTTTGTGTACTCAGTTTTATAAATATTGTACTAAGAAAACATGAATATCTTCCTAAAAATTACCCAGACATCGATCGATATTTTATAAAATTTCAAAAGGAAAGCTTCGTAAAAGATCTCTAATAAAAGCATGTTATAAAATAAGGTAAGAAAATTCAAAATGGATGTCAAAAAAATTTTACTCCTCTAAATTTTTTACTTAAGCCTTAAAAATATTAATTTGATGCTTTCGTTTACATTCTAAAATTTTTATTTAATAAATAAAAGCCCATTTCTGTAGAGTATATATCTGTAGAATATACCTTATAAAAAATACGAAAAATACACAAAAAATAATTTAAATTATATTTCCCTGAAATCTTCTGTGCTGCATATTTAAATAATATATTCTGAATTTTAATTTCATCTGTTCTGTTTTGTAAAATTGTATTCTTTGTCGTATGATATGTTTTCGATAAAATAAGCATTTTTTTATTAAAAGTCTTTACTTTATATTAAAAAAATCTTTCATTGAGATAATTTGTCTTATTAAAATGTTAAACTGATTACAGATGAGATTTATGCATACAACAATTATTCATGACATCACAAGGCCAACTTATAAAAGGTCTCAAATACTTCTATGCCTATAAAATTCAATCAATATTTCCAAGTTTTCATATTAGAAACTTATAAATGTATACAGCGAATGGAAGATAATTTTCAGTTGAACAAATCCTTTTTCCTTTCGTTCACGGTAGCCAAATAACACATTGTACAGCTTTTAAAAAAGAAGTGAGATCTTAGACATTTTTCTTTTACCAATGAAGTAAAGATTGTGGATGTCCAAAATTAATATTTTCATCAAAATTTGATGATCTTACACGAATGAAGAAGTATATGTACTTGAGGTATGGAGTGATGAAAATTATAATGGGAATAAAAGTTGTAACCAATTTTTCATAGGATTTGTAGAAAAGGAACGTTCTGGAACTTGGTTGCTGGTATGTATATAATTGGATAATTGTACTGAATAATTACTGTAAATAATAATTGAAATGCAAAATTAAATCTTAATCCCAAATAAAAGAGGGAGTTTTACATGTGAGAATCATAGAAACAATGTGCGAATTTAAGAAATTTATACATTGTTTTACTAGATAGTAAGCTGCATAAATGCTTGTAATGAATTGGCTGCAGTCTATATGCTCAGAATGATATATTTGCTATAGAAAGTAATTTCTTTCATCAAGGATAAACAAAAAAAAATAAATTCTGTAATTGATTCTTGAAAAAATACACTCTAAATTAAATTTTTAAATTAAGTAAATTAAATTTAGCATTGTATTATCACAGTTTACTCCTTAGTTGTGCATGTGATTCAGTTTAGAGAAAGAATCATACCAAAGATAGTCAGATTCATGAAGAATTTTTACCTGCAATTTCTTTTATTATTATAGTTAAAAATCATAGATTTACAAATAATTTTCAAAACATTTTATTCTATTTTATGTGGTAAGTGAATTTAACTTGGTGTGAATCGTGAAGTATTTATAATTCATATATATTGATCAGTCACTATCAATAGGATTTAATAATTGTACGAAGAGCTTTATGGTCTTTAAACTATATAAACAAAGTACCATATTTTGCAGAAATGTTTGGTAAATATATTGAATAAATGCTTACTTTGATGCAAAACACTTAATTTTAGATAGACTAGGAATATAATTTTTAAGCTGAAAATAGGTATAAAAATGTAATGGAAAAAATAATAAACTGGATTGAAATATTTTTATAAAATGACATAATTTTAATTGTGAAATAATAAAAATTTCGGTTACAATAAATGCCAACAATTTAAATATGGCTTATGAATTTTGAAATATAAATTGCTAGATGTATTAAATTTTAAATATAAAAGCATACAGTTAAATTTCAGTCATAATCACATTAATTACATGTTAATGTATTGGCATAAAACTATATTAAATTTCATATGATACATAGATAATAATCACAAGAAAATTAATTTAAAAACAAATCACATTAAGTTCTAATAACGATATTTCTTTAATACAATCTTTTTTACACAAGTATATCTAAAAATGGATTAATCAAGACTTTCGTTTCTTTCCAGATGTAAAATATGACAGCTGGAATCCATTATACTGCATATTTTTTGAGAAAAAAATGAAACAAAATTTCAAAATCTGCTCAAAATGCATTATAAATATTTCTTCTGCACTATTTTAAGAAACTAGAAAATTGCTACGCAATTCGCGGAAACAGAAAATCAATATCAAATGATGAACTTTCATATCTCTATTTCAGAAATTTGTGTGCATGCAAAATAATAGAAAAAATAATATAAACAGAAGGAAAATGCGCCTTAATGTTCTTAAATATATTTTGAACTTAATTTTATTTTAAGTGCATACATTTTAATAACTTAAATATTTATTTCTTCAAAGGTATATTTTTATTCCTAATATCATTATTTATCTCGACAAAAAATACATCGTAACCTAAATTGCTTTATTGCGAAATTTTATAATCAGTAATTTTAATACTAAACATACTTTAAAAATTAAATAATTTTAATTTATTTTAATTACCTTGATATACTTTAAAAAATAATATATATGAATTTCCAAGAATAATAATCTAAACTCTATACCTTGACCAAACAAAATTATTTTGTTGAGTTGTGATGAAAATTTTAATTTATTGTAAAAACTTTTCGTAATATACTTATAATTATATAATAAATGTATAAAATACTTTAAACTGATTCATTAATGCAGAGTTTTCGTATTTATATTATAATGCTACACAATCCAACAAAGTACACGTGCTTTGTATAGGTAAACTTCTACAACATTATATTGGGTTGGCAACTAAGTAATTGTGGATTTTTGTTTTAGAAAATCGAATAAAATTTTTTCATGGAACTAAATAACTTTATTCTTTAGTGTATTGCCCATTTTGATCAATGACCTTTTGCCATCTTTCAGACAGCATCATAATCCCACGTTCATAAAACTTCTGGTTTTTATTAGCAAAAAACTGAATCAGGTACGATTTGACATTATCATTATTATTGAAATTTTTACCATTCAAGGAGTTTTGTAAAGATCGAAACAAAAAGTAATCAGATGGTGCAATGCCAGGACTATATGGTGAGTGTGGAAAAACATCCCAACTATGCTCCTATAACTTTTGCCAATAACTTTTGATGGAATACAACACCTTTTCGATTTGTCAATTCGGGCCGCTTTTCTTCAACTGCATTGTTTAATTTCGTTAGTTGCTTAATGTAGACATCAGAATTGATCGTTCGGTTGGGTGGTAAGAGTTCAAAGTAGACAATTCTTTTGTACTCCCAACAAACTGATAACAAAACCCTCTTTTGATGAATATCAGCTTTTGATGTTGTTTGAGTTGGTTCACCTGGCCTGCTCCACGATCTTTTCCGCTTGATATTGCTGTAAACAACACATTTTTCATCGCCAGTTATCATTCGTTTTAAAAATGGATCATTTTCATTACGTTTCTTTAGCAAATCACAGCTGTTACTGCTTTGTGTTAAATACGTTTCTTTCATTTCGTAAGGAACCCATGTATCGAGTTTTTGAACATAGTCAAAGTGTTTTAAGTGATTTTCAATGCATGTATGTGATGCATGAAGCTTCTCTGCAATCTCACGTGTTGTACTGTGACGTTCCGAACCGAGTATTGCTTTGATTAGGTCGTCATCAATTTCAACTGGATGACCAGAGCGTTTTTCACCTTTGAGTGAAAAATCACCAGAACGAAATTTGGCAAACCAATTTTGACACTGCCATTCTTTTAAGGCTTCGTCACCATAAACAGCATATAACTTTTTATGAGCTTACAATGCGTTTTTGCCTTTACGGAAAAAAAGCAAAATATGACGAAAATGTTCCTTTTGATTTTCCATTTTTCAATGAACGTCAAACGAAAACTACGCAACCGATCAAAAAACTTTTTTTACTGATTGACAGCTGAATTGCCAACTTTCAAATAACAAAATGTGTTTTACATTCATACTATGTCTGCAAACCTAAAAATTCAACTGAAGCATCTATGATTGCAATATATTACAGAATTTTATATATTTTATACACATAAATTTGGATACAGCTATCGATAATACTGCATTACAATATAAAATATGAAATCTATACTTCAACATTTTAATGTATTATTTATTTTGATAAAAATGATTAATTTAATTTACAATTTAATAAATTTAATAAAAAGTTAATTCATTGAAATTATAATTTTATTATGAGCTATGAATTAATGTCTAACAAGAGACTCTTTTAATTAACTATATTCTTCCCTAAATTAAAAGAAGAATTTTATATTTTAACATGAATTTGCCTGAAGATTAACATTCTTTAATTTGTTTTGAAACTCCAGAACCTTTATTAAGCAACTTATTTTAAATCTTAGATAGAGTAAATATGCTAAGCACGTATTATTTTCAATTGTGTTATGAGTTCAAGAATCCCCACCATGATTCATGTTCAATAATGAATTTCCAAGTGATATTTTAGGCAGCTGTGAAATCTTGAAATTTGGTATCTATTAGAACACGATATATTTTCTGAAGTTCATTGGCAGCTCGTTTAAAAGCCTTAGCATTATCGGAATAGATGATTTTTGGAACACCACGTCTTGATTGAAATCTTTTAAAAGCTAAAAGAAAGCTTTCTGTTGATAAGCTGGATATCAATTCTAAATGTATGACGCGTGTTACAACACACGTCAACAAAGCTACATAGGCTTTGGAAGTTGTCTTGTCATTTTCACAACAATTGGTCCAGCAAAGTCAATTCCACAGATGGTGAAAGGACGGGTTTCAATTATTCTATCCTTCAGTAACGGTGCAGTTAGTTGATTCGCTGGATTTGGTTTTATCGAATATTTTCTACAAATTAGTTTTCTATAATTCTCTTTACCAATTGTCTTCCTTTAGATATCCAATACCTTTTTCTAACCTCAACTAAAGTAGACGTGACTCCACTATGTAGGACTTTATCATGTCTTTCTCTCATCAACAATTTAGTAAACTTTGAATTTGAACAATTGGATGTTTTTCATCATAGGGGTGTATTCCGTTCCTTCAATTCTTCCTTTGATTCTCAGTATATTATCTTCATCTAAATAAAGAGCTAAACTATACTAGTTTGAATTTCTGGCAATAGGTTTCTTCTTTTGAAGTGCATCGAATTCTGTAGAAAAGTTGTTCTACTGGATATTTTTTATTAAATTCTTCTCTGCATCTTGCAATTCATCCGCAGTGAGGGTTATTTTTTCATCAGTTCTTTTTCTTGCTTTGTCAATAAAGCGCTTCACTTACGCAATGATTCTAATGGCCCTCAGGAGATTACTGTAATTTTCCAACTTTAATAATTCAGAATTTTGTGCTATACAATCATTGATGACCACGTTCTTCTTAAGTTCTAAACTTCCTAATTAAATGTATTGAATTCCTGTGAAGGTCAATCTTCTTTCGATTGTGTAAAAGCCAAGATGGTCTATGCCACTATAGTTCTTTTTCTCTCAGCTTTTCTACCTTCAGTCCCCTAGAAATTAAATCAGCAGGATTACTATGTCCTGGACAATGTGACCAAGTCGTATTATCTTGAGTGAGTTTTTGAATTTCATCAATCCTGTTTTTTACAAATTTTGGTTAAATCTGTCTTAAGAACCTGTGATCCAAAAATAGGTTATGATCGAGTCAGTCCAAAATTTTAGAGTCAACTTGTATTTCAGACTATTAGCAACCTTAGTATCCAGTCTAGCAGCCAGAAGCGCAGACAACAGTTCAAGTCTCAGAAGAGAGAGCAACTTAAGGAGTGCTACTCTACTTTTCGAAGCTATAAAAGCCGTTTTGATTTGATCAGTGTCTGTATACACTCTTATATAGACCACACGGCCATAAGCCTTTAAACTGGCATTGGAGAACAATGCAGCTCAAGCTGTGTTGTTCCATCATCGAAAAATGTTCCAGTCCAGTTTTCATCTCTTCTAATTTTTGTATCTCATGAAACCACTTTTCCCACTTCTCATAAATAGGATACGACAATTCGTCATCCCAGTCTATATTAGAAGACCAAATTTCTTGCATAAGACATTTATCTCTGACAGTAAATGGTCCATAAAATCCCACAGGATCAAAGAGACGGCTTAAAGTTTGCAAGACAAAGCGTTTAGAATTTACTGGCTGCGAAAGAAGTAATGTCAGTTGTTTTGTATTAAAATAAAAGTTGCCATCTTCAGTACCCAATACTTTTATCGGTGTAATTTCGTATACAGAAATTTGGCGTGTTTCCACAGATTCCGCAGTTCCTTCGAATTTGTTTGCCACTTATATAGTTGCATAACGACTTCTTTAAAAATTTTAATGCACTCCAAACTGGTAGAAAAGTTACTTTCCCCATCTACGTTGCCTGTGATGGCGTAGTCTATGTAACAGGAACGTTCAAGTAGTTTTGACGAGCAGGTATATGTGGAAGAAATTTTACTCAAATGATGTCTAATGATATAGTACAGAGGAAAAATGGTGAACTATTGATAACAAATAACACGCGATCCATCCAAAAGAAACGAGTAACATCCCTGTCACTAGAATCTAACTCTGTCTGTAAAAATAGCTTGTTTAATATCACCTACAAATGCTATAGGATGTTCTCGAAATGACAACAAAATTTCAAACTAATTGCTATACAAGCTGGAATCCGTACGGAAACAATCATTAAGTGATAATTTTCCTTCGGCGTGTGACGAAGCATCGAAAACAATTCGCAATTTACCTGTAGCCTTATCTTCCCTTAGGACAGCACGATGTGGTAAATAGAAAACTGCTTTGTCAACACTTTTCTTTGTCTACGGGTATGTGACGAGGCTTTTAAACGTAATCCTAAAAGAAGACTTCTTGTAAAGAAGGTATAGGAGATCGTAACTACGCATAGATTTGGGAAGTGACTATTTCGATGGACAGTAAAGTAATTTCCTTTAACATTTTATCTACGTTAATGTTACAAGCCGATTCACCAAATTTTATTGTCAGAGGTTGTATTACATGTACAATAACACATGTGTAATGTATTTAACAATTGAAAATGATTTGCAAATTTTAAAGTTTCCGAGCTATTAGCAATATATTTACCTTCATTATTAGCCCTATTAAGTAGAAAATAATATATATGAAAACACAAAAGCGTTTGTAAGTAACTATAACTTATTATAAATTAAAAAAGCTACTTTGTTTTACATCTTGTTTGTTTGTCGCTCAACGGTCATTTTTTACACACGAGGGCTAATTAGACCGGGACTTACGGCTTAAAGTGGATTCCGAACCACTACAAACATCCATGCCCAAGGTGGGATTCGAACCCACGAACTGTTGAACCGAAGGCAAGAGCGCTAACCATTCGGCTGCCAGCTCGGCGTTTTACATCTTGATTAAATAATTTATATATTTCGGTATGAAAGTATTGTAGATACAGAACAGTAGTATACAGAATAATTTTGAAAAGAATATAAGCAGATATATTTATTAACCAATAATGCAATTTTATTAAAAATCTTATAATAATTAGGAATTATTTCACTTTAATTTTCAAAATATAATATGTTAATTGCATAAATGTTCATACAATTATATTATTAATAAATCATTCCGCATTTAACATGTTGTAAAATTTTAGAATCCACTAAATTAAGCAGCTAAGAATAATCTAAAAAGAGAATATAAAAATTGCGCATTTTACATTAATGTTTCACTGTTTATTTTATTCAAATATTTTATGAATAAATAATCCAACTTCATCCTTTTCATGCATACTTTATTCATCATTTTTCGCATGAAGTTTTAAATTATAAATAATTATCATCACAAATTTGTATCAGCATATGAAATATTGATTTTAAAAATTTATAAAGATAAATTTCTAGCATTTCTGAAACAAGCAATTTATGAAATTCTAATTAAAATGATTAAATTACAAATATTTTAAAAAATCATTTTTCTTTTATTCAAAAAGTCATTCAAGGAAATGTTAAATTTATTTCCTTTTTTCTTTCCTCCTTTTAAATGTTAACATTTTAACATCAAAGTCGAGATTTTCGTACTTCTGGAAACGGAAGTGCTGCATAAAAATATAAAATCTTTTGAATAAATTAAAGTTAATAACAAAAAACAACCAGCTTTGCTCCTGTTTCCTGCATTTCTTTTAATGAAGGCCCTTTTTTCCTTCCTGCTCTATGCTTATAAGTTCATTAGCGAGACAAATCTCAATTCCGCTTGTGAAAAATCCGAAAAATGCCTGTCAAAGTGTTTCGTGAATACAACATGATTCATGATAACTATTTATCTTTTGTCAAAGTTCATTAGAATTTTTCTTCGCCAAATTTCCCCTTCTCATTTTGGTGCTCGGAATGAAAGGTTTTGGAAGTTAATTAGTGCAATCTGTCTCATTAAATTAATTGCTGAATAACAAAATTTCACGTGTTATCATTGGATTTTTTTACAGTCATAAATAATTTGTATTGAAATCACTTTTTTCTGATTCTCCATGCATAAACGATTGTATTATCTAAAGAAAACAAAATGCATCTAAAATTATGCAGCAAATAAAAGTATTTTCTATGCAGCTGATATTATTGAAAATAAGAACAAATACTTCACTGAAGTGTGAAGATTTACTTAGTCGTAAGTAATTATTATATCCTGCAAACACAATTTCAATAAAATATCTATATATCAAATAGGAAATATATAACACAGAATACTTTTATGTAAATTATTTTAATAAATAATATATAACATCTCTCAGTATGCGTATTTATTTCGAGTACATGCTACTATTATCTTAGTTTATGAAAAATATTCTTAGTTTGTTTGTTGATAAATATTCTTATGTGTGTTTCACATGAAACCAATTTACATAAGAATGTTAGAAAAACAAATTATATATTTTGTCGCTATGGAAACTGTCAAATTTTTACGTTAGTACTCAGCTTTTTTTGAAGTTTTTTCTCTTTAATAAGATATTGTATTTCAACCAGTAAAGAATTAATTTTTATATCGTGAAACAAAAAACAATGACACTAAATAACATAAACTACTAGCAAAATTAGAAAATAAAAAAAAAACTTAAAATTGCCTTTTTGGACATAAACCGATGTTTGTATTGACATTAGAATAATGTTTTGGAATATATTCTAATTTCAGTTATTAATACATAATTATAACTGTATTCATTTTTAAAAATATTCCTCCAAATTCTATACTATAATTGGGCTACATAAGATATAGTCACATACATACGAATTCTTTGATAGTTATCATTTGATAATTTGCTATTCAAAATGGAACATAAATAAGGAACTGATTAAGTATCCTACACCTTATACTTAAGTAATTTCAAAAACATTTTAGGAATCTGAAGGGTTATTTTTATATTAGAATTTAAAAGTTGTTTAGTTAATAAATATATTTTTAAGTACGTGATTGTGTGTGTGTGGGATTATAAACTTTGAAATTTAAAGTAGCTTTAAATTTAGTTGTGTTTTATTGATAATAAAACCAATACATGGAAAACTTAGAAATCCTATAATATACAAGTAGGGTCAGTCATTACCAGAAAAAAATGATGAAGTATTTAAATGCGGGAATACACTATCTTTTGAGACTATAATGAATTGAATACAACTGCCATTTTCATTTAATATTCATGATGAATGACACAATAACAGTTATTAAAGTTCATATGCCCTTATTGAAAGGTTTGATAGCAGTACACTTGCACTTCCTCGAAATAATTTTCATTTTTTTCAAATAATATTTTCTGATCAACAGATCAACTGATTTTATTCTGAAAAGTATCATAATAAATTTTAGTATTCAAATATTTAAAGAAAATCAGTGTGATTTGTAATAATAGATTACGAATATACACATTCGTTTTTTTTTTTTTTTTTTTTTTTTTACTGAATATGATTAGATTAAATTCATAAAATGTGTACTTTTATAAATATAGTCAACAAGTTGTACATTTAAATTTAAACATCCCTGTTACTTCAACTTTTTTTGATAAATCAAGAGCTCAATATTCATGCAATGTCTGGTAATTAATTTATATAATTTGAAATACTAAACTATTTGAATTGTAACTATTTAACTTTTCTGTTACAATTATTTAACTATTTGATAGTTATTTACCAGCACTAATATCACATGAGGGCGTTAAAGAAAAAATCCATTAATTTCAAAAAGGAATTGCAATATATGTTATATGAAAAAACTATATGATATTTTAACTCTGCATGAAATTTAGAATTCCTATACATTTCTGTTGCCAGAAGCCAAATAGACAATAGATTCTGCGCTCTTTATTACTTCTAAAATATTCATTACCCAAGAACTCTTTAGGTTTCGATAAAAGATTAAAGCTACTAATGAAAAAATATGTATATTTGATGATAAACTATATATGATACTTTTAACTCCGCTTGAAATTAAAAATTCCTGTTTATTTCTGTTGCCAGAAGACAAATAGACAATAGATTCTGCGTTCTTTATCACTTGTGAAATATTCATAACCCAAGAACTCTTTAGGCTTACATGAAAGATTAAAGCTACTACTGAAAATATATATATATATTGTATGATAAACTATATGATATTTTTAACTCTTCTGGAAATTAAGAATTCCTACGTATTTCTGTTTTCAGAAGTCAAATAGACAATAGATTCTGCAGTTCTTTATCACTTCTAAAATATTCATAGCCCTAGAACTCTTTATGCTTAGATGAAAGATAAAAGCTACTAACGAAAAACAATGAATATTGTATGAAGAACTATATGATACTTTAACTCTGCTTGAAATTAAGAATTCCTATGTACTTCTGTTGACAAAAGACAAATATACAATAGATTCTGTAGTTCTTTATCACTTCTAAAACATTCATATACCAATAGCTCTTTTGGCTTAGATGAAAGGTAAAAGCTACTACAAACAATGTTTGGCATTTTAACGGGTTTTTTTCTTATCTTATTTAGCAATTGTTAAGCTACAGACTAAATATAATGGTCACTAGATCTCTTAAAGAAGATCTATTGCTTCAGAAAAGACATCTCTCTCTTATTTTAGATGCAACTTTTAATTTGTAAGTAATCTCCTCTCCTGTTTTTTAGAGTCTTCAATCAATGATTTGTCTACATCCTAGGGCTTGAGCAGATTAAGTAGTACGGATTCACAAAGGACAGTGATACATGAGTACTGCATATCTGTTAGAGTACCATAGACTCACATAAAGTGTATTGAATACCTGTTAGTAGAACTGAATAAGAATTGGCAGTTGATAAATATAACTTGGAAATTCTGAATATAGTAATCAGAAATACATATCCTGTGTTTTAGAGCCTCAAGTTAAAGGTTTGTCTACATCCTAGAGTTAGAAATGATTAAGTACAATGGACTCACAACGGACTATCATACATGAGTACTATGCATCTACTTAAATACCATGGACTCATATAAAGTACATTAAATACCTGGCAGTAGATGAATAAGAATTGGCAGTAAATGAATATAACATGGGAATTCTGAACGTAATAATCAGAAACGACACATATTGAAGTGTATGGAGCAATTATATTAAGAATTGAAGGACAATTCATGCATATAATGGATGTTTTCTTTTTAATAATTATTGTATTTTTAAATTTTTGTATGACTTACATACTAGCATAAATTATCCAAAATATTATAATATAGCTTTGTTATATTTGAAAATTGTAATTAAAATTGTAACATTAAAAATTATTGGGCTTTAATTTAGAAAAACTTATAACGAAGCAAGGGTAGAAATCATTTGAACCTAAGCCTACTGTTATGAAACAAACAAACAAATAAATGACTCCAATTTTGAAACATACACATTTAATTAAAAAATGAACAAAATTTACAAGGAGCCATGTATGGGTTCGCGACAATCTCTCTCGCCTGCTTCGCGTACAATGAGAGTCTCTCTGAAAATCAAAACAAAACAAAAAAAAAAAAAAACATAGGATCTTAAAATCGAAAGTGCCGATGGTGAGACATTACAGACTAAATTATTCCTTCCTTCCCCGGAGTTTTTTTTTTTTCTTTTTCTCATTCTAAGGAAATCAACCTGTAAATAAAAAAAGAAAAAAAACACACGCAAACAACAAAGAGCAAAATTTAGTATTACAGATAGCCCTGATCAATCGGACTCTGGCTGAAACACAAAATTATATAGAATTATATAATATTAAATATAAAATAAAATTATATCAAAATAGCACAAAATTATTATCTAACACAACAGAATTTTCAACCTTAACTAAACTTACAAATCGACACATTTTTACTATAAAAAACATTTTTTTTTATTATGTACACATGTAACAACAATTGAAATTTGTATTAAAAAAATTTTAATTTAATATCTGAGAAAAAAGAAAATAATTAAGTTTGGTTATTCAGCATTCTACTGAGACTATCGGCATTCTGATGTAATTTGCCCTTTCTGTGAACAATATCAAAATTTAGGCTTTGAAGTACCAAAGCCCACCTTAAAAGTCTGGGATTAGATCCTGTATGATGTTTTAACCAAACTAAAGAGTTATGATCAGTTTCGATAATAAATTTATACTGACCATCTAAATAATATTTTAATTTAGTAACAGCAAAAATTATTGCTGCACATTCCTTTTCTATAGTGCTATAATTTTTCTCAGATTTTGAAAATTTTTTACTCAGAAATAGGATAGGGTGTTCATTTTCATTTTGATCTCTCTGAGATAAAACTACACCTATTCCTAAGTTTGAGGCATCACATTGAATGATAAATTGTTTTTGAAAGTCTGGACTGTAAAGTACAGGCTTCTTTATTAAAGTGTTCTTTAATTCTATGAATGCCTTTTCGCAGTTATTATTCCATATTATAGTTCCTTTCTTGGACTTCCCTTTAACAGGTCGGATAAAGGCGCAGCAACTACCGAAAATTCTGGTATATACTTGCGATAGTACCCAACAAGACCTAGGAAAGCTCGTACTTCGGTTTTGCTTGAGGGATGTTCGAAATCGGTAATGGCTTTCACTTTAATATCACCTGGTGTTCTTTGACCTTGTCCTACAAAGTGTCCCAAATATTTAACACGAAGTTGAGCGAATTTGCACTTAAGGGGTTTTACAGTCAATTTCGCAAATCGAATCTTCTCCAGAACACATTTAAGATGTTGGATGTGATCAGACCAGGTAAGTGAATATATGGCTATGTCATCTAAATAAGGCACAGCAAAATAATCGCAATTTTTTAATAAATCAGCCATTAACTTACTGAAATAGTATGGAGCATTCTTCAAACCGAATGCCATTCTCAAAGGTTTATAAACACCAAATGTCGTCGTAAATGCAGCATATCTTTGAGCCTTAGGACTCAAAGGTATCTGCCAATAACCTCGTGTTAAGTCTAATAAAGATATGAACTTCGCTTTCGAAACGGATTCAACACGCTCTTCAATATTTGGTAATGGATAATATTGCGTTCTGGTAACCTCATTTAACCTGCGATAATCAATGCACGGACGAGGTTCTTTTCCAGGAGCTTCAACTAATATTAAAGGTGATGTGTAATCGGATTCACCTGGTTCCACCACCTTCAATTTCAACATCTTGTCTACTTCCGATTTCAGAATTTCTGTCTGTCGTGGGGACATTCGATATGGTTTAGCTATAATAGATTTATTAGATTCTAACTCGATGTCCAGTTCAGCCAGTTCTGTACAACCCGGTTCATTTGAAAAAATATCAATAAATTGAATCAAAAGTCTACTCAATTGTTTCTTCTGATCGTCCTCTAACTTTTCATTTAAACAGCTTTCAGGAAAAGTCTCTAAAAGGGTAGATGAATTAATTTCAAAACTTGGGATATCTTCTTTCTCAGAATCAATATCTTCATTATCAGAATTAGAGGTAAAAATTAAATTAACATCTTCTGGACGCTGAAAATAAGGTTTTAACATATTTACATGGTATACATGTAATTTTTCCTTATCGGGAAATTGTATTACGTAATTTGTATCCGATAGTCGTTTTGCTACTTTTCCTGGACCTATCCAATGAACAGAAAATTTGTTTGATGTAGAAGGTGCAACAACTAACACAAGATCATTTTCTTTAAATTCTCTTTCGTAGCCTTACGGTCATACCAAAGTTTTTGTTTTTCTTTAGCCTCTGTCATATTTTGCTTCGCTTTTCTTGCTAATTCTTGGCATCTTTTCATTCTATTTAAAAGATTAAAAACGTAAGCAATCACACTATCTTCTTCAATGGTTTTACCAGTTAGATTTTCATATAATAGTGTTACGGGTGTTCTTAAGTTCCGACCATGGACTAATTCTGCAGGAGAATATCCAGTGCTATCATGAATGTAAGTTCTAAGAGCAAAAAGTTCCTGAGGTAAAATCTTCTCCCAATCTGTACCCTTTTCTAAGCAAAGGACTTTCAGTATTCTCTTTAAAGTTCTATGCAATCTCTCAACAGGATTGCTTTGGGGATGCTGAACGGAACTATGCACAACTTTAATACCAAATTTTTCTAAATATTCTGATGTTAGGACACTCATGAAAGATGTTCCTTGATCACTTTGCAACTCCCTAGGAAAACCCATGCGGCTAAATATCTGAAGAAAAGCATCAATCACAGTAGTAGAACGTATATCTGGTACTGGGATGGCATCTGGATACTTGGATGACATGCAAATGGCTGTTATAATATACCGGTTACCACAGGAAGTTATAGGTAAAGGACCACATGCATCAACGTTAATTCTTGTAAATATTTCCGGAATTACTGGAACCAGTTTCAAAGGAGCCCTTTTCTTATCTTGAGGCTTTCCTACTCGTTGATATTTGTCACAAGATTTAACAAAATTTTCAATTTCTTTAAAGCAGTTAGGCCAGTAGAAAGTTTTGCACAGCATATCTTTTGTTTTAGTTATACCTAAATGAGCTGCAGTTATTTCATGGCAGATCCCTTTTAGTTGGTTGCGAAACTTCTTGGGCACAACTAATAATCTTCTTACAGTTCCATCATTGTCCATTTTATTATAAAACAACAATTGATTTATTATAATATATTTATTGTCTTTTGAAGATTGTCGTTTAGCTTGCTCAAAAAGAGGTTTCAAATCTTCGCACACCTTTTGTTCCCGAGCAAATTCTTCTGGAGATGTTTTTATCAAATCCATCCCTTCAACTTCGGTTTCTAATGGTGGCAAAATTGTATTTTGCTCTAATTCTTCATTTTGTTTAGTTTGGAAGCAAGACCTAGAAGATTCTATTTCAGAATCAATAATCTCTTTATTCGTGCTATTTTCCTTCCGTCTTCTTTGAGCTCGAGTTTCTATAGCATTTATCATATGCATTTTCACCTCCTCATGCTTTTTAATTTCCTGAAATAAAGCGGCTGTTTTGTTTCCCAGTAAATATCTTCCTTGATCCAAAGAATCTCGAAGAACTGCTGCCTTTGTCAAAATGTGACCTAATTCACAATTTATTTCAACCTCGGCAATAGGTAAGCATACTAAAGTTTCATCAAGAGGTGTTCTTAGCCAAACCTTTTCCTTCGTGAACATATCAGGTTTCACGTATTTTCCACAAATCAAATCAAGAGTTGCTCCAGTGTCTCTTAAGATTGGCATTTGAATTCCATTAACAGTGCCGATACTAGTGTAAGGAGCCATAAACTCATTAAATGTATTTCTAGCAATTTCGTTGGATGCTACCGATTCTAAGTTCTTTTTTATTTTGTCACACTGAGACCGCAAATGACTATAAAAACCACATTCATAACATCGGAGTTTTCTTTTTTCGAATTCCTTTTCATGTGAATAATTAGAATTTTTATTCTCGACTCTTTTAGGAACATGAGATTTATGATTCCGAACTACTTCATTAAACTTTAAGGCACGGTTTTCATTTTGTTGACGAAAACCAAAATTATTTCGAGGGAGTTTTGTAAAATCTTTCGTCTTAAAACTATCTCTTAAACTTTCATATTCATCTATTTTCTCTGCCAGATCATACGGCGAATTTATTTTAAGCCATTCCGCCAAAAAATGTTCCTTAATTTCAATTGGCACACGACGTTTCAATTGATCTGTTACCATTAGTTCCTTAAGCTGTTCAAATGTCATTATTTCTAATTCCGTAAGCCATTCCGTAAAGTAACTATTCAATTCTTGTGCATAATTTCTCCATGATTTGTCTGACGTTTTCTGGTGTCTAAGAAACAATTGTCTTAATTTTTCGCTATTTAACTTGAATCGTTTAAGAATAATTTCCTTCAGGTAATCGTAATCATCAGCCCTTTCTGGAGGTTCTCTAGCTAACATGTTAGATATCTCTGAAGGTAAAGCACTTACAAGATAAACTACCCATTCGTTTTTTGGAATATGAGCCATTTCTGCTCTACGCTCAAAATTTATTAAGTATAAACTCATCTCATCTTTCCTTTCATCGAATTTTGGCGTTATTTGCATTAATTGAATTTTTTGAGCATGTTCAGTCCTATTTGTAACTGATTCTGTGTTCGAAATTGCAGCATTTGAAGAGATTTCCAGACGTTTCATTTCCAAAATATGTTCTCTTTCTTCACGTCTAATTCTTTCTTCTTTTTCTTCTCGCCTAATTCTTTCCTCTTTTTCTTCCTGTTCCCTTTTAACTCTTTCCTCGATTACCCTATCTAATATACATTTCACTTCTTCCTCGTTAAAGTTTTTACTAGTTAAAATTAATTTTTTAATATCTGGGATTTTAAAAGAATCTGGAACCATTTCCCCTAACTCTTCAGCTACTTCTACTAAATCTCCCTTTTTCCCCCGTGCTAAAAAAGCCATTTTATTTATTAATGCTTTATCTCAGAAGAGATGCAATAATGAGAGAAACAACAGACTACACCCACCTATATGCAAAATTTCGTAAATAACTATAGAAATTATTTAACACACTCTACTAATATAAACATATCCATAACATTTAAAAAACTTAAATGAAAACAAACTATATTGTAATACAACAAATAGAGTATAGATAGAAAATCATATATTTTGAGAAGAAGAACAAGTTTATTAAATCTTCTATTCTCGATTTCAAGTTTCTTTATCACCAAGCTAATGCTTAATACTCAGATAAATTGAATTATTAAACAAAAATGTATAAATTTATAAAATCAGATTCTTATACAAATACTATTATATTAAAACAGAAAATGAAATTATATTATTTTTGAATCCTTATTTAATTCAAAATATAGAACACTCTACAATTCTTAACAACAATATAAATTAAAAGCTTTAACTAATCTAAACCAGAAATCAGCTTTCGATTTTAAATCAATAAACTTAATTCATTAATCATACACGACATGAAAATGATAATAACGTACGATATTTTAAACAGTAAGAAAATATCTTTTCAAATCTTTATCAATGAAAATAAACATGCGTTTCTAAATATCAAATAAATCAGTTTGATACTTTACAAACAAAAATTAAAAACATATCAATAAATCTCACATTACTTTAAATTCAAACCTATTTGTACTCATGTACTTTCGTTTTCACATAACGAAATCAAAACCTTTCTAAAGTATATATTACTTTCATAAAATCTACTTTCAGTGAAACATTCAAAAAATTATGAATTTAAGTGTAATTTCGATTTTACACATTAATCTATAACAACATAGTTATTTTAACATATTCCTACGTGAATTGAAATACATCAACCACATAAAAATTATGAAATGCAAATTTATAATAAGATACACTTTTCTTATAAAAATTATTACACTGTAAATTCGAATACACGAAATACAGAAATTAGCTTTGTAACATGGAATACACCATTTACAAACTTATACACAAAATTAATTGATATAGCACGAACACTGTAAATTCGAATACACGAAATACAGAAATTAGCTTTGTAATATGGAATACACCATTTACAAACTTATAAACAAAATTAATTGATATAACATGAAAACCACGTAAATAAGATTGGAACTAAATATTCTATAAATTTATATAACATTCCAAACTATTTATTTTCAATAGTAGCCAGAGAAAGATTGATCAAAATGGCCTACCTGTATTCCAACATTGCGGCACGTAATCCATTATAGTGCACATAATTAATTTCCATAGTGGATGCTAATGCAAAGCATTAAAAAAGCATCAAACCGCTGCCACCAAAAACATAAGTTTGTTATGAAACAAACAAACAAATAAATGACTCCAATTTTGAAACATACACATTTAATTAAAAAATGAACAAAATTTACAAGGAGCCATGTATGGGTTCGCGACAATCTCTCTCGCCTGCTTCGCGTACAATGAGAGTCTCTCTGAAAATCAAAACAAAACAAAAAAAAAAAAACATAGGATCTTAAAATCGAAAGTGCCGATAATGAGACATTACACTACTTAGATGTACATTTAGTGAAACAAACATGAAAAACATTTCTAAAAATATAATTATCAAGAAAATTCTTCTTATATCCTCTACAAACATAATACAGCTTTATTCTCTTTGAATACATGATCAAAAATGTAAACTTGATGTAAAGCTTCTGTGGTTTTTGTACCTTATGTTTTCTTTGGAATCTTACTTTAGTGAATCATTTTCACACAAAAAGGATGCCTTATAAGACTCTTGAAAAAGGATTTTTCAAGAGTCTTATGAACTTATTTGAGAATACCCATAAGAAATTACAATGTTTTGTCGTCAATTCTCTTCATGAAAAAAATCGTGGTTGCGATTTTTTAAAAAATGGATTAATTTATAAGAACAGTTTTTAATGCGAATAGAAAGTGATAAGTTAAGTAATTACATTTTAAGCCTAGATACCATCTTTTAAAGATAAAAATTAATTTTGAACGCGGAAAATCTAATTATCTATTAATAAAAACAATTGCGAATAAGATGCAATTTATTTGCTGCTTCATTATTTACATAGTAACATTATATATTAATAAATTAAACATGAAGAAAAGCAATTTAAGCAGCTAAACAAAAAAAATTCCATTGTTTTATCTAATGTTAATTTTTAGTTAAATAAAAATAAGGCAATGACAAACACTTGTATATTCATCAACTATGCTTCCTAAATAAGGCAAAAGCTGGTAATATATAACGATAGAGATAATAATTAATTTATCTTCTTTACTGTGAATTAAGATAATGTATTATCATGTTTTTGCTTATACATTAGAAGCATATTTGCTCAATTGTTTTTACTTATGATTGCTATTTAGGAAAAAAAATTAATCCGAATAAATATTTTATGAGCATTTTAATTCCATATATGAAGCCAACGTGGTATTAATTTTTAAAATGGAAATGTAGTTATAGACTAAAAAAGAAATAAAAATAAAATTAAGGGCTTAAATTCTCATTTGATTCCATATAATGCTTTAATGCGCAGATAATATTTGTCATTGTTTTCATCTGAATTTTAATTTTGATATTATAATTAGTATCATAATCACAATTGGTATTATAAATGCTTAAAGTACTTAAAATTAAATATAACAAAATAAATAAAAAAATTTATAATCAAAATCATCAATTATTATATTAAAATATGCGCACTTAATTATATAATAAAGATCGAATATTTTTTCACAAAAATAAATTAATTTTTCTAACTTTTCCATTTCGTTTCATTAATTACTGGTAAAACTTGCAAATAAATTAATTATCAAGACGCTGCTTTAAAAATTAATGTAAGAATCCATCCACATATTTTAATTTCATTATTCAGTTAAACAGAAATAGATTAGAAATGAAATTTACTGTAAACAAAAAAAAAAACTTGTAAAAATAAATCAAATCGCTATTTTAAAGTCACTTGAAAAATATTAAGACTTCTCAATAAAAAACAAAAACTCACTGATTTGCTAGATTAATGACTTTATCCATAATGGGCTTTATTTTCAAGGCAACTTAGCTATGATCCTTTGATTTACGTTCGAATAAAACAACCATTTAAACTCGCTTCGTCTGCTTCCATTTTGACCCAATTATCATTAAGGCTATTAGAATTTGCTGACTACGCGCGTCTCATAAAATTTAAAAGAAAAAAAAAGTTTTCATTTTGATAAAGAGGCTTTATTTAAAACAGGGATCCTTTCCCCACAAAGAGACTTATGAAGGATTATAAAGCAGAATAGTATTCACATGTCTAGTTAGAATTATCATTCACATAACTTATTGAAGACTATATCTTACTGGGAAATGACAGGTGATTTCCATATTGATATATCTAATCCATCGTCCATAAAATCTGACAGTGTTTAACTGTCGTAGTTTAAAATTCACGATGAAAGTTAAAATTCGCGATGAAAATTTATGCGAAAATAATTCGTCATTAAGTAAAGTTGATAATGTATTCAAAGTTTCTTTCATTAATAAGTGTATAGAGTTAAAGGAATATTTTAAACTGAAAACATAAAAATTAATGTATATGGATAGTTATATATTATAGTATCTGATGAAGTTATATATATTTTTAAAATCTTAGAACTAATTGTATTTTTCTATAAAATATATATACTAGTTATCAGTACATTATCTTAGGTAAATATATTTATTAGATTTTAAATATTTTTTTAGTTTTAAATTATTAAAGTCGTTGAAAATAACAGAAAACAGTTTTAAAATAGTTATAAATCCAGATATTTTAAGCAAATTTTTGAAACCTTTATAAATTATATTGATATCTAAGACTAGCCTATTCAAGAGAAAAAAAGTATTCTAATTTAATTAATTGTAAAAATGAAAGAAACTTAGTCAAAATTTCCGAAAAGATCACCAAACAACTGAAACTATTTCATTTATAAATTCATTTGCTGGTCCAATCAATACTTGCACTTTTTAAGAACGGAATCGAAGTTCTTTAAAATTAAAATGTGTAATTAACAAACAGGAAAAAAATGCAAACTACAATCCATACAATTATTGCTAAATGAATTAAATCAAACAAAAATTAATTTCAATATCGATTTAATTTCATTAATTAAAAATAAAATGAATTTCAACACAACTGGATTAAATTATTTGGCTTAAAGTAATTAAATAAGCAAAGACAGTTAAAGAAACCAAGTTTTGGAAAATATAGCCTCAGTTTAAAATGTTTTCCAGAAAATTACACAAATTACATTTTTAAAGTCATTTATAAATTTATCAAAAAATTTAGTAATACATTTACCAATAATAAAATTAATATCACTTTGTTACTTTTAAACGAGTTGCTATTGAATAAAAATGCTTAAGCAATATAATCTTTTTCAAACAGTTATTTAGGGAGAAAGAAGGGTAATTATTAAATTATCAACACTGGAAAAAGTTGTTTGCTTAAACACATAGTTTCAACTTTGCAAATTCTATGACATTTTCTCTAAAATTTAGTTTCTAAGTAAATAAAAGACAAATTAAAATAAAATCTTTAAATTATTTTTTCCATTCGCCATTTAACACATGAAAAGAAAAGTCGTTTTCAAATTTCAATGAATAGGATTAAAACTGTTATTGTGATTAAATAACCTTTTTTAGGTTCCTATTCAATTAAAATTTAATTATTAGCAGTTTCATAAGCAAACATTTGTACTTTTCTCATTAGTATTTTCTATTTAAGAGAGAATTCCTAATAACCAGGTATTTTCAACTGATAAAATACCTTACTTTAATTATAAAATAAGTTTGAAAGATTTTTAGAAATTACGATAAAATATATTTTTTGATATATGCTAAACTAAATAATTTTAATTCTTTTTCTCTTAAAACAGTATTATAATAATATTTTGCTTCCATCTTCAATGTTTGGTTAGCAAAATTTACTTAGTATTAAAATTTATATCTTCCATTTAATCTTAATACAAACACACATATTTAATACATCGAAAAAATTATCAAATACTTAAATATAACATATATATTAGTATCTATCCAGAAATTTAAACTACATTTTAAACAGTAAATGTTGTTTGGATAAAATTATAAACCAAAATTTTTTAAATAATGAGTATTAACTGTAAAGCCTAATTAGTATAGCACTTTTAAAAATATATTCCTAAGAAATTTCAATTTCAATATTTATATTTTAATAATTATCAAATATTTTAATGATGAAATATTTTTTCTTATTCTGTAAACATAATATTCCTTCATGCAAATTCTTTGTATTGAAAGTGCATTCCTTTTCACTGATCATATAAGCATTCAAAGTATTTATAAAGTTTAAAAAAATTATTTGAATACCAAATGTATTGATTTAAAAATAGATTGATTTGCCACATTTATGTTGGTTCATAGCCCATTTATATTCAAATATTAAATTCCTTTATTTCGATATTATTGTATATACTGTATTGTTTCAGATAGTATTGATTTTATCATTTGATGGGTTGAAAATATGTTCAGATGTTGTACATGTGTCCATCATAATTTATAATCCCGGCTCATCTTTCAATTTTTATATTTTTTGTTTTCTAATAAGTGTAGGTTGGATAATTTTAAAAGAAAAATAATTAAATTTTTAAATATTTGTCTCCAGATCATTGATATAATTAACGTCATAAATTTCGTTATAATTAATTATGTCATTTCCTATTTGAGTGTTTTGGCAATAATTATAAAATGTGAACTCATAACTAAAAATAGTATATTTTTAATTATTTTTGTAGCATTTAAATCGATATTTTCCTTTTAAATTTTGTTAGTAAAACTTTAAAGATGATATTTAAACAAATATTTTATTCTATTATTTGCTCTTATGAAAATTTGAGCACCTAAAACTATTAATTGCAAAGTGATTCCATCTTCTTTTGATGTGCTATTTATGTACAATTTTAAATTTTTCGTACGTTAATACACCATATGTTTTAAAAGCATATTACCTATCTCACTGTCATAAGCAATTGTTATAGAGTCTTTTCCCTTAAGATTAGGAATTGTAGTTGAGATCATTATATCTAAAAAATCTATGCTCTATATTTTTAATAGCCAGTTTGCTTAATCATTAAAATAATTAATCTCATTTAATATCAAAAAGAAGAAATGAACAGTACATTTTTATTACACTGCCATTTATAATTTCTAACAGTAATTTTAACAGATCAATTTCTATTATAATTACATATTAATTCATGTCCATTAATATATGTCACGTGTTCCACACATGTAATTTTTATTCCACATCACAACTGCTTACACAATATTTCTGAGAAAGTGAATTCTTTATCACAATCATGAAATTATTACACACTCTGTATTTAAATTTATCAATAAGCAACAATAATATCTTTCATCAAGAAATTCTTGGAAATTAAATAGATATGCGGTATTTCTTCAACCGAGTTCCATGCATTTGCTATTTATTCCACGTCACAATTGCTTACATGAGATTTCTGACAAAGTGAATTCCTTAACACTATCATGAAATTATTCCACACTCCATATTTAAATTAAGCAATAAGCAACAATATTATCTTACATTCAAGAAACTCTCAATCGGAAAGTTGAAAATTAAATAGATACACTATATTTCTTTAACTACTTAATTAAAATAAATGATGCAGAACATTTTAAAAGGTTTTTGAAGCTATCTAAAATATTTCCTCGTATTTCATGAAGTATAGTTTTAAAAATCACAAAAATCAGTACATTACTAGAATATGAGATGTATGTATTTTGCACTAATAGTTAAATAGTGTATTTTGCATCAGTAGTTAATATCTCGACATAGTAAATTGCAGAAAAGTTTTAAAAAAATAAAATACAGCCAGTATCTTTGAAAGCAGCTTGCATTTATTCTTAAGTCTCGATTTCTCAGTAAAGCACGAAATAAATTTAAAATTCAGTGAATATATGGACCTATTTCTTTATTCAAAATAAAAAATTTTTATTTCGAATAAATAAATTAAAAGTGTCTAGAAAATATGTTTTATTTTAAGAATTCTATATAGTTAAAGTTAACATTGATCTATAAAATAGTAGAGTGATTTTATTAAATGTACTCATTTGTTATAAACAAAAATTAGTGTCCTCGATTCTGACATATAAATATTCAAAAATATTAATTTTATCATGAGTTTTAAAAGTTAATGCTTGAATATAATATAAATCCTTTCTTAGTTTTCATTTGTGTGTAAGATATTCAAGAAAATATTTATTCTTCGGCATGCAACAATTTTATTTAAGCGAAGGACATTCACTTCTATTTAAAGCACGAAATAAGGTATAAAACATGCAGGGCGTATGTATTCTTAACAGCAATTTACATAAATTTAAACACAACTCAAAATAATGTTCAAAACATATTTCGATAGCACTTATAGACTACAAATGTCATTTAAAACATCCAATAGCTGACTATCCAAGTTATAAGAATTATTTGAATGTGTATGTGATCAATTATTTATTTTTTTCTTTCGTGTATGACATAATATTTAGCATCAAATGATGGCAAGACAAGAAATAGGCGTGTAGGTACTCTTTATATACCATCAAGTATTATGGATGAATTTGTTTTATTCATTTCAACATGACACTCCCTGAAAAATAAAATGTTTAAAAGCACATTTGGATTATGCAAAACATTAGAAGACATTTGCCAAAAATGAAATTTGAACTACTATAATTACATCACCATTTTAAAAATAAATCAAAACCTCTATATTTATATATCAATATATCAAATGATTAGAATACAATCATGTTAAAAATGTAAGCTAAAAACTTAGCATTAAGATAAGAAAATAAAATTTAATTTTATTATATCAAAACTAAAGTTGTACGTAAAATTTAATGATAAGCCATAAAATCCAAATTTTATTGTTAATATTCATTGAACATTTATTAAAAATATTATACAATTGGTAAATATAACTTTGCAGTCTTCATGTATATCAACTGCATACATTTTCTAATTTATGAAAATACAAATTTTTATGAAATTTTTCTTAATTGTTTGAAATTGTTTATATTCTTCAATTGCCTTTAAATATCAGCTTTAGGGATTAATCAATGTTTTTAAATATTTAATATAGATGTTTCCATATATTTATTTCTAAATCTAATGAAAAACTGTAAATCTATTAGGTTAATAGAAGATTATTTGTTTTCAAATTAGGTCTTAGGATGACATAGAGAACCATTAACTCTCTTTTGAGTTGTTCTTGAAAACCTTTAACACATAAATAAAATCATTTCCTTGTTCTATGCATAAAATTTCATAAAAAAATTCAATTATGAGTCGAAATACCAGTAAAAATATCACCAGAAATCATACCTCCTACCTACAGAAGAAGAAGCAATCTTTATAATATGTTGGTTTAAAAACATTTATATTTTAATGCTAAATTTAAAAATAACTTAGTTTTTTTTTAATTTTAAATTATAGAAATATTATGTATATATGGAATACATAACCAATTCAGATAATGATTAAAGTTAGATTTTCTTTTACACAAATTAATTAAATTTTAAATGCCTAAGTTTTTGCAACGAAAGTTTCTATTTTAATCTGTTTTAGTCGAGTTGTACATATAATTGCAACTAATAGATAAGATAGAAAAATTTATGTAACATTTACTCGAAAAATATAAAATACTTTTCTTATTTCTTAAGATAGTAAATGACAAAGAAATAGTAGATTTATACTTTAAATATTAATGTCTTAATTGTTAATATAAAAGATTCTTTATCATTAAATGCTCCTCCACTTTCTAGAAAACCAATAATTAACCTTTAAGAAGTACATGAAGCAGAATTAATGAAATTTTATATATTTAGGCATCCAGTGGGTATGTCAGAGCAACCCTGAAAGTAGGAGGCTCTCCATAATTTATAAGTAACGACCAAGTAGAAAACCCCTAGACATTGTCTGTCATTCCCGTGTATATAATTTTACTTGGAGGATATTGCAACTAAGACCATATGTACTCCAGTACCCTTTATTGAATATAATGAATTTTTAGTTGGGGTGTTATAGAACATACTATCTTCTGGTAATGACAATGACGGTTTTCCATTCAGAATACCACATCCAAACTAGTACCAACGTACAAAGGTTGTATCGTATCATTTAGATATGAAGTGAAATTTTAGAAAGAAATTGAATACCATAAAGCTATGTAAGTCATTATAATGTACAATGAGAAATAATAAGAAATAAGTTTGTGAGCTTTTTAGTTTAAAAAGGATTAAACTTTAAAAATACAAATCAAGAATAATAATTTAATTGAGACTTTATAATATATATATATATATATATATATATATATATATATATATATATATATATATATATATATATATATATATATATATATATATATATATATATATATATATATATATATATATATATATATATATATATATATTATATAAAAAATTACATAAATCCTGATTTAACCAGTTGAATGTAAATTAACACAAAAGATAAATTTAATTATTTATTAATTTTGTATTGATTTTAATTATTTGTAATAGTTATAACTATATTAATAAATACTGGTTACGATTTTCATAGATAATTAAATTAAAAACATTAATTTTTTATTACAAGTAATATTTTTTATTAAGTAATATTTAGCCATTGGTGATATTCAATATCACTTTTATTCAACACTTATAATAGATTCCAAATGTTGGTTTTTAATAAAACCACTGCAGGAACGAAAATAAAAAGCAATCAATTCCGTGGTTGTAACACATTATTCTTATGATATTTTCCTTATTAATAGCAATTTCTTTTAAAATTTTGTCACGTAAATATTGTTTTTCATTTGGCTTTTATTAATATATCAATGAATAGAATATGCTTCGGATAAATAAGATAGAGCAAGGTTCATTAATATTTCTACAAAGATTTTGAAGTAGTTTCTATTTTAAAAATTTCTTTCAGGAAAGTCGCATTTACTTTCATTCAGATATCCTCCTTTTGGTTATAAATAAAGATAGCAATTACAGTCAAAAATAGTCAAATTGGTTCAACAAATTTATTGTCTACAATTGTGGTAAAAGTATTATTTATTAAATTTCGAATACTAAAAAACAGCATGCGAGTTTTACTAGAAATAAATGCCGCCCGCCCTGTATAGTGGTCAGAGCCCCTGACTACCGATAGGGATGGCCTGGGTTCGAATCCCAGTTCGGTCATGGATGTACTATCTCTCTCTATCTATCCTGTCTTTGTCCTTTCTGTGTATGTATGGGTTGTAAATGGTTGTCTACCCTGTAAATGGGTCCCTATGGCACGTGTGTACTGAAGAAGTCGGACTCCACATCAAAATATGGTTCAGTTAAAAAAGTGGAGCAGCGCATCCCATATTGCCAACCTAGCTGGCACACGACAACAACTCGAAATAAATAACTAAATCTATTTGATAGCATTGCCATAATATCTTATTTTTTAAATAAACTAAAAATAAATTTCTATTGTTTACTAAATATTTCGCATGAAGTTAAGCATGTTGTTATAAACTGTATAAAAAAGAGAAAATTGTTCACTCCACTGTTATTTTATTATAAGTATGACAATAATACCTGATAATCCAGCCATGATTTGATTTCAAACCTAGATGAATATGAGTGGGAATACCAGCCTACTTCTCTGTACCTGACCTAGAGTTGGACCCTAACAGTTACAATGAAATGGCCTTCATGATTTAGAAGCAGTAATAAACAGAAAACCCTCAGTTACTCAACTCCACTCCCACAAATATCGTTTCTCTCTTCCGTCTCTTGTGAACATGAGAGATCTTTGATAATACCGAAATTTGAACTCACTACCCTTTGATAATGAGAAGACTCGCCAACCAGACCATCACAGCCCTGTTTTGATGAATGTGCTTGCTGTGTTTTATATATATTATGTTAGTTCTGTATTCATTTAATTTTTAATAAGTTTTTCTCATAGCAAAATCGCAATCTGCAAAAATTTATTCTATAAATGTGATAAGTAGATTAATAAATATAATTTACGATTTTTTCCAATAATTATGTTATAATTCATTTCACTACGGTATAAAAATTACTGTTCAGATTAGTTATAAAATATTATTCAAATAGATAGTGAAACAAATGAAGTTATTTTAGTTATTAATGAAGATATTTTAGTTATTTTTAAAGTACAAATGAGTGACACATCTGTTCAAAAGTTTTGCAGTTTACAGTGATTACTCTTATACCTTTAATAAAATATCAATAGTTTTACTTCTCGAACAAAGTGCCTTCATTTTTATTCAAATCTTCCAGTTTTCATTGTGAAATCAAACAAATGATTTAAGGATTTATTAATTTATCGAGAGTAAAAACAAAAAAAAATTTCATCAATATCCATTTGTATCTTTAAGAAAATTTAATTTCCCATTCGTCGTTTGTCAACCCTGTTAATGTTTCCACGTTTCAACAATAAAAATCTTTCACTGCAATTTATATTTAAAAAACTTGCCTATTTCTTTTATATTTATAAGATAAAGTTGTTACTGCACTGATAAATATATTTATAACTTTTCATTATCCATAAATTTATTGTTATTTCTTTGGGTAACTGCGTAAATAGAACTCTTTAAAGAAAGATGAAAATTTTAGAGATGAGACTATATCTTAAGAAGTATAAATTACAGTAGTAATGGGGGCGTTATTCTGCTTTATACCATACGTTGAATAGAACGGTAGTATTGGAGAAATTAAAACAAAGATTATGTGTATATTTAAACAAGAATTCTGCAAATATGAACTTGGAAAATGATTACAAATTTCTGTATTGGATTCTATTTTCTTTTGAATTTTATGAGAAAAAGATCCTTTATCCAGCTATGAAGCTTTATGCTGGATCAATCGTTGATAACATCATTTTGAAAGATGGGTAAGTTAAGCTTCACGGAGGAAAGCTTAAAGAGTTAAACTTGCGTCAAAATATTTTGACACTCGAAAATCGTAAGGAGGAAACTGATTAAGTTAATCCCTGTACCTTAATCTCGAAGAGACTCTTTAGATATCAGGTATATAATTTAGTCTTCAGGTATACCATTAATAGAGCTGTAACAGAATTAATACATGTACATGTCTACTATCAGTATCTGATATTGCTGAATAAATTTAAAGTGAAGCTTATTTTTAACTGAAAAAGATGTCAGTGATTTAATTTAAAACTTTTAAATCGCATTTCAAGGAATTTGATTCAATATTTTACATCATGGATTATTTTGAATAATTTAATTATTAGGAGTTAGTTTATTACGAAATATATCTAAAACAATATAAATAATTGGTTGATGAATAACTCATTTTCAAATGTCATTGTTTTGTACAAACTTATTACTCGAGTTTAAGGAACTACAGGTGAACCATTTGCAGCCAATGGTCTACATACAATCTGTATAATAAGAATAAGAAAATAGGATAATATTCAATTTTGTTCGTAGATCTCATAGGATATATATAACCTATTTGTATATTAAAATACATAAAATCAAAGCCAAGAAAATAAACTGATTGCAACTATGGAGGAAAAATCCTCAAATAGTCTTGCTATAACTGGTATTAAAGTTATATTAGTTTATTATCATAAATTTCCATCTATATATTTCTCCCAATCAAAATTATTTAAACCCATCAATTTTCCCATAAAACTAAGATCAAGTGATGAAATCAAAACCTAACCTAACCTATCTTCCTGGACATCATAAACAAAAGTAGGTACTGTAAATCCTTCTGAACTTTCAAGATACAAGAATCTTCTCAGCACAACAGCCTTCAAATAGTCTTGGTGTAGAACCCGCGACCTTTTGGTCACATAAAAAATTATGCTTTCCTTGCCAGGAAACTTGAGACCTTCTTAACTGGCCTTACTGAGTTACATTTCCTATAGATCTTATCTGCAGTTTTTCATGCATAAATTAAACTAAATTTATTCCTGATAGTATTTAGTTTTTAAACTCTTTTCAAAACATCAATTTTAGGTTCCCCAGAAAAGCATTATTCTTGAGTGATATTACTAATTATTAATCGTGTTTAGGAAAAGCTTTTGAATATTTTTTCTAACTAATTCAAGCATTTCAACAATACCTAATTTGAAACTCTAGTGTAATATAGATGGGGGAATTTAAACTATGAAATTAATTTACATATTGATTTTAAAATGAACCCAATATAATACTCTACAATATTATTAATGATCAATATATAAGAAACATGTGAATCAGAATTATTTATGATATTTTAATTTTTAATTATTTAGAAATAAATAAATTAAAAAAGTAATGCATATTCAATAAAATTTTAATGTTAACTACAGTTTTTTCAAAAGTATTACTGGTTGATTTACATTAAATCCAGATTGAATTAATTATCATTCGTTCGTAAAATAATTTTTAATAAACCATTTTGGATGTTTTGCTTTATTATTTTTGATATTTCTCTTTAACAGATATTTTTCTATAAGCAATATGTTAATCATTCATTAAATTGTAAGAATCAAAAGTGTAGAAAAAATAACTTTTCTAATATATTTCTTTTCAAAAAAAAATCAGAATAGTACTTAACATGGATTTATCAATAATTATAGAAATATTTTATTTAGCGAATTTATATAAATTATGTCTTGGAAATGTATAAATAATACAAAAAATTTTTAATTTCGTCATGAATAAAAATAGTTATTTTCTTTTGAAATGTAGAATAAAACAGAAAAGTAAATCACTGTTGGTATATATCGTTAACTGGCTTATATGTGGAGAAAAAAATCACATTTTGTGAAAACTTTTTATTTCAATGGGAAGCGAATGTATCTCTAACGTAGATCGAACTACAAACTCCGATTCATCTTCCTCACACTCTCAACTTTCAGAATCATCCACGCTGAAAATGTCCCATCTGAAAAATAAGGTGTTTATCTTCGTCATCTGACATAAAACTCACCTGTGAGTAATGCTGGAGGTAAGTAGGGGAAAGTCCAAATCAGCGATGAGGAAAAAGTTAAACAAAAATATCAAACAAAATAGGCGTGGAGAAGGCAAAAGGTGAGTAAAAATGACCACCTGTTGGAAGAAAGTGCATTACACAAATGACCATTTTCACTGGAGTCTTTACCTTCTGTCATGCTGTTTAGTTGGTCCAATTATTTTTTCTGAACTTGACTATACACTCATCCGTTTCCGGTCCTTTGTCTTCCGTATTCAAGTTGTTAAATCTTTCTTTGGTGGAGGTAGAAGAATAAAAATGAGATAGAGAGAAAAGATGTGCCAAAACACACAATTAAGAAAAGGCTGAAGTTAGAGTTGAAAAAAGTTTTCTTGGAAGAATGGCTACCTATCTTTCAAATTTATAAAGGTTAATAACTCTTATTCTAACGCTTTTTTCTAACTGAAATTATCTCTTTTTTTCTCCCTAAAATTAGTCTTTTTTCTCGTTGCTTGTATGCTTTGAATTCTAAATTTTTAGAAAATAATTAGTTTGCTTATCATTATTTCAATTAAAGAAATTTACAGTTGCATAGCCGGAAACAACTGCTTTTGAAAAAATTCAAAAAAGGATCAATTGAAACAATTGTAACCTAATAATTAGTGAATTTATGGAAGTTAGTTTGTTTCAAATATTTTGTTATCATTTAATTTCAAGGAAATAAAGTGAAAAAGATGCTTAGAAAGATAACTTTATCTCATTAAATTATATTTTCAAAAACGTTGTTTAGTGTAAAACAGGCTTAATTTAGGCTTAAAATTTTAAGATAAATCATTTCACACAAATACATTTTTAAGAAATTAAATTGTATTGTTTTAATGGAAAAATTAAATGTGATACTGTCAAATTAAACTCTGAAACACACAGGAAATAAAATTTTTTTGCCAGCCTCTATACCTCAGATAATTTTTAAGTATATATGATTTAACATAAAAATTATCTGAGGTATAGTAAGATTTATGTATATTTGATTTAACAGACATCTTTAAAATAAGTAACCCTCATTTATGATCAGAAACCTCAATAAATATTAAAGTCTAAATAAAAAAACATATATGTATTCTGAAAATATTGTATTTTTCAAACCCAATTTAAAACATTATAAATAAGATTTATGTGGGTATGTGCTAATATTTAAATTTACTATTATATTACAGTGTTATAAAAATGATTTTTTAAAATTATATATCAATTAAGCTTATTTTTTCATATGCATTATCTGCTCAAACTAAAATTTTTATTGTTCAAACCAAACCTTGAATATTTCTCCTTATAGAATTAGTTTAAACTCCGTGTAGTAGTATGTGTATGTTAGAAGATATTTATAAAATTTAACTTGTTACATGATATAAAAAGTTGCTTTAATCTCCGTACTTGGTACATTAAAGCTGTTATAAGTAACTGGTTATTTTAAAGAATTTGTAACGGGAAGAGAGTTTCTTCATTTTAGAACAAAAGGGGAAAAATTCTTGTTTTTCTCAGTGACAGGCATCACCACATGTTCGCCTGTCTGCTTCTGTGACTAATTTGCAGAAAGAGAAGGCAACTTAGACAAAGAATTTCTTTCGGTGGTGTCAAGCAACGGCAAGATCTTAATGAATAGGTTCTTTTTACTGAGATAGGTGATGCCGAAAACAAAATTAGCCCGCGTCATGGACGTTAAGTCACTCTACATTAAATAAATGTTGGTATCCATATTTTCCGTATATAAAGAAATTCAGCAATATCTGATCTTCATTACATCAATAATTCTTGATTATTAAATATTTACAAGTTTTGAGAAACTATCGAAATTTTATCCTCTATAAACTAAAATTTTATATTTCATCATGTGTCACGTGTTTGCGTATACACATTCAAACCATTCTGGAAATTTTGAAAAGTAAATCACATCCTTTTTTCTGACTAATTAGATTTCATTTCATTATATATATATATATATATATATATATATATATATATATATATATATATATATATATATATATATATATATATATATATATATATATATATATATATATATATATGTATGTATATAGCTGACCAAAAAATCTACAAAAATCACACTATACAAAAACATCATAATAAGACCTGTTCTCACTTATGGATCCCAAACCTGGAGTCTAACAAAGACTCAGTCAAATATAATTGTAATATTTGAACGAAAAGTCCCAAGAAAGATTTTTTGTGCTGTAAATGAGAATGGAGTTTGAAGACACGATTACAATTTCGAGCTCTACAGACTTTTTAAGGAAACTGAAATCGCCAATTATATTAAAATATGTCGCTTGAGATTTGTGGGCCATATATGTCTTTAAATTCAAGAATTTTTAATTATAGGCCCATTGCAAACACATATAGGGGTCAGCCAAAACTTAGATGGACTGATTGTGTAGAGGAAGACTTTAAACACACAGAACACAATGAAGGAGTGTTCTGAGGAAGAATAAGAATATATATATATATATATATATATATATATATATATATATATATATATATATATATATATATATATATATATATATATTCTTCAAAACCTACAGTGCTCATGTCTGTTTTCCTAGCTGAGGGCCCTAGAGTGCGAAGCAAATGTTCCGGTTTCAAGCATGCTTGATATACTCATACAGTTTATCGACCCACTGAAGGAATGAAAGGTTTAGTCGACCTTATATATATATATATATATATATATATATATATATATATATATATATATATATATATATATATATATATATATATATATGAAATACATAGTAAAGCATACTCAGAAATATCAAAACAAATTTGAACTCAAAACATAATTTGAAAGGAAATAAATACAAAAATATATAAAAAATAATACAGTTGGCAGTACATTTAGTGCGAAAGCAGATTAAATAGATTTACAAAACAATGTTAATTAAAAATGTTAATTAGAATAACGAATGTGATCTATTTGCTTTATTGTTCTTTTAGCATTTTTAGCAAATAATCGAATTTTTTTAAGTAGTTAGTTAAATAAAATTAGATTATTTATAAACACATGTATTTGCATGCATGTATTACAATAAAATATTATATATATAATATATATATTATATATATATATATATATACATATATATATATATATATATATATATATATATACATATATATATATACATATATATATATATATATATATATATATATATATATATATATATATATATATATATATATATATATTTATATATATATATATATATATATATATATATATATATATATATATATATATATATATATATATATATGTATATATATATATATGTATATATATATATATATATATATATATATATATATTAAAAGTAGATTCGCACACATAAATTCAAGAATATTATATGAACATATTTATTATTTAGTATTGTATAAAAAGAATTATAAACATTGAAATAAGAAAGAGCTTTCACATTTTGACACATTTTATATTTGATTATCTCTAAAATCGTTTTTGGTAAGTCAGGGGTTCACACCATTATAAACACCCACAAACGATGGTAAAATATATATATCAAATTGTTAATTCAAAGTTCAAGCTAATTGTTATTCAGTTGTCATTTAGGCTTAAATTTTCTTTAGATATAATGTCTTTTATTATTAAATGACCAAAAAGGGGTATTAATAAAAAATCAAATTATATTATGAAATACAAATTAAGAATATGGATAATTTTTTATGACATCTTAGAATCCAATCATTTTCACGACCAAAATTTTATTAAAATATTTAAAAACTTATACATTAAATGTAGTTAATTGATCAAGTGAACTCTATGATTAAAATGCATTCAAGAAGAACTTCATTTTTGAAAAACCTTTGAATGCAATCTTAATTATTTTATGGAAGCTTAAGAATTTTTTGTATGAAATTTTCTCTTGAGTATACCACGAATATATAAGAAATTTAAATATAAAATGCAAGAAGATTTTTCAACTTAAATAAAATTTGCTTAAGAGTAAAAATTTTAATTAGTAAATGTTAAATTCAAGAATAAAAACAATGTTGAATGATTAGTCTTATAATTTACATTAATTTAAATTCAGCTTCTTTATTATATAATTTATTAACTACTTATCGTTGAATATAAATATTCTACATATTTTTTGGGAAAAGAATAATGCAATTATACATATTAAAATATTTATTTGACTGTGAAAAGTTTTTGCAATATATACAGGGTTAGCAAGAAATAAGTTTCCCACTTCAGAGGGCTGTAGAATACGTTCTATTTGTCCAAATGAGATAAAATTTGAACTACAGATAATTCAAATGATGCGCTTGACATTTATTAAAAAATAATTAGTACAAAATTTCACCGATAGATGGCGCTGTAATACACATAAAACATTTGGTATGCTTTATAAATGGTAAATAATAATAATAAAAAAGTAGCATTACATCTGTTAAACATGCCCCCTTCATTTTCAACAATGTGCTCTAATCGCAGAACCATATTTCTGACAGCAGAACGGAGTGAGTCTGTCGGAATATCAAGGAGATGGCGCCGAATGCTGTCCTTCAGATCTGGTACAGATGCTGGCCTTTTACGGTAGACATTGTCCTTCAAAAATTCCCACAACCAAAAGTCGCAGGGGGATCCGGCGAACGAGGAGGCCATGCCATAGGGAAATGACGGCTGATAATCCGTGCCTCAGTAATATGCTGTCTTAGCAGTTGCTTTACACGACGATCAATATGAGGAGGTGCGCCATTCTGCATGAAAATGATGTCCTGAAGGCATCCACGCTGCTGAAGTTGTGGGATTACAAAATCCCTCATCATATCTTGGTACCGTTGTCCTGTGATCGAACAGGTTTTGATTCCATTTTCAGTTATCCCTTCAAAAAATATGGTCCAATCACAAAAGTAGCCGTAAACCTACACCATACTGTCACTTTTTCAGGATGCAAGGGTTTTTCCTGGATAGCGCGAGGGTTTTCCGCTGCCCAAATTCGACAATTGTGGGTGTTGACGTGCCCATTAAGTTGAAAGTGGGTTTCTTCAATCCACAGAATATTCCATGCCCAAGTGACGTCAACCACCATTCGAGCAAGGAACTGAAGTGCAAAAGTTTTACGAACCTCTGAGTCCCCGTCCTGAAACAACTGCAGAGGATTAATTTTGTAGGGATAAAAATGCAAAATCCACCGTAAGATTTTTCGTTCAAGGGAATACGGCATATCCAATACACGGGAAACAACTGGCACACTCACACTAACATCCGGCGACTGACTGCTGTCTTCAACGTCCGCGATAGCCACATTTTAGACGCTAGAAGACTGGATTGGCTTTCGTCCTCTACCGGGAAGAATTGCAAGTTGTCCAGTTCTTTCAAATTTCTGCATCATTTTGCATAACGCACATGGAGACACTGGACCTCTTCGTATCTGCATCATACGGTGAAATTCTTTTACAGCTGCAACGGAGTTCTGCTGGTTCTGGTAGAACAATTTTACAAGTAGCGCTTTTTCTTGTAAAGTCGGCATGATGTGCAGAGAAGTAACTAGTGCTCGTTCAGAATCCGCCTTCTTTTTACCCAAAGATAATCCTAATAGGCTTGCGCTGTAAGGCAAATGACTTTTCAAATTTTCAGTATATGCAAATAAGTAATATAATTATTACAGCGCCATCTATCGTCGAAATTGTGTACTATTTTTTATATATTGTCTGCATATAAATTCTTAAAATAAGAAATTATTAAAAAATGTTCTGTCATCACGCATTTTTATATGTAAATGTGTTATAGTTAGGGATAACTTTTTTAATTATTGCTTTCTAAATGAATAACAAAATAAGGATTTTGTGAATTTCCTCTTTAATTTTTATTCAAATGTCGCTATTTGTTAGCATATTTAAAAATTAAATTTAATATGGCTTTTTTTTTTTTTTTTTTTGCTTTAAAAGAAAACTTTTCTGATTATTTTGTTTTTGGAACATGTGTGTGTTCCATGCTGTAATACTAAGATTACGTCTTTCAAAATGAAAGATCATAGGTTCAAATTTAGTTATTTTTGAGCTAAGGAAAACTACGGTTATTCGACTTTCTTTACTCATAATTTTGGAGCTGGATGCTTATGAATTTTAAAGATTTCATCAATAAGAGGTAAATGAATACGATCCAATTTTTAAAAACTTTTTCCTGGTAGACAATGGTTAATGGCTTACAGCAGCGATTTTTAACCTGTTGGGCGTGACTTCTTAGAAGGCATGAGCATAGTAAAAGTGGACGCGAACATATCCAAGAAATAAATGTTATTTAAAAAATTCATTTCAATTCAATAATTCATCAGCCGGAAATGCACGTACACATACAAAACAAAATACATTTTGACATAATTTTGAATATATAATTAATTAAATTAAGACAATTTACTCACAATCAAAACTTTTTTTAATTTTATTTAGTTAGTTAAGTTTTTAAGTAATTAATTAAAACTTATTAAATTATTATAAATTTAATAATTCATTGTATCTATCTTGAAGAACTAGGTTTCTCTGAAAGAAAAGTTTAATATTAGAAATAGACACCCTTAAATTTTTTCTTCTATTTAGCCGATATCTATATTTTGTCTTATAAGAAGCCATCACAAAATATCCAAAAATGAAGGACAAAAGAAGAAAATTAAAAATGGTGATGGAATGCGAAATGTAGTACAGAAAAATCATCATCTACCCTTGTTTAAAATTCAAAGAGTTTTTTTTTACTAAACATTCTTTTGATTTCAGTACTGATAAACCAAAATTTACATATTCTTGCAGCATGTTTCTTTATTTCATTTTTAGAACAATGTTTGTTCATGCACTTGTTGATGCTTGACTATCATCTCATGCTCTCTAACGAATGCTTAAAAATGTATCCATGTTTCTGAATAAATCTTCTACAGGAGTACTTAATTCGGTGAATTGCAGTTAACACAAATCAAATATGACATACACATTCACACAGATTCGATAACTATAAAAGGATTCGCTCGAATGACACTGTCAGGAATTGAAACTGGCGCTCTCGAATGGAAAATTGAAACATTCTCCTTCCTTTTAGAAAAGATTTGCTCACACCTGCGAATGCTAGAAACGGAATGTTTTCGATTATCCAGAATGTTCGAAACAAATTGGAATGTCTCTCAAAACCACTAGAATGTCCAACATGGTGAACACAAAAGCGGATTCCTTGGCAAAATGGCACCGGGTTCTTGTTTTGTGATGCTGAAAATCTGTGTTGTTAAGTGTCAAAAAAGTTCAGTACTCTTGGTAATTTGTAACTTCTAAAATTAAGCTCTTAGTGTAGATTTAGTGCCAAAATATACGGTTATTGTGTACATTTTACTATACATAGAGGAAGGAGGTTGCAATCAAAATTATAATTGAAAATTGGAACGCGAATAACAAAAGGTTGAGAACCGCTGGCTTGTGAAACGCATCTGCTAAACCAATCACTCCGCTGTGGCTTTTCATTACCATCACTACAGATGGGATGAGTGTTTGGAAATTAAAAACTTTATCTTCTTGTAAGTGAATATAGCCCATAAATTCACTATGGACTAGTTGTAGCAAACCCCTTATTGGAGTATAAGATGCCGAGTTCAATGATAGGCATTGCTGAACAACAGAAAAATGATGTTGATTTTGCTTTCTGCAGGTATTTCCTGCAAGGTGGGTGCTTCGGTGTTTTCTGAGTCATTCCCTTTGCTACAATGAAATACAGCCAACTGTCAATAAAAACGTTCCTTTAAGATATCTTATACGAGGGTTAAAAAAATCCTTACACACAAATGTCTTCGGCTTTAAAGCTGCACACTACGTAGCATCAAATACACAAACATTGCCTATTATTTAAAAATGTCCTATTGAAATTGTCCTAGGGCAGTAGATGCATGAAAAATTTTACAATAAAAAAACAACAATTAACTTTTAAATTATTCGCTATCCACTGAGATGTTTTAATGATACATTTGGAACAGCAAAACGGTACTTATCAGATCCCATTTAATAATAAATACCTTTTGGAAATAATTTGTCAAAATTAAAGTTTTACATAAAATAATACATATGATGAAAACGATGTTTTTACTTTGGTTCCCAAATGTAAAAGTTTCCAAAAAATAGTTTCATATGTAAAATTATTAATAGGGTAATGCTAACTGTAGCTAAAGATTGTTCTTTCAACCATTAGTTTTGCCAACCATATAACACTTAACAAAAAATTTATAAGGAAATAGCACATTATGTTGGTTGGTATATATATATATATATATATATATATATATATATATATATATATATATATATATATATATATATATATATATATATATATATATATATATATATATATATATATATATATATATATATATATATATATATATATATACACTGAGGGAGAAAAGTGAATAGAGAGAGTGAAACATTTCGATAAAGTCACCTTAAACTCAAAATTTTTTAGAAGCTCTATCGTAGTAAACAAAAAAATATTAATTTTAAACCAACTGAATTTGACCAGCTTCTTTCTGTAAAAAATCGGAGAGATATTTCTTATGAAAATAAAGATAAAATAATTGATACAATATTCTATATATAATATGAGTAGTATCAGAAATTTAATATGAAAATAAACATTTAAAAATAAAAATATAAGTTCTATGTTTATGGATAGGCGTCTGACCCTTAAATCTTGTTTTAATACTTTTTTTGTGCAATAAAAAGTTTCTTAACTCGTTAATTTAATTTTTCTTAGCTTAACTAATTTTGCTCACAAAGAAATATATTTCTATGTACTATATGTGAGAGTTTGTAGATTTTATTAAATAACTAATTTTGGGATTTAATGGCAGTAAAAATGTACATGTGCTACGTCATTCTGTTATACTTCCAATTGGAAATATTTACCTCTGACTTACAGTTGTCATAGACATTTTACTCCACTCTATTAGGGATTAAAACTGCTATACCAGGGACGAAAAATCTTGTGATTGTCAAAATTACATGAAAAAAAGTTGAGGTTAGAATATACAAATAAATAGTATTTCAGCGCATTTAGATTATGCAGTAAGAACATCTAAAGTAATGCATAAAAAGCTGCGTTGACAAATTCTCATCAGTTTAATTCTCGATTTATAAGTTTAAAAACAAAAATTAACAACTATAAAACACTAATTATACCAATCCTACTTTATAGGAGTGAATTTTCTGGGCAATTACTTAACTACATGAAAATAAATTGTTAACCTTTGAACGGAAACTCCTAAGAAAATGTTTTTGGTGCAGTCCATGAGAATAATAGGTGGAGAACCTTGTTTGATTTTGAAATCTATCGAAAGTACAAGCAACCCGATATTGTTAACATCATAAAATAAAACAGACAACGATGGCTCGGGCATTTGTATTGATATTACAAGGCAAACCCAGTAAAAAGCTCTCTTTTACTAATCCCATGAGAAAAAGATGACGAGGAAGACCACCAATTTGGCGGCTTGACTCAGTCGAAAAGGACTTTAACCTGATAAATAAGGGTAATTTCGCGCAACAATATATCGGGTACCCATATTCGAAGGATAGGTTTAAAATACGTAAATAATACAGAATATGTCCAGTACATGTTACGAAATGTAGTAGATTCGCACACTAGGGGCACTTTAAAATCTTGAGGCCTTTTTAGTTATTCAACACTAAAAGATGAATGTATTTACAGATAGAAATCTCGGAATCCAGGACAAATAAAAAATACTTAAAGCTTTTGATAACAAAGAGTAAAATTCATTCAAGAAAATTCTAGGTTTATACCCATACAGTTTCCTATTAGTAACGAAGAAAGTAGAAATAGATTTTGAGGAATTAAAACTGAGTTTACAATGCTTTGCTACATTCCATAAACCTGTGAGAGTTTCATTAACGTTTCCATTCAAAACCAAAAAATTTGCGCCAGAGTTCCAGATGATGACATCTGCAAACATATCCCCTTGACACTGCCAGAAAAACGCTTTTTCAACTTCGCTTAAGAACAAAGTGAAGAGAATGAAACTTAACACAGAGCCCTAGGTAGTCCCTGACTATACTTAAAATCTTTTAACAATTAATGGATAAATCTGAACATTAAATGTTCTGTTACTCAAATAACAAAGATAAAGCTGTATCTCCAATTCCAATGCAATCAAAGAGTTTAAAGATAAGACGTTACCTGTACATGATATCGAAGGTCTTAAGTAAGTCCAAAAAGATCACCACGGTGTGATGTATAAGCCTTTTATCATGAGCCTCATTAACTTTTTACCCAAAATAGAGCATCTGGTCTGTGGTGCAGAGCATTCTTCTAAATCCGTATTGCTCCTTTGGGTGTAGATCTCGGGCATTAAAATAAAATAAGTTCCTTTAATATGCGTTGCCGTTCCTGTGGCAGACATTCTGCTCTTCAAGAGATGCTAATGATGTCCAAGAATCTGCTTCTAACATTTCTACCAAGGTCTCCCAACATTTCTATCAATCATACAGACATGGATCCTGTTTGAACCAAGAGACCTACATAAATCAATACCAACAAAGCGGCTTTAATCCCTGTTTATTAAACATGTTAAATCTTTATTGAACCATGTATATCAGGATCAAATTTACTACAGCATTCATGAACAATATTGTTTGCTTTTCTCTTGATGGATTTATCCTACTCACTTAAACGCAATTTGTTTATTTTTGATAGTGTTCAACATGTATAATATCCTCCACAAAATCAGATTTGGAGATCCCACCCTTCAAGGTCTGTGCTGTGTTACATTACTCTACTTGAGGTTGTTCCTTGCAATGTTTTTCACAATTTTTCACTGTTTACTATTTAGGAAATTGAGATCAAGGTTGGAGCATAGTTCATTACATTTGATTCTCTTGCTTTGAACATAGACACGCCTAATCTTCAAGTCAATTTTTTTAGGTTTGATTCTTGTTAAATTCTTATTTACTACGTTTATGGTCTCAGTAAATAGTTTTCTCTCTTTCAATAAATGTCGAAAAGTTTCGGATTTATAGATATGTTTTTTTGGGCATACTGAGAATACCTCCTGAAACAGTCTTTTTGGTGTTTTTGATTATATCTTTGAAAGTGTAATAATCAAAATGAATATTATAATATGGGCTCTTGTTACCTTCACCTTCAATAAGACCGGAAAAGAATTCCTGTTTGCCCCACCTGAAGTTCCTAAATTTCTTGTTACTTTTGTACACTGGTTGTTTCCAGTTCAGGTAAATCAAAATACGTAAGTGATTGCTTTTTATATTCTTAAAATAGACCAATTACATACAGAAAAAGTATTTGGCTGACATTAGAAACAAAAAAGTATATGAAGTACTCTAGCTGTAAGAGTAAGTAGTTTTACTATCATTCAGAGAGCTAAATACAGAATCATCTTTGATTAAACATAGTAATGAGTTCCAAAACTATCTTGTTTTCACCGCAACATCTCTAATTTGAATGCTTAGCATTAAAGTCTCTATGAAAATGGAATTCTTAATAAATAAATTGAACGTAGCAATATGAAATGCCTTTTGATTTGGTGGATAATATATGTTAAAAATATTTATTTCTCTCTTTTTTTCTCCAATAAATCTTCATACACGGAATTTCAAGATCAGAGCCACTCTTTACAGATCTGTCATTATCGATACTTTAGTCTGTGTACTATGTCACGTATTTAATACTATGTCACGAATGAAGAACGCTAGGCCTTCAACAATCTTATTATATCTAAAAGATGTAAAAATATTGTAACTCCTAATTTTCTGGGAGCTTGTACCTTTCAGTTTGGTTTCCTAGAGGGCAATGATCTGTGCTCTATGTACATACTTGGTCCAATTTTATTCTCGTAACACCTGTTGATATTCTATTTATATTGATGTGTAAAATTTAAGAGAATTGGAAGACTAACAGATTTTTTGACTGTGACACATTTTAATAGTGGCGAGGTATGTGTCAAATTTAATTGAAATCAATGAGGAAAGAAGATCAACTTCTGTGATAAATGAGATTTAGAGCATCAAGAGGTAGAAGACTGACTCAGCTCCTTCACCTATAGATTTTAAATGTGTAAAAAGAAATGGTCTTCAAGTCTTGAGTGGTCCTGCCAAGATTAAAACTTCCAGCGTACTTCAAAGATTCTACCTAAGAACTCACAACTATAAGAAAATCTACAGAACTTGGGGGATTGTGTAATATTTTGAATAAGAAGAAATGCTTTATCAACAAATATCTAAAATCGATCGAATTAAAATAGTTGCCTGTCGAAAGTATGAATTATCCTTTCTTGATAGTGGCATTTGTACTGTTTGAAATCGAATTACTGCATTACAAATAAAGAATCAAAGAATTACTGAGGCTCATACTGAATAGCATGCTAGACTACCACGTCTTCCTATGCTTAACACCCAAAAAGTAAGATATATTTTAAAATCATTCTAGTAAAATGATACAACCACATAGCGTTTCAGTTGTCAGAAAATGTACTTATTTGGAAAGCATTCAGTTTTTACTCATATATTGGACGACGTTTAGAGCAGTACGAACTGTCAGCTTGTATCATTACTTTATCTTTCCTTGACACTATAGCATATAAACAAATTTTTAACTTTGGTGCTCCTAAAGCAAAGCTGGATGCAGATTTGACACAATTTAAGGTCCCGATTCTGTGTGCAGCATTCTGATGGTTGTATACATGTATGTTGACATATTGTTATAAGTGCCCTGAACCTGGTATGATGATATGGATAGACATTAGGTACCTGATCAACACATCTCTTCTATCAACGTAATTTGAAAAGCTTTCAATACATTTATGACATCTTAAACCTGTGATAGTACAACATTTTCGAGTCTTGAAAAACTCCATCTCTCAACAAGGCAATGCAAGATCACAAATTGCACATCATGTTCTGATGTCTCCTAAAAAGAATATTTGATTACTGTTCTTGTCTGCACATTCTTCAAAATTTTTACTAATTGAAAGCATTTTGCCAGGGTACTAAGAATTAGATCCAAAATTCCTCCAAGATAAAGAGTAGCATATATTTGAAGTACCATGGAATGAGCATATATTTGAAGTACCATGGAATATATTTGAAGTACCATTTCTGTCAAACAAACCCAGTTCAAATTTTCGCCTAACTCTGTTGGTAAGGGTTATTTCACTTGCATTGGACTTCAAATGTTTCTATTAGTTTCAAACGTTTGAAAACTTTAAACTGTTTGATCGTTTAATTATTTTGAATTTAATCCTTTCTTTTTGTTTACGAACAATAAATATCTACCATTTATGTATACATTAAAATTGCAACAGCATAACCGAAAGCAAATCATTTATGGTGCTTTAAACAACTTCCTTACTTTCTTTTATGGTGTTTCTTACTTTCCTTTCCTTACTTTCTTTATGGTGTTCTTTACTTTCCTTTTTGGTGTAGCAAATCTTAAGATTTGCTTCATGGTGTTGCAATTTTAATAGCCGTCAGAGGGTATCAACACAAATTTGTGTGTCTTGCAAGCACACAATCCCTGTCCAAAATAGTAATTTTACTGATATTTGAGAAGTGCATATCGTAATTTCATTTTTAGTGTTCTTAATGTTTTTCGAAGAATTGCAGTAATAATAGTGAATTATTGAAATAAATGGAAATTACATTAAATAAATATGCATTTAATCTTATTCGGTTATTATTTTACAAACAGCAAAATAATTAAAACACACATCACTAAATAAAGGAAATTAATTCGTCTATTAAAATTATTATAAATATAAATTTTTATTAACTTGAGCTAAGAAGATTTTTTATATATAAAATATGATACTTTAAAACAAATAGCGAATAATAATTCCAGTAGTTAATGCAAAATTTCATAAAGCAAATATATATATTAAAAATGGCAGTGTCATTCTCAATTTTTACTATCATTTTTAATTATTTTAATTCAGTTTGTGCTGATTTATTCTTATGTAGATAAAACTATAAGATGTTTAGTTTTTTTTCAATAAACAAACATATTTCCAATAATACAATTGCTTGAATACAAAGGAAATATTACCTGTTTATTTTTCCAATTTTAACATTTATGATCAACGAGAAGTAGTATATTTTACCAGTACTTAAATATTTAAATAAGAAACAGTAATTTGTAGTTAATACTAAATGATTGGGTTGAAACACACTTTGTGTTATGAAACAATCAGTTAAGAATTTGAATTTGACAATGACAACTTGCTTTAAAACGAGAACAGACAATAGGTTTATATGAAACTACTGCTTGGTATTTTTATTTTCAGCACTCTTAATTATAAGCTTAGCATTATTTGACACGTCGAATTAAACGTGTTTTCTACCTTCTTTACAAATGACGTACATCAAAGCTATTTACAATTATTCATTTAAAATATGAAACTCTAAATATATTTACTTATATTTGCGGAAATAATTAGCTTTTGGTATTATAATCAGACTGACAGTAAGTAAACTACTCAACTTCTCTTCTGATAATATATTTATTTTTCACAGCGTTAATTAAGTAACCTAGATTCATTAGTAAACAATGTTGATCGAGTTTGCTTTAATGAACACATTCTTAAATTTTTGCAAAAGAGCTGTATTATTAATAGTTTCATTAACTTTTAAACATGTTTTTAAATTATTTCTAGAAAATTTAAAACACATTATTGTTATTATTGAAATAAATACAGAAATTTATCCTCTTTCATTAGCAAATGGAAGGTATCATGACTGACTGTTGTTATAATTAAAAACTATTTAAAGTATGTATATTTGCATAAATATTTTCTTCCAATTTTCCAATTTTTGAATAAAAATGTTTCAAATAACTTTTACAAACATACACATAATAATTCTATTCTTCATCCAAATAAGTATAACTTAATGGTTTTAGTAAAATATATTGCTGATTTACGGTATTATTATTGAAGTAAATAAAAAAGTAGGCGCTCATCAATAAATAAATCTAAAATTTCATGGCTGAGCACTGCTGTTGCGCTAACATAAATATTTTAATCATATATTTACAACATTTTTTTTTTACTTTTTATGGTTTTTACAATAATTTCTTTTAATTTTCATGTCGTTAAAAATATAACACTCCTAAGTATTTTATTCTATATATCTATTTTGACTTCTGTCTCGGAGTTGTTATAAATTCAAAGTCTAAAAGAGTGTCTAATCATTTTGTAGAGGTAATTTTTGCTGAAATATGATTTAAATTTTTAATCATTTGTCCAAATGTTATCGAGATCTGTTCTAATAGTTTATAATTACATTTATTTTTAACTGTGCAGCGCAGATTTTAGAATGTGTGTCTCATACGTGCTTCTTTAGGAATTTAATAGTTGAATCATTTCTGAATTTTTTTAGGAGTATGAAAGCTTAAATTTTTATCTCCAGCTAATGTAAAAGCTTCATAAGCCCCTCAGATTTTATTCAAAATTCCAGGAAACTTATACAAAATTAAAAGGGAATCACTGATTGTTTCAGAATTACAAAATATATATTTTATTTGTGTATGTAAGTTTTAAAATCAAAATGTTTTATTGAACGATCACATATATAAAATATTCTGAAGTAAAGGCACAAATATTTGAAAACTTTTACATTTTAATGGAATTAATATACGCGTCTAAACAAATGTTAGTAAAAATATTGTATAATTTATTATATAATATTATTTAAAACAGATAATAATTTATTAATAGTAAAGCTTAATTTTTTCTTGCAGATTTTCTTGTTGATGTATGGCACTATTTTTGAAGTAAATATAGATAGGAAGATATAGATTTGAAGTAAATAGGGCATTCATTAATAAGTAAATATACGTTTTCATGAATAACTGGCACTGACTGAAAACATCTCTAAACATAGATATCTGCATGACTGATTTTAATGCTAAATAAAAATGTATCAAAGATATAATTCATGACAATTGTACATTCAACGTTTATTTTGACTTCATTCTCAAAGTTCATTTAAATAATTACTGCTTAATAATTTTTTTGAAAAAATTATTGCTAAAGTATGGTTTAAATCCTGCATTATTCTCTTCCAAAGATTATGAAACACTCTCAATAATTTATTAGTAAACCTCATTTTAATTGGGCATAGCTGATTTCAGAGTCTGGTGTATTTTATCCGTGTATGCATATAAATATACAATTCTGTTCATATCTGAGTTCCTTGAGACAAATGTATATTTGAAAGTTATTTTTACCTATATTTAATTCAAAATATTCCCGAAACCCCTATGCATCTATGGAAAATATCTAGGAAAAACCTATTCCTAATTAAAAAGCTAAAAATTCCTGAATTAGGAAATGCTTATTTTAATTGTTTGGTTTCAAAATGAAAAATATAAGGTCAGGAACCTTAACTAAAAGAACCATTATATCGAATCTTTATTTTTTTTAAATAAAGTTCTGAATGCATACCTTTTTATTTAATAATATTGAAAATATAGTTATTATTTTAGCTCTAATAAAAAATTATTATTAGCGCATTTCAATAAAAATAAAGAAAAATTATTAAATTTTCATATATAATTAATTTAAATTTACATATAGCTGCCACTTACATTAAAAAGGAATGACTAAAAATTTTCAAAATAATCCAAAATGAGAGTTTAAGCCTTTTCTAACAGTGTATTGTTCCTTAAAGAAACACCTTCTAAATAGTTTACCATTTGTTTTTTCTATAATTTATCTATTTTCTGTTCATTGACTTAAATTTTAATATTTATTTAAATTTAAAAAATATTAAAACTACTAATTTGTATATCTTATGTCGATCTTTTTATATTAAAGAAGATCATGTATTCATTAAAGAGAATGTACACATCAATTTTAAGGTACTTTCCATGTAAAGTATCATTTTTTAAATTATGCTGTATTTGTAACATATATATATATATATATATATATATATATATATATATATATATATATATATATATATATATATATATATATATATATATATATAACATTTGACTTAATGATAATAAATGCATACGATTAAACCTATATTTTTGAAGAATAGGCTGATATCTTTTAAAATCTTTATCATATTTTATAAAAGGGCATGAAATTCTTTTCCCATAAAAGCTATAAAATATAAAACAAAAATATTAATAGCTATAAAAATTTATTTATAAGCCCTTAGAAATATGTTACTCTTCCGTTTTATATTATATTATTTAATAAAGTAGAATAAATTTTTTAAATTGTCTAGAATCCCAATAAAAATCCATTTACGTTCAAGAATAATAATTCTTTTCAGTCTGATAAAGATAATAAAAACAAATAAGAATATATAAATTATGTAATATTAAATTATATTTTTTTATGTTCTGGTCAAAATTATCAACATAATATTTTACTTTTATTGAATTTGTAATCGATTCAGATGAAAATGTTTTAATTAGATTAACAGTTTGGTCTCCTTTAATGAGTAATATTTACGTAAAAGATTCAAATACAAATTATATAAATTACATAATATTAATTTATTATTTTTTTATATTCTGTTCAATATTATGACTTGTTAAAATATATTTATAGGGTTCGAAATGAAAATAGGGTTAAATGAAAAAGCTCTTAAAACAGTATTATACACTTAATTAATGGAGGCAAATAACTAATAATTAAATAAAATACGTATAGAATTTTTGCACTTTACAAATATTAAAGTGATTTTTTATAGTATTCACATCTTTGATAAGCGTTACGATTCCTTATAAGATAAATAGAATAAGAAAATTTCATATACGAATTTCGCTTAAAATAACTAAAAATCGTTTAAGAAAATGTTTTGGGAAAATGAAAAATTATATCCATCCATTATTTCATAACAAGAATTATATTAATTTGTGTGAAAATACCATATGCAGAGCTACTGTAGGATAAAATTGGAAAATTATCTTTCTAACAGATGATATTTTATTCAGTCTTTGTAAATTAAATTAAGAGATAATAATTTAAAGCAGCGCTTTCAGAAATTAATTAAAAGCTTCATTTTAATAAAGAATTTTAATATATTTGACAATCTTTATTTCGAATAAATTAATCCTTTTAAATTTTAATAATAACATAATTTAAAATTCTTTTGTCTAGTATTTAAATATTTCAATTAAGAAAAGGTTAATTGGCATTCACAATTTCTCATTTTTTCTAATCATTTATTTCAAGAATTCTTACATCTTTAGAGATTTAATATGAAATATATTATTTTCTTAATAACAGTTTATCCCATGTTTTGAATTATATGTTTTTCTTAATCTCCTTCTTTATATATTGATATTTAATCGAAAATTTGAACTTATTTTCAATAACTGATGCATTTTTATGATCTTACAGACAGGTATCTCAAATTTAATTGCTATTATTTAACAAATACTTATTATAACTAATATATTGAAATAAAATTATTTTTCTTTGTTTTTGCTAAATTATTATACAGCGGTGAAATGGGAATGGTTTAAAGGTATGGAAGTAAACATAGAACGCAGACAGTTTTTACTGACATAAAATATAGGCTAGGCTTTATTTCTTAATTTTGATGATAGCGTAATTTATTTAAACCGTAATTAAAGATAATTTAAACTCAAAGTATAATTTCGTATACCATTCCAGAACTACCAAGGAGAAGAGGATGACCAGAAGGGAGAATTGGACCTCCTGGACAATGATGAACAAGTAGAGAGTGCTTAAGCCTTGTAGCTCTGTGCAACGTAACAACCTTTATTTTTCTAATTTTACTAACACTTTATTATTGTCCAGTTTGTACATAATCACTTTTCTTTTTTTTTTCTTATATCATACTATAGTTATTGTAGCTAATGACCAATCCATCTGCATTATTCTTGTTGAATTGAAAACTATAATTTTAATCTGTATATAGCTTTTTGTTGTAAGTAAATGTAAGTAATGGGTAATGTTAAGTATAACCTAGCCTTTCTCGAGAGTACCATATTATTTATATTTACATTAAAGTAACCTAGGGAATAACAAGGAGAACTAACAACCTTGCTGAACCAAGTCTATTCAACAACCTATTTCTTTTTCTAACTTTACTAACTTCTTGTTATTATCTTGCATGTTTGCTTAAGCTAAATTGAATACCCTGATGTTAAATTGTATATCTTGTAATTTCCATTGTGCCAATGTTTTATTGCAATGTATCTTGTTTTGATGTTCCATAAACTTGTCAATTGGGGACAGCCAGAGGCAGCAGAGGGGTGCTTTCCAGATGTATCTGTAGCTGTTGCGTACGGAGTTCGGAACTGTTGAGGGGGGTGCTCCCGGCGGTGCCACTTTCTTTTTTTCTTTCCAGCAACTCCCATCTAAACTGGTAAAACCCTTCTTGGGTTAAGTACAGGGGAGTTGGCTGGTGTATACCATTCCGTAACTATGATAGATTGAAAAATATGCTGCGTATTTCTTCCGGTTATAAATTATCAGCTATGTGTCTATAGGAAGTAGAAAAATATGTGAGGCATCAGATTTTATCCTTCTTTCATATATTTTTTCACATATTTTTATTTTTTTTAAATATGTATATTCTTCGATTTGTTTGAAGAAAGAAATATTGTTTTCGCCTACATAGTGAACATGTTTTCGCTTTTTCCAATACGCAAGTGATCGCAAATGTATTGAGATGTGGATGGAAGAAATCCACTGAAGAAACTTTTATAAAATTTCAAATCTTATTAACTTTGTTTTTATCCTACCGATATATGAAATCCTAAATTCATGGTGCTAATTGGTGTTCTGAATAAAGCTAAGTATGTATATATTTCTTTAAAAAATACAAATATCCTTGATCTTTCAAAATCTAGGTTCATTAAATGAAAGTGTACTAATTTGGAACTCTTAATAAAACTTCTGAAAAATCATTTTTCTGAGTTATAATTAATCAATATTGCTATACTTACTCACAAATTCGAATTTAGTATTGTATTTAACCAGATTTTAAAAGCTTCAAAAATATTATCAAAAATTTTATTTATAAAATAAATATTAATAATTAATTAAAAAATATATTTGTTGATTTTTGCTTAAGTAGATTTCGTGAAGATGAAATTTTAATTAATATTAAAATTATTAACAAAATTTGAAACAAAAATAAATCAATTTTTGAAACGACATTTATTAAATGCATAAAATTATTCAACAGAATAGATAATTATTATAAATTTAGATAAGCAATTTTATTGTTGTAAGTATATGAGTTGTATGAAGAACTTTCTAATATTAAATTTGAAATGCTACTTTTTCCTAATTCCTTTGATAATTTTAATTGTTTTATTATTAGCAATTTTAAGTTAAACATAATTTATTACATTTTCATTATATTTTTGAATCATGGATAATTTGGAAAAAATGTATGTTTAATACATACTCTAATAAAAGTTAGATTTAATATAATATACTCTAACCACATAATTAATTTTAATTATTGAATTATGTATGAATTGAATATTCGTATTGAATCATATGTGATTTACATAATGTCATTCACAAATATTATTTGGAATTTAAATAACTCATACATCTATCCTAAACATGTCTAAACACATCATTTATACATTTCCATTATTAAATTAAATATGATTTTAACAAATATGTATAATATCATGCATTAATGTAATTTACTTTCGAAAGATTGGAAATGCGGTTACATTTCACAACGATAATAAATCGAAATAACTAGCGAAACAACCATAATACAAATAAGACATAGTTTCGAAATACTTTTTAAAAAAAATTAAGTTGCAAACAGGAATTTTCAAAGCAATTAGATGACTCAGCGTATCATATGGCGCAATTTTTCCAATTATCGCTTTTGCAGAATGATAATTCCCGAAGAATTCAGTGCTGCAGAATTCCGCAGACTTTGCAGATACAATCTGCAATTGTTTGAGCCAGTCTCCGTATCAGAAAAATGCGTCATAATGGAGCAATTAATCACTGATCCCCTATGCACAGTGCAAGCGCTTCATTATCACCACATCCCCCTTGTGCGTCATTTTTATTGTTGCGCCATATTTTATTTTGCTTTTTTCCTGAAACAGTTTATCCTTTCCCCTTCATCCTATTTTATTCCGAGACATTCGTTAGCTGCGCTGAATGAAATGCACAGCATTAAAGCCTGGTTTTGGCAACGAAAGATTGCATTTCCCCTAATGATGCATAAGGGGGAAAAATTTAGAAAAAAATTTAGCTCTAGATAAAATCACACCCACCAAGGAAAAAGTTGGGGTTGTCATCCGCTTTATACTTAAGATACTAAAATTATTTTTAATTATTCAAATGTACACAAAATCACTGAGAAAAGTTTGTTAATGATATTTCTTAGCATTAAAAAATCTAAAAACATGCTAAATATTTCATTGAAAAACCATTTTAATGAAAACTATTTAAAAAATTAAAAATAGACGTAATATTTCTTAGAAGTAATTAGTTTTAGTTTTTATATTTATGATTCAAAGCATTTTTAAATTAATACATAAAAAAAAAGTTGAGACATAGAATCATAAATGAAATTAAAATAACTGTTAATCGAATCAAAGTATTTCGGACTATTGAAATAAATCGATAAACCGAAGCAAGATTAAATAGCGTACTTTGTATCTAAATACATTTAATAAAAAATTCTCACCAAAAATTATTTCTTTACATGACAATATTTTCATTCATTCAAAATAGATAATTTATATTCAAAACTTTGCAATGATTTCTATACCCAAAAGTTTAAAAATAAATATTAATCTTTAAAACTTGCGAATTTTAATCTTAAATTCTAAACTATGAAAAGTAATCTTTAAGAGAAATAGCTTTATATTTGTGTATAAAAATATTTTTTAACTGAATTATTTTAAGAATGCTTTCAAAATAATTCAGAAAATCGTTTTCTCCGTATTTCGCAATCCGTTACTGACTAGTAAACAAAAATGTCTTAAACTGCAAAAAATTTTTAATTATAGAACATTTTTATTACAAATTACTTCGCGCAGTATTTCAGATGCCAACAAATAATATTAAAGCTTCGCGAATAAATAAAAAATGAGGATAAAAATACAGAGATTTTGCCATTTCGATGAATTTTACCCACTTAGATAATTAAAGCGTCTTGATTTTTATTGCAACATCGACAGTAATCATTTTGCTTTATGAAGATCTAACATTTCATCTAACTGTTTTCTATGTTTTTTACACAGTTAATAGTAATGGTTCAGTTATTAAATACAAGAAAACGAATGTAATTTACATAATGCTTCTAAATGAATGTAAAAATACAGTATAAGTATTTTTTGTTACTATTATGTAACATAAATAAGTAGGCAATAATAGAAATAAGTATATAGTAACTGCAATTCCTTATTAACATCAATAGATAATTATTATTATAACTAAACAACCTAACATGCATCTTATCATTGCTAAACTCCGTTTTCAGTTTTTATAAATAGCCACACAATTGTCAAATATGAATTCAACAAAAAATATACTATAATTACCATAGATTATTATAATGCCATTCAAATATAATATTATCAGCGTCTAACGTTTAACAGTTATTCAAGAAAGGATGATTATTATTTAGTTTTATAATAGATATTGACGACAAAACATAAGCTATTATTTTATTCGTTAGCTTTATTTTAAATTAATTTAATATCAAAATTTCCTGCTCGTGATTTCATTAAAAAATACTGAAATATAGTGATTTAATATTAAAATTAATTACAAATCTTCAGCTAATATAGAAATGTTTGTATAAGTACTGTATCGCAATTTTTCCGTTTATTTATTAAAATGCAAGCATATTAAATCTGATTTAAATGTGCTTCTTATATGCGGTAATTTAAATATATAACCCAACGAAAAAATTACTTTCTATCAGAGGAATGATTTTTAATTTATAACAAGGTTAAAAAATATTAAATATTATTGATTCTAGTAAAAGATATTGAAAATAAAACTTCCGAATGACAAATTAATTCAATCAATAAAAGGCAAATATCAAAATAATGCTACAAATTATGTTTAAAATTTCACATTGTATAGCAAAAAAATCTTGATATCATAAATGATATTTGTACTTTCTTTATGAAATGTATTCATATTATGAAATCATAAATACAAATATTATTTACAATTTCTTGATTTTTGTACTACTTAATACAAAAAAAAATTCAAAATAAATTTTTATATATAAAATTTTTCTCTGAATCAAAAACTCTAAATTAAATAAACAAACTAAATTTTAAAATCAATAAATTGTTTCACTTATTAAACAAACAAATTATTTTTATGATAATAACTACTTTAATAATCCAAAAGGTATATTTTTTATAACTGATCATTTGCTGCATTTTAATATTTAAACACAGAACTGTTTTAATATCTCTTTAAAAAACTATTGAGAAAAGCATATCTACGTAAAAATAAAGGTTTGTGGAACTAGGATTCAAGACATTATTATTACTTTTAAGTAGACACTTGATTCATGCAGTCTAATTTCGCTTATTTATTATTGAGCAGATATACAGATCACTATTTACGATTTCAATTACTTAGCCACATAAATGAAATAGAAGATTAGAATTCATAAAAATATTTTTTCAGTATAGTATTCTTTAATATTTCAATTAATAAGGAAGTTGTAACTTAGGTAATAATTTTTAATGCTTTATTATCCTCCATTTATTCCATCGTTAATATTTTCTACTCAGCTTTAAACATAATCAATCATAATAATTTGACAAATCATATAAATTATGAATTTATCAAATTATTTTACGTTGGTAAAAATCCATTTAAATCATGAAAAGAAACATATTCTAAGGATAATGTTATCAGTACTTTTTGCAATCAATGCAAATACAATTATTTTTCAAAATTTTTTTATTCTGGTTCACTCACTGTCCGCATTTTTTTTAAATTTTCAAGTTCCAAGATAACCAGTTTACTGCTCATAATGAACTTAAAGCCGGCACAGATGCCGTATAATCCAGTATGCCAAATTTTGACATTTTTGGCGACGGAAAAATGTTGCTAAGATGAGGTATTGTGACGTCTGGCGGTGACGCAAATACTAGGGTTGTCAAAATAGAATTTTCTACATAATTCTTATAGGTCTTCATCTCTATGACGTAATAAAAATCATGTTGCCAGATAAACAAGAAAAGCAATCACCAAGCTTAGAATTTGACTTGCTGGATTGGATGGCATCGTTGCCCTGAAAACTAATCTTAATTGCTATTGATTAATACGATTTCAAATATTTTAGCACCTAAATAACATCAGCTATTACAAAAATATCAATATTTTTGTAATAGCTGATGTTATTTAGGTGCTAAAATATTTGAAATCGTATTAATTTAAAAATTGTGTTTTTAATTTAAAAATATTTAGCACAGTGTTTTTAATTTAAAAATATTTAGTATGGAATTATTTTTTGAAGAACCAGAATTTCCAGCAATATGATTAAATAATATTTTATCACAAAAAAATCATTTTCTTTTTATATTATTACTTTTTATTATATCAACGTATTTCTACTTAGATATTAATTACTATGCAGCACTTAAATGTTAAATTCTTCTCAAGTCATATAAATCCTAAACATTTTTGTTATTTCCGTAACACAATTTAATTATTACCATAACTTAAACCTCCTTAATTGAAGAGATATTGAAATAAATGTTGTTTCAAATTATGTAATAAACATACGGAATATAAATCGAATATACTTTATCCTGTGTGATTAAAACATCACTTATCAAATGCATATTCTTTAATTGACAGTTCAGTTCATAGTGAACATTTGAAAAGTTATAAAACGTGTCTTTGTAATGTGAATGATTACAACTTGTTTCATGAACATAATTGAACATTACAATTATGTAAGATTTGTTCAATCCTATAATATAGGTGTGAGTAGGTTTAAATGTTTCTTTAGATGTCTAATTAAAATACAATTTATGAATTCAACTGAATATTATATTTTCAACGAATGGTAATATAATAAACTATCATAAAATTCAATGTATTTTGACATAAGATATTATATAATTTTATCTACATAAAACGAAAAATACAATGTATCAGGAACTTCTGATGAGATTTCGTAACAGAATCAAGATATCATTTAATAATATAACAGAAGAACGAAACTATATATTTTTAGAAAAATAGTTCTTTCAGACAATTTGTTAATTGTGATATGGACTCTTTTTTAGAAGAAATCTATTTAAACATTAAAATATGTAATGGAAAAAATGCAAAATATATTTAGTAAAATGAAACTAATGTATATACAGAATAAAAATAATTTAAGATTTTTAAACATAGAGACTAATAAAAATTTTTTATGAGCATTGCATTAGTATTAAGAGTGGAACAATTTTATAAAATAGATTAGATAGTTAACAATCAATTCTGAGAAATAATAATAATAAACTATGCATAGTATTCTTAAGCAAAAATAAGATATTTTGAAGAAATTAAGCGATAAAATAAATATGAAATAATTAAATGATAATAGTTGTTTTGTTAGTAAAAAGCCAAATGTGCTTTTAGCTTTTATTTAGATATATTAATAGCTCTATATTTAAGAATTTTATCAAAAATTATTTTGGAAATTTTTTTTCTAAAAACATTGAATACGAAACCAATTTTTTAAGTGAATTATCAGAACTCTTACAATATGAACAATACTTGGTTTAGCATTAAATTAATAAACTCCAACAGAAAGAAAAACAAACAGCAAACATTTTGAGAAACATTTTAATTTTATAAATATATTTACTTACTATTTATTGCTTTCTTTCTTAGAAAAGAATAAAGCAAAATGCAAATTCTTTAGAATGAGTTTGAAATTAATCTGTATTTTTTATTATTTTTTTCCATCGACGAAAACTTTTTTTTACCTCGACATTCCTTTTTTGCTGTTAAATAAAGTGTACTAAAATATGGGAGGAGACCAAGGATAATAGCATTCTTTTGTTGCTGGAACTACAGCAACAGGAAACATCGGATCGCAGTTTGAAAGAAAAGAAGCGAAATATGCATCAAATTATGCATTCTAAAAAGATTGGAGAGGAAATGTAATATATATGTAAACATTTATTTTTTTTAATCTTCTTATCTCGAGAAATATTTTTATTTCTAAAGCCATTTTAATGTTTTTATTCTAAAATGAAAAGGAAGAAAAAAAATTGTATATCTTTGCAAAACTACTAAAAAAAAAGCGTTTTGGCAACCATGTATAACTTTTTTTTTCTCTCGTAGCAGTATCTTTAACAATTTATGATTGAAAACAGCGAGTTGTCTATAATTTAGAACCTCGCTGTGTAATTTCGAGGCAGTAATTACCCTAGTTGAGAAAAAGTTTTATTTAACATTTTTTTTAACATTGGATAAATATATTGATAGTTTTAGCGAGATTTATATATGTGATAAAATTGGAAAGAAGCTTGCTTCTGTTTTCCGATGTACAAATGAAATATTTAAATTATTTACGTCCATAGATAAGAGTGAGAGAAACATAGAATTCATAAAGTCGAACATTCTTCTTCTAATGTGTTTTGCGAATGTTTATCGCTTGTATAAAATTTAGAAATTATTGATACAAGTACATTCTGATCATGCTAACGGTAATTAAAGTAAATAAAAAACAGGAAAGTATACAAGTTTCTATGCATATTATATAAAGAAAATATGCGAATTTCGAGAAATATTCTAAAATTTAAAGTTGATAATAATTTTTGTGAAATAGATTTATTACATATGGATAAACTGTATTAAGTTATCTGACTAGCAAAAGAAGGAAAATATTTTACTTCTGCATTTGTAAATACATGCTGATATATATTTTGTTGCTAAAAAATTTATACATCTAAATTTTCAGACAACATTAATATTTAAATTATTTATTCTATCATATTTTTATTTTGTCTTTTATTTCTAAAGGTGCATATTTTTTAATGAATCATTGCTTTTTGACTATGCTTTGCCAATCAATAGAATTTTCTATATCTGTAAACTAATTACTTGAATATTCACACAATTTCTGCTTAAAACTTTAATCTATTTTTCAAAAACAAGACCAATATCTCTTCCTTTTCTTCGTTTTCCAAGAAGTTTTATTCTGATTCTTACAAGTATTTACAAGCATGAATTTGATTGGTAAATATAAAAGTAGCAAAACACCAACTGTTCCATATTCATTTAAGATTAGATAAAATAATATGAAAAAAGGGAATTATTTTACCAATATAATTCCTTAAAAATATTGCTCGCTAAAATTTATTCAAAGTTATTTCAAATATAATCATGAAGTTTTATATAGTATTATTCCTCAAAACATATTTGGAAGTTATATATTTTTCTATATAAATTATCAATATAATGCACCATATTTCCCGTACATCATGTTGTTCAAAATTTTAGTTATTCTTATATTAGGAACCTATATTTTAATCCTATATAAATGATAATTAGTTATCAATTATCCGTTTTACACAATCTCACAAAAATAGGCATAAAATTGAAACAGTTGAGTAGATAAAATTTCATTATTTATGATTCCAAATAAACTCAGTCGTTAAACATCAGTAATGACCCTAAAAAGTCAATTATTAAATTTTAGTCATTGATTACCAATCTCCATAGAAATTCGCTTTAAAACTATTGTTATAACAATGCCATAGGCAATTTCATTTTTTAATATTTAATGTGATTCCTTTGATTAAATGCCTCCTATTAAATTTGACAACATAAAGAAATTAATTTTCAATTTTTGTGATAAATTATTTAATCTTTTTAAAAAAATTTATGTAAAACAGTTAGTTTTAAATAAGTTTTTATTAATATTTGATTAATAGCATTTTGACTGAGGACATGTACTAAAAGAAATTAAAAGATTAATTTGATTATCAATATTTGTTTTACAAATTTGTTATTATGTAAATCAATTTTGTGAAAAAATAACCTAGAATTCTAAGCAGATGTATAAAAATTTCTTTTATATTTAAAATTTGTAAATTTTACTACATTATTTGTCTTAACATGTGGCTTAAAAATAATATTCAATATTATCTACATTATAAAAATTACATGTTTGTTGAAATTAATATATTTCAATATTTTTATACTATATTAAATTTGTAACATCTTAATAATTGTCATTTGTGTTTCAATGTTTATTTAAATTTTTGTTTTTAAAAGAAAAGTATTTAATTTTATTTCATTTCTTTTTATAAACAACTCTGCTACATAAATATTAACACAATCTTTAACATTCTCTTGAATTTCATACAAACTTATCTCGGCTAAGCTATCTAATTATTCTTATTTAACAACACAACTAGTTTAAATTTTTTATTCGTTTAAATCAAATGTCAAACAATTCATGTTTAAGCATATTTTTCAGTCTTAAACAACAACAGACCGAGAGAAAAGTTTCTGGGGTGATAAAATCTGCAACAATTCTATCTCGCTTCTTAAGCCTGTTATCTCATACAGCAAAAGAGACATAATCCTGCCTAGAATGTCTTTACCAATACTTACCAAGAAATGGAGCGGCCATTTTTACGATGAAGAGCAGTGAAACTGAATGGTACGGCGAAACGGCGGATTTGTTGGCGAACGAATCAGGGCGATAAATCTTATTTCCAAGGCTTGTTTCGGGTTTTTCTTATACGAGTTTAACTCCCAAGAGAAAGATGAAACTGTCCTCTCTTTTTGCCTGACACATATATTGGTGTAGCATTACTATTTTTTCTTTTGCTAGGGGACTCTTTTCTAAAATACAAATCTCTTATCTAGCTGATTGCACGTTATGTTTATTTGCTGAGACACAAGTGAAGCAATGCTTTGATAATTTCAAGAACAGTATTTATGTAAATTAATTTCCGATTTAAACATTAAAATTAAATCGCGGAAAATGATTTAAATTATTTGATGCATAAAATTCAGCTTCTATACAAAAATTTCTATATAATTAATCTCACCTTATTTTGTGCGTCAAAATGTATAGAAATTTTAAAAGTAAAACATACAAGAAGGAAATTAATTAACAACTATTCAAATATAATATAAGTAGAAAAGCGAAGAAGATTGCAAACCTTGTTATTCACTTATTCATTATATTAACTTCATTTACACGAATGTAATATTATATTATATATGTTTATATCATAAGCACCACTTTAGAGCATTTGAGCTGGAATGCACTCGAATACGTAGAATCCAAAATAAACCACTTAAAAGGAATGAAATGGTTAATATAGTCTCTTGCTAATACATAAAGCCTTAAGTAATCTCTTTGAAAAGTATATGTGAATAATTTAACTGTAGCTGAATGTATGTCTGTGTAGACATTGAAATCTATGAATGCTATGAAGGATTTGAAATTTGAAAGGTCGAATATCAGAAACTCTTTTTTATTCGAATCTTTTGAAATCTCAATTAGTAAGTTGAATAAACGTTTCGATTTAAATCTTTTAAAGAATAATTTTGTTATAATCCAGTAAAATATTACATTTAAAGAAAATTTTATATTTTTCACGCTAAAATACATTGAATTTCTTTCAAATATACGATTTCAAAGAATGTGCTACAAAAAATTAATTCCAGAGCGTTATGTGTGGAAGTATTTTTAGTTAGCGTACTAGTACAAATTAATAATAAACTAAAAAATATTCATGAATAAATCTTCTAAAAAAATTTTTATCATCTTCTATTCTTTGCTATTTATAAAAGTATATAAGAATTTTATTTATGTAAAAATATTTAGTACATTAAATAAAGACGATAATTAAGTATTTGAATTCTGAAACTAAACGAGTTTAGCATTCGCATACAACATACAATTCTATTTGCAATGAGTATTATTTGACTTGGGATCAAATTGAATAGGTGACAGATATTGACATTTTACTCCATGATATATCAATCAACTTTACTCTGGTAGTCATCCATCGAAGTAGCAAATGATTGGTAGACTGCTAGACTCCTCGAACCATGATTCCCCTCTAAAAATGCTGCATTACCATTTCTTTGTCCAATTTTGACTCGTTACTTAGTTGTGTACTTTATTGCAGTGTTAAATGAAACCACAAGAATGACCTTTGTGTCAGCTATTGCCCTTTGAATTAATCGATAATGTATTATCATTTTTGTTTTCTAATTAATTTTCATCGTCAATGTCTATAATAATATAGTATAAAAATTAAAGGAATTAGCTAAACAGTATTGTGAAGGCAATTAAAATATAAATTTTGAAAAGGCATTGGTCTCTAGAAATAGTTTAAAATTATTCCTTTTCCAACTTTTCAATAAAAATAATTAACTGAAATATTCTTAAAAAAGATTATTTAATGCATCAAACATAATTAGATATTGCTTGTTGATTATTTACACAATATTGCTTTGTATATGGAAAATCAATTATTTATTACCATTTTAATCCTTAAAAATACAGGCTTTTTAACAATTTGTTTTGCCTTTCAAACAATTCATTTCCTTACGTGCATGTATTTACTATGTTTAGATATGAAAAAATATATTTTTATTTGTCAAAAAAGGAAGAAAATGTTTAAAAATTTCACAGTATTTTAAATATTGAATACTTCAAAAGTTGAAACAGCATAGAGTAATACTTTAGTTATCAATACTTTCAACATTCATGTGCCAAATGCCATCGATAGGCATTAAATGTCCTGAATCGTCTACAACTAATGATTATTCATGATAGAAAAAAAACTGAAAAACCAATATTTATAAACTATCAAAGAAGCCACTCTGAAAACTATACAAGTTGCTTAAAATATTCTAAAATTAAAAGATTTTAATACATAAGATAAGGCACGAGCTTTTCTAATGCACAAAATCCTAAAAAGTTACAGAATATGTATATTCACCAACTATCTCATTAGAGTGTGATAAATCGGTATTGTGTATGCTTCACTAAATTTTCAACATAAAAAAATGAGAAGTTTTCACAAGCATGTAAATTAAATTCACTTATGCAATTATTAAAGAAATTTAAAAATATCTCCAGAAGAAGAAATTTTATTACTCTCAATTAAATAAAAAAATTATGTATAAAGTAATCTATCTATTTCAGATTTTTACTTCAAATTAAACAATCTTCGAGCTTTAAACTCACATCATCAACATAAATATAGTTAAAATTATCTTAACTCAGTACGCTAATAATTCACATGACACTTAAATGAATAATTTAAATTAATATAATCTCTTTAATTTCAGTTACTATTTTACATACGATCTGTCCACCATTATTCGTGTAGATAGCAATCTTTATCATTAATAATTTTTTCATTTAATGTTGAGCTTAAAATTTTACTGCAATAAAATCTAACCAAATTATTATAAAATTAGTTAATTTTCTAAACTTAAGGTTAATATATTGATTACTTTCATTGTAATAAAATTTATTCTTATTATTTTAATTAAAAAAATAAATTCTTCCTATTTATTTTAACTTCATTGAAAATCTCATACCTTTTTCATCAATTATTCCTCTAACACGACAAAAAACCCTGAAAAAGTAAATGGAAAAGTGAATATTCTACCGAAGAATTTTTACGACACAGATACTCGAGCAGTTTAGATGACACAGAGAAAGATGCAAAGCTTTTTTTGATCATTCAAAATAAACCACGCATTGCACTCTGTAAAAAAAATATTTATTTTAAAAAAGAAAACAATAAGTCTGTAAAAAGTTCTTTGTCTTGTAAGGAAAACTATAATTATTAATATCTGTATTAATATAATGTATTATAAATAATAATAATAATTAATTCAAATAATCATAAATAAAATTCAATTTAAAACTTATAATAATTAATTTATAGAGATTAACTATAGAATTTATTATTAAAATATAAATAATACTTGTACAAGAAAATTTATAAATAGAATTTTTTTGCATCTAATTATTATAATATTATTAGAAGAAATTATTTTCATTTATAAAACATCTTAAAATTTTGATTTCTTAATTAAATTTATATTGTATATAACTTTTTAATTGTTTTGATATTTTAGTTTGAGATATTTTCAATAAAATATTAAATTGCATTTCTTTCTCTAAAAAAAATTTATAATATTTTTCTCTCTTTCCTTTCTGAAATTAAACACCTCATATTTTAAGAAGCCTAAATGAAGACTTATAAATAATCGTTTATTAAACAAAACATAATTAAATATTGATTAATTTATAAACACGCTGTATATGGCATTAATGACTATAAATAAAGTTACATAATTTACAGCTATTATAACAATGTACTTAAAGTGAAACATTTATTCGTTATATAAAACTCTAAACTCCCTAATGATCGAAAATTTAAAATAAATCTAATTTAAATGGTTCTAAGAGCATCATATTCTGCATTAGTTCAGTCATTCTTTCTATTAACTTCCAAATTTAACTTAATTTATTCATACAGTCAATGACGAAATTTAAAAACAAAAACTTAAATAATAAATTACAAAACTTAGTACTTGCCCTTAACATTTATCGATTAACAATAATACAATCATTAAGATCTCTTATCATTGTAAAATACTTACTTATAGCATAATGATGATAACAACAAAGTCGACTTCATCGCAAAAAATTCATAGGAAGGAAACATTATTAATAGTAACTAATGGTTGGTTTATTACTTCCAATATTCATTTTATCAAGCATTAAAAGGCTTCCCGAGGAAACAACAGCTTTCTTCTATGACTTATCGTCATTTTTGAAAATGACTCTTTAAACGTGTTAATGCAAGTTTTAATGCGTTGTGGAAAGATTGATATTTGCTTCACACGAACATTCACTTATAATCTCTTTAAATTGAATACTTTTTGACTTTCGATAATAAATTTTTAGATGAGACTAGTTTTGCAAGTTCTACCTTACGGTTACTAATAAATAGCAGTTTTAATTAATAAATTAGAAAAATGTGAAAGTCAGTTATTTGAGTTCTATTAATGAAGCTTGATAAATTTATTACATAAATTAATTAAATTATGCTAATTAGAAATTTGATATTTTTATTCTACTATTCATATTCAACTGACGTGATGAAGATGGAAAGAACGAGGATATATATATATATATATATATATATATATATATATATATATATATATATATATATATATATATATATATATATATATATATATATATATATATATATATATATATATAAATAATAATTGTGAACGAACTAGTTAATATTTCAAAATTTAAATTTAATTAATTATCAAGTAACAAAGTAAATTTTTAATTGAGTTATAATAGTAAAAAACATTTTTAGTAAAATCTTCATTTTAATTTTTATGTTAGTCTTTTAGCATTTGTGTATTTTTGAAATAAAAATTGCTAAAGAAATTTGTATCAAATTTCTATGATATTATTCTTATATCATCGAAATATCATATTGTAGTTTTTGAATTTCATTCTCTTAATTTGCTAAGTTAGAATTTCAGAAAAATTATTAAAAAAATATTGTTTAATGCAATAAGAATATCCATAGATAAATATTTATCATAATTTCTTTAAAACCAGATGTTGATAAGTGTTTCAAATGAGGCACATATAAATTGTAAATTCAAATTGCTTTCGAATATATCATGAATTAATTAAGCCTCATTTTTACTGATGACAATTCGGGTTTCTACTTATTGATTTTATTTAGAGATTTCAAACAATTCAATTCAAATACGAATGGACAGATAAACATTAATAAGTAAAATAAATTTATTGTAAAATATTTCCTTTCTTTTATACATACGTACAATAAAAAATACTTTACTGCATCGTTAGTTTTCAGTTACTTTAGAAATTAAAAATTTCTACAAATTTTAACTAAATTATTTAAGAACTATTACTAAAATGGGAAGAGGATTCGTAATGCATATTTTTACTGAAAATGTGCAGATCTTATTCATAATATATATATATATATATATATATATATATATATATATATATATATATATATATATATATAGAATATTTTTTGAAAAAACTGTCAATTTTTTTTACTAAATCCATACCATTCAATAAAAAGAGAATTTTACATGGACAACAATTTTCAAGATAATCTGTAACAAGCAAATAAAATAAAAAAAATCGATTTTATTTAAATAATTCCTCTGTTAATCACAAAAATATAACATTAAATACAAGTTTGAAAGATTTAAAAACAATCTATGATTTATAGTTGAGTTATTATAATATACACATATATACATGTTTAATTCATACTTTTACAAGTCATAAAATACAATCAACATGCCCACTCGCTCAGATGTAAATATGTGTTGCTGCCACTCTCCACTCCTTTATAATATCACGTCTCTCTCAGTATTCAACAAATACTACTTTCATTTCATATGAAATAATCCGAGATTTAAAATAACAACTAATGTACAATTATCCATCTTGGATTTCGGGTCATAATCCGATGATTATAAGCTGGGATAATAAATCACTGGCGATGACGTATTAATCCCGTGTCAAACGGACCAATAGGAATAGAGTAAACTGTAATGAGTGCTTAGAATGCCGGATTACTAGCAGAGGGAAGATGCTATTCTCGCATCGTAATCTACTGTAGAGAATTCCTAGATGCGGCGAAAGATAATATTTGTTGTCGAGACTTATCACTGATAATAACAAATGTCTCTTTTACATCCCATCGTTCAATGTGATGTTCTCATTTTGCATAATTATTACGTGAATCTTACATGCAATAGCTATTGAGTTGATTTTTATTATTTTCAATTATTAAATACTTTATTGTTCAATACAAATTAATGTGAAAATAATTATGTTGTACTATGATGTGAAAATAATTAACTGACCTCTCTCTCTCTCTCTTTCTCATTCTGACTATTCTAAAATGTCAATAGCCTTTTGTGATCAATGAAACTATATACTTCATTCAATTTTTCCACTTTTATAATTTTCACATAAAATTACAATTATTATATGTTGTATAAATGATTAAATGTTTCTCTTTATTTCTATTCTCTTAAACTAAATTTGCTATCCTTTTTTGTACACTGCTTAAACTAAAATCTGAACGACTGATTTATAATAAACTGATTAATTTATAATTGGGAATTCCATCTGAACATTAATTTCTTATAGCATTTTCCCTCATAAAATTCAGTGTTTTTGCCTATAAAGTTGCATTGTTATTAATGAAAATCTAATACACACATCTTCATTTTCAACCGAAAGCTAAAATTTCAAAAAAAGTTATGTAATGAAATTAGATTGAGTTGGTATTCCCTTCTTCAAATTCATTAAGCAAAATTTAATTATAAGTCAAAAATTTGATTGACAAACAAAATTTGCTTCTTACAATAATATTCATTTCCCTTAAATATTTCGGTTTGATGTAAACTATTAAAATTTACTTTCTCTCATATTTTATAAATAGTTTCTCTTTTAGAATTGTCAATTTAATTATCATCTATAATTCATTGGGACTATGTTGAATATTTTTAATGAAATTAATTGTGGACTCTCGGTTATTTCACCAATGTTGAAATACAGATATCAGATTTCGAAATCAGGTTATATTGAATTGCGTATTGAATACAATAGAAAAATTTAGTATTTCTTTATCGATGTTTTGCTTGTTTATGGGATTGTTTTCAAATATAATTTTAAGAGTAAATAATTAACATATTTTGTTTTCTTTTAAAGTGAGAGACACTTGAAATAAAACAAATGGCTTATTCCAACTTTATTGTAATATCTTTCACGGTTTCAAAATTTCGTAAATAAATTAATGTGTTGTATAAAGGATTTTTATTGCTAAATTTTCAAATACGGGAAGTAACTTTGATTCTAAACTGAATTTACAACTAAGAAAGCATCGGAATAATTCTCCAATGTGACATTGAAATATACAAACAATGATGTCGCCCGTTATTAGAAATAAACCAAAACAGCCTTTTAAAGTTGTTAGGAAATAATTTGAATAGAATGTCTCCTTCTATGTCTACAAATTTAATATCATAAAAGAACCATCATGTTCCACTTACTGACTTGGAAAAATAAAAATAAACAGGCACATTTTGAAACTCATTAATTAGCACACTGAGCGTTTAAAATGCCATGAAGTTGAATATTCTTAGTGATTGTGACATAAACTTGGATGACAACAGTATATTAATATCCAAACAAAAGGGATTTAAAAATTTTAATTCAGTTTATATAACAGAGAATAAAAAAAATCGTAACAAAAGGATTCCAAAACAAAACACGTACTAGTGTTATCTTCCTATTCATAGTCAAGCATCCGGTAGTGTTTGGATTTAGGGCTTCAGTTACATAAATTAACAAAAATCAGTCTTCCAAATCTATTAATTTAATTAATCATTTGTTACTTAGCAGGATGCTATCCTCAAGTATGTAAAAGCAAAAAATTATCCTTTCAATAAAGAAGTGAAAAAAGGCCATTAAAATCAACACTTAGTCAATATTTTAACAGAGAACGAGAAAGCTTTTTAACATCTTCTCACCAAGTTTTTAAATATATATACAATTACTATTAACTCTCTTAAATGTTCTATGGAAGAAGCATTCTTTTTGCGCAAACATTAAAAGTCATGGGGAAATCAAACCTCCGCCTAAAATTATCTTTGCTTTTTTTTCAACTAACAGAAAATTATCTTTAATATATATGAATTCAACAATCTTTAGGTAAGGAAATAATCTAATAACAGAAAAATTTATTACGGGTAACTCATTTCTCCCCTAGTTAAATACCATCATTTTTCTTAGTGTCGTCACTTTTCAAAAAATTCATACTGAGGCCTGATATAAATACCATAACTAGGAAATTTAGGCTATAACAAGGCATTTATAAATTTCTTGTACATCTCGAATATGATCTATTGTTCGAAACAAGTCATCATTTGAAAAAGACATCTCCATTACAACCTTTTTTTATGCCAACTATTGCTTAAGTTAAAACAGAAAGATTAAAAATTTATAGAGTAATTACAGTATAAAACTATTATATTTGTAGAAGATCTGGCACAGGTGCCGTATAATTCGTGATTCCAAATTCTGAAATTGGCGATTTTTTGGCGGATTTTCTTATGTATCTGGCAACCTTGTTTTTGTTACGTCATACATATGGAGACCCATGAAAATTATGCAGAAAAATCGATTTTGGTAACCCTAGTATTTACGTCATCGCGCACGTCACGTTACGTCATCTTGGTAATATTTCTTCATCGCCAAAAAAATTCAGAGTTTGAAATAAAGGATTATACGGCACCTGTGCCCAAGATCTGACATTAGATTTGAAATTAAGTATCACATCCTTAAAAATACTTTGTCAGAGTAATATTTAATATATAAAATGAAACTCGCAGGAGAACAATTCCAACTATCTCGCGTCCAAAAATAATTCTGACACAATTAAAAAAATGTCAAGATCACATTTACTCTCTTCTGCCTGACAAGTCATTTTCAAATCTCCACTTCCAGCATTTTATAAATCTTAGTACCAACATAACTTTTTTAATTCAATTTTTATAATACAACAATTTTTTTTAAATTATTACATTATAAAATTGATTTAGCTCTTAATAAATGTCAACAATATTCAAATTTGTAACAATAAGGACTATTGTTACTAACTAAATGTTTGCTATTTAATGAATTAAGAGTTATGGTTGAGACATTTCATTAGAAACGTGAGTGTTAACGAATGGAAACATGGTGTCGAATAACTTTATTTTTGAGGGAAAAAACAAATAATGAGTATTTGAAATTTGTATGTTATATTTTACGGCACATAACACACATAATGAATATCCTGCTGAAGACGTACTTTGATAAAGTAACACCAGGAAATGCACAAGTGTAAATGATGATATACAAATCAACACGACATTTTAATAGAATTAAAAACTGACCCAATGGATTAAAAAAGATTTTTTGCATTAATTACTACACTCTATGGTGGGTTAAAATAACATTTGATAGCTCCATTTTAGATTCAATATAAGTCTAGATATTCCAATGAATTTCAGATTTTCTTTTATTTAAACTTGTCTTCTTCTGTCGTTATATCTTAATATATCTATTTCTTTTTTCTTACAACATTTCAATAACTTTTCTTAGTTATTTCATATAATTTATTACATCAGATATTATTTTATTGTAATTAATTTTTAATTTTTTAAATCATATTATACTATTATATAGAGACTGCAGGACAATTCTATTTAAAATATGTTTGTGTTGTTTTCGAAATTTTCTAAGACTGTTTAATAAATGATAAATTTAAAAATAACACTGTTATAAAAAAACTATATTTTAAGCACAGTAATAATACTTTAATCTCAATTTACAAAACTTTGATAAAATACTGATACGTGCGTCTAGAAAAATATTTCATTATTGATTACGGTTAACTAATTCAAAGTTCATCATCAAAAAAATTCGGTAACTCTATTAACATTTTAGTGATACAGCAAAAATTTTAAATGGTTTTAACAATAACGAACCGCTTTCATACAAGGTTACATTGTTCAACATAAAAATTATTTAAATAACCGATTGTGTAGAGAAAAACAAGTAAATTGAATGCTTAAAAATGGAGAAATCTAATCTATGCAATGTATACTCTGACACAATGTAATAGCAAATTTATCTTTTATAATGCGTTATTTCAAAGAAATTGAAAGAAAAAAAACAATCTTTGCTCTGATGTAAGATTTGATTACATACACAAACAGCGTACTTTAAAACTGCTTTCTAAATAAGTGTAGATAATAATTTTCTTTCCATTGTAAGCATTTCTTTTTTATTATAAACAGGAATTTTCAATTATAAACAAAAAAAAATGCTTAACCTTGTTTTACAAAAGTATTGCGCTCAAACTATCTCAAATTATTTTTGTCAAATATATTGCTTATGCACCTTAAAATATTAAAAATTATAATAGTTCTAATAATAAAATTAAAAACTATCATATATATATATATATATATATATATATATATATATATATATATATATATATATATATATATATATATATATATATATATATATATATATCAGTATTAAAACTAAAAAAACTACAATTTTATTTTTATTGTATTTTACATTTTCATTGCTCTGCTATATAATTCGCTTGTGTTAGATAATGTTTATTATTTCAGTTTTTTATTTAAACAAAATTTATATTACCAATGCAAGAGATATCAAATAAAATATGATATAATATTGGTAAATATTGTGTTATTCTTAGTACAAATTGGATACTAGCAAAATCTACACTTTTCGTGCGAATGATTTTGGTTGGCGATAATTGTAGCTTGCACCAAAATTGATAACCCTAATTTCATACTCAAGACATGATAAACTAAACTATTTTTTGGAATTTCGTTCTGGCTTGGCACTTTTTTTCAGTTTCTCGCCAAGTGTGTGGGCTCTGCTAGAATTGTACCCTTAATACATTCTCATAATGTAAGCTTTGTTATTAAAAGACGATTTTTTTAATTTAAAAGATATAATTGAATTTAATAAAAATTACAAGTATGAATTTATAGCAGTTAATTATCATGTCAATAAGTACTGTTGCACACACTTTTAAATTTATCGCAACCTCTTCACATCTTTCGAAGAATCTTGATGTACTAATTTAGAGACATTATCCTCATTCAACATGCTTCAAGGAAACAAAATACATACTTAGTAAATTAGAAATCATTTTCATAGTTTAAAATAACATTAATTTTACTCAAAATTAAGAAAATAAAAGTTTTGTATATTGTTTAATATTCAAAGACATTTAAAATAAATTTAAATACTTGTATAATATACATTTTCCTTTATTATGATTATATTGTTTAATTGTACTTTGTAAATATGAATTTAATAAAGGCTCACTTTGACATTTATTCTTGATATTTACACCTAAAAAAGTAAGTGAAACTATAAATTTAATAAGAAATATTAAATTTAATTCAATTTCAAAATAAAATGTCAAGAAAATTTAAATTAAGAGAAAAATATTGATTCAGATTTTTATTATACTTGTTTTTAATTACACGAAAATAAATTACTCTTTTCATTGAAATAAAAATATGCAGTTCATTATTCCTTTCAGTTTAATTATTTCTTTATTTCATGCTTATGTATACCTCACTTCTTCGATGAAACAAATGGAATTTAGCCATAACCAACTAATATATATGTATGACTCCACGTGTATAATTTATAATGAAATTGTAATATACTACTCTTTATAAGGAAATGCAATTACTGCATATGTGTATGTTTTGACATGAAATTGTGTTGATTCATTATACATAAAATATGTTTAATTTAACATTTATTAAAGGATACTATATTCAAATGTCAATGATTGGGTACAATTTAAATTCTGTTTGCTCGGAATAAATGCATACAAAGCCACTATAGACCTAATTCATACATATTTGCATTTATATATCTACATGTAAAATGGACAGACACGTGTACATATACATACATATATATATATATATATATATATATATATATATATATATATATATATATATATATATATATATATATATACATATATATATATATATATATATATATATATATATATATATATATATATATATATATATATATATATATATATATATATATATATATATATATATATATATATATATATATATATATATATATATATATATATATATATATATATATATATATATATATATATATATATATATATATATTATATATATTTATATAAATATATATTTAAACCTTTTATGTATCTAATACTGAATTTAATAGAGTTAGAGTACATACCATTGTGTTCTTTATGCTGTATTATTTTTTGAGCAAATATAATTAAATAAGATATTCTCTTGTCTTCCCGAAGTAATTATTAAATGGATTAATTTTAATTAAGAAACACTATGCTTGAATTTCCTGCAGTATGTTTAATAAGTAGCCATAAATTAAAGTTTTCCTTTTAATTTATGGCATTACAGAAAGGAGAGTTTTATATTTACTATAAAAGCTACGTAAGTATTAAACTTATGATGATATATAATAACATAATCTTAAAACAATAATGTATGCGATGATTCTTGACAACGAATTACAAAGCAAACATTAATACTGAATATAAAATTAGGTGTCTTATACAGTATATATATAAACACTTTCAAGCACTCATCCTAGTAATCGTGCCTACTAAAGTAGGCATATTCTGTAATTCAACAGTAGCAAGTATCAAACTAGAGCGTCCATCCATTCTGGCGAGGGTTATTGTACCTGTTATTAATACAACTTTATATATACATATATGACTGAACATCATTACACACAGGGCTTATACTAAATTTTTTATTTTTAATAAAAAGTAAGTAGACTCAAAATCAAATTGCATATCTGTTATTTCAGTTATTGAACTATAATCATAATTTAAATTATTATTAACGTGTGCAACATAATATTTTTCAGATTATTATTTTTTGTATTATCTTTTTATTCAAGCTTTGAATAAATAAAGAAAAGTTTTTTATCATAGCAATAAAAAAAGGAATTTCTAAATACATGGTAACTGATATACGTTATAAAATAGACGATAATTTGCTAATAATAGAACATTTCGTTATAAATAATATGTGAGTGTGCTAAGTAAAGAGAGAAATAAGTAAATTTAAGTAATTGAAAAGTTATCTATTTATTAAATATCATTTACTGTACCATTGAAAATTTTAAAAGGTGTCAAAAAACGTATTTTTAACGAAAATAATAATGTTAATTAATACTATATGTTTTTCAGTTAAATTTGTATTTAATAAGGCCATTATAATTATATTTTTCAAAAATTTGAATAAACTATAAATATTTAAATTATAATACAATGACAATATAATCTTTTGCCATAAACTAAATAAAAATTGCTAGCTAAAGTTATTACAAGTGGTTATTTCAGTTATGAGAAGATGAGCTGAGTAATTTCTAAAACTTCAAAAGTTTCTTAAATTTACCGCTGTATTTGGAAATTACGACAAAATTCTATCAATATCTGTCTGTTAATATCCAATGTTGAATATTGTAATACAGAATGTAAGATCTTCAAATGTTGTTTGAATATCCATACCTTTCGCAAGGACGTTTTACAGAGAGAGAAAGAGAATTTATGGAAAGAATTCACATATTTCATATTGTATTTTTTTTTTTTGATAAAAGTACACATGCAAAAATTCAACAATTGTCTTCATTTTTCACCAATGGCTGATATCTAAATTCTGTTATTCCAAAAAGCACTACCTTATCATTAAGTCGCATTGAATTGTAAGTAATTGATGAGAATAAAGTCGCACATTTCCTTGTATTTTGTCCGTAGTTGAGCACTATCGGTGAGATAGAATCTTATGAGTGGGAATCTTAGGATTATCTAATGTGGGAATTAGAGAAGCAGAGACACGTAGAGGATCCCTAATACTTTAACTACCATTTTCTCCCCCCCCCCACATACAGATATTACTTCATATACATAATATTGTTACAACATTCAATTTAACGAGGCTCAACTGTCGTGATTGAACACTGTGATTCTTCGGTTAAGTCAAAATTCGAACTCACTACCTTCCGAAAATGCTCATACCAATTAAGCCACCGTGCTCTTTTTTTATAAGATTAAATGTAATAATTAACCTTTACATTTTTTTCAATTTGCAATGCTGATGACTTGAAGAATATTTCATGACTTCAAGAGCATAGATTCATTAAAACGCAAACAATGAAAATAACAAATTCTTGTAACATACGAAAAATATTCTTAAAGTCAAAAAGAATTTAAAAAAAAACTTGCTTATAATATATATTTTCTAATTTGCAGTAACGTACATTTTGACTACTTTCTCTCCAACAAATAAAATATCCCAAAAGCCGCTTTACTGAAATTAATTGCATATGATATTCATAATTTCTCGAGTGAGACGGAACAAAATAAGGGCATGCAGCAGCCTGTTTTAGATCAAAATAATGAGACATTCGCTATCCAACGTCCTTCTCAACCGCAAATAGTCACCTTGAATGAATAGCACTCTGAGACATTGTTCTATTTAGGTCATAATTAATGAACTACGAAGTCCGTAGTAATCAGCATATCTCACCTAATGTGAAAATGTCACAGATGATTCATAACACTTCCTCGGCCACACTTTTCTCTACCTTTCTGCTCGTAATTGGCGCTTTCCACTTTTCTCTGGGCCATGCGACCATCCATCAAAAACCTTGCAAACATTGCAGTTCCAGGTAACTGTTACTACATTTCTAATCGAAGTTACAAAAGGGGGATTCTAATCTAGAAGCCGCGCGAAGATTAATTCGCCCCCGTCTATAACGCTATTAATTACTCCAAAAAGGGCATATCCACCCCCTTATTAATACAGATACCATTAACCAGTTAAGGGATATGATAATAGTTCTGCGCCAGCTAATCTGGAAATGCAAATAGTTGCCATGATGTTCCGCTTGATGGCTGGTGGGGAACGAGTGTGTGATCAAAGGAATCAGCCTTTCCTGTTTGGCAGGGTCTTGAAAACTAAGTCATGTAAGCGATCTCCTGATTGCTATTGAATCAAACAGGGATATTAAACTACAAAGGCAGTTGCTGAAGACCAGACTTTGTGGTTATTGCCGCCGTTTGACTGATGTATTCTCGTAATGGAGTGATGTCATTTTGGCAGCAGAAGCGGAAAATGCTACATTTGAATACTAAACGTATCATAGCTGTAAATTTATTTTGATTTGTTCACTGCTATAATTTGCTTTTTTGAAATGCAATAATAGAAAACTAAACTTTTATGCGGACAATAGATGTCATTCAATCATAATAAATTACGCTATCATTACTTAATTCTAATCAGTACAATATACTATATATGATATATGTGTGTGTGTGTGTGTGTTATATATTATATATATATATATATATATATATATATATATATATATATATATATATATATATATATATAATATATATATATATATATATATATATATATCATATGGAATTATTTCATTCTATTTTTAAGAAATTGTGGCAGTATATAAAAAGAAAAATATATATTTATATACAACTTGAAATATAGTTAAATCTCGCATATCTCCCAAAACGTGCAAATGTACTTTTTTTGACATGCTAAAAAAATAAATTACAATCATACTAATCTGTAACAAAATCACTAAAAGTTTAAAGTGTTATTATATTATAGATGCCTGAATTTAATTTACAAAATAGAATAATGAATTTCTGATATCGCGCGGAAATTGTTCAAGTATTCACAAAAAATATCTCTTTAAGAGTGAAACACAAATATAAAATAAACGAAATATAAATATAAAATAAGAATAATCTACTTAATAATAAAATAAACGCAATAATGAAAATTAGCAGAATTCACTTAATATTAAACATTTTTTTAATTATTTATGATTTATATTTTGTTAAATAGTTGAAAAAATTGCATTTTATTTTCAACAAAAGGTAAATTTTTATCGAAAGAACAATCACAAAAGAAATGTGCAATTTATCCATAATATATTTATTTTTAAATATTTCACTTAATATATTAGCTTAAGCAGGAAATATAGCTGAAATAATTCATGTAATTTTTTTCTAAGCAATTTTCATTTATAAACGAGGAAATAACTAAGCCAATTTTAGATTTGATTATGGAAATTTGAAGGCAAAAATGACAGTGATAATTTAAATATTTAATTCATTGATTGCCCGAGATAATACTTTATTATACTGAGTTTCGAAACACGCTGTATAGTTTTAATATGTAATAAAATAAAAAGTCTGAATAGTTTAATGTTTAGTTTAATGTGGTTAATATTATTATTATTACAATAGTAATATGTTAATGAGAACGGTACGATAATATGTGGCAATTTACAAATTTTCCAGAAATATAAGTAATTTTCCCCAGACATTTTACCACCCACTACATTTTAACCAAAGTTTAAATGAGGAAGTAAAGTTAATTTTTGAAAGAGATCTACATATAAAATAAATGCGCAGAGAGCTTTTCTGCCACAAAAAGGGTTAAACATACATTTTGTTGAAAAAATTGATAGCATCATTTGAAATCGGTATTTTACAAATGTAGAAATTAAAAAAGAATTATATTTCCTCTTTATAATACACTATGATCGTTTAGCAGTGATCTAAAATATATTCTGAAATGTACTTCGGAATTTAAGCTTAAAATCCTTAGCTAGGTGACTATATAAATGCTTAAGTTTGCATCAATTGTAAATAATTTTTTCTTTTCAACCAAGAACAGACATTGGATCGTGACTGGTTAACCTAGATGATTCTTATCAAGTCATTTTTCTTCTTTTTTTTGTGTGGAATCAGATTTATAAACTTTTGACCGTAAGAATGAAACGTTTTTTTAACCAAATTACCCAAGCATCTTAAAAAAATAAAAGATGAAATGAACTACTTGATTTTTCAACTTTATTGAATGGTACATCACTTATAAAAACTAATGCGTTTGTAAATTTGAATCATTAATACATTAAAAAAGAATTATTGACGAATGTATTCCATTTTCCTCTTTTATATTCTATTTGCAAAAAAAAGAGACAAACAGAAGAATGGAGATCATAATTTACAACATAATTATACGTCAGCTTACAAATTAAATCTGACTACATAATCAATAACAAAAAATATATCTTTTCTTTTAAAAAACACTATTATTTGAAATATAGATTTCAGTCTTTAGCAATATCAGTACTTAATATTTTCTTTTGGATTATACACGTTACTAATTTTTAAGAACATATTTTTTTAATTAAAATCTAAACATTTATAATTTACTAATTTTATAAAAAACATTTACAATACTCTATTTAAGAACAGTCGCTTTTTATTTAATTATGAGAAAGATATTTACAATAAGAATAACTGCTTTATTAAATACATTTTTCTTCATTTGAGTTAATTATTTTAAGTTCATTTATTCCTTGGATTAAAAAAAAATAAATGCAAATAAATACACGATATTAGTCAACAAAATGAAAATATTTCCTTTAAAAAATACTCTTATATATTCCATTTAAAGAATGAATCAAATGCATTTTTTATGACTAACACATAAATAAAATTGGAATTTCTTGTTCATTTGCAAAAGTAAATGTAGTTTTCCAGGTATACTTTAAAAATGCTTAAAAAAAAAAGTGCGACATAAATCTACTGCTTTTTCCAGAATAGTGTTGTGTATTCCTGCTGGAGAGTGACAAAATCAGATATTGGGACAAAACATTACAAATCTTGTTTAGCCACCGAGAATCACAAAAATATTTATAAAATTTGTGATGTAGAGTAAAGCTATATCACACACTAGTAGTAATGCTACTTTGCTACTTTGGAAAATATTTGTGTTTGACTACACAATACCAACAAACTGGAAATTTACCAAAATATGCCATTAGTTCAAAATTAAAAAAATCTAATTTAATTTTTTTTGTAGACAATATTGTGTATAAATTTGTGGACAGCATTGTGACCATGATATTAAATGTTTATATTGCAATCCTTTTCCGTCTATCTTCACTAACTTTACATGAAATTTTAACATTTTTAAGAGGCATAAATTGGTTTTACGATATATTTTGATCTATAGCTGTATATTTTTTTAAACTATTTATTTAAACCTTAAAATATATATATAAATTCCTGTATTTCCTCAATTAAATCTTGGGAAATTGTAACATTACACAATCTGTTATAATAATATCATTGTATATATATATATATATATATATATATATATATATATATATATATATATATATATATATATATATATATATATATATATATATATATATATATATATGTATATATATATATATATATATATATATATATATATATATATATATATATATATATATATATATATATATATATATATATATATATATATATATATATATATATATATATATATATATATATATATACATATATATATATATATTTATATATATATATATATATATATTATATCAATTAATATTTGTAAAAAATATAACAATCAAAGTAACATTTTTGTACTTAAAACTCCTCTCTACTATTCTGACCATAAATATTTTATCGAAAAATTCTCATATAAGAATAATTTCAGAAACAAAAAGATTACATCTACAACTATTTTCAGACAAATCTCTTAAGTTTCAGAAACACACATCCCATATTCCACACATTCTAATAAATCAGCAAATGCACTTTTTTATGAATGCCAAGAAATAATTGTTTCCAGACACAGAATCATTGAATAAGCATAAAAGTTGGGCGAAATCAGTATCACTAATGTCTTGTCTACGGGTTTGCCTGTATAAAAAAAGGAAGTGCCACCATTAACGAACACATCTTTCATATAAAAACAAGTGGTTAAATGAGGGTGTTTTTCTCTTCTCTGCATCTTTCCTTGTAATCGGAGAATCCATATCAGATGGGATTACCCCCTTAAGGGGAGATATATTCAATTACTAAATGTAATGTTCATGGCTGTCACTGTACATATTTTGTCCGCCTTAAATGATGGATGGCACAATACCCTTCTTTCTGTGTAGAACTTGTATCACATTTCACAAACTTTTAAAGGTTAAGTGTTATGCCTATCGAGAAATTTTTTCTTGATAAGGATGTTGCTTTTATGTTCTTGGTATTTTAAGTAAAAGATATGTATGTATCTTATTACAAAATGGAATACATAAATATTTAAACAATAACTAAAAATAAATATAATTTGATACGTTTATGATTTCAAATAAACAAAAGAATTGATATTTGATGTTCGCATTTGTGTATTTGCATGACATGCAGCTAAACATTGGCGCTTGTCCGGGTTTTAGAGGCATCCAGAAGGTTAATTTGAGATAATGAATTGCCTTCAGAGACATTTATTCCTCATTTTCAATATATTTTTTGTTGCAACAGTATGCTTCTCAGTACCTAGCCTTAGTTGGGTTCTACCAGTTACATTGAAGCAGCCAGGTAAAGTCTTCGTGATTTTGAATCAGGGACTAAGCAGAAGACCAATAATACTTGGCCTACTATCCCCAGTAGTATCATTTCACTTGGAAGACATTGCGACCATGCCCAGTTTTAAAGAGGTCCAGCAGCTATTCGCGAACACAACGAATCTTCGGTTAAGCCGGGGTTTGAACTCACTATCTTCCGATAATGAAAACGACGCTCTAACCAACCAACTACCGTGGTCCTCAATATATTTTTTACACCTATCCTATTTTTCAATTTATTCAATTATCTATATATATTCTATCACGACTATAAAGAGACATTAAAACCAATGTATTGAATGTGCATAAACTGCATATATGCAGGATTTTTTCCTATTTGCCTCATTGCCATCATAAAAAAGTGGTAATAATCTTCGGAGTGAAAGATCGTGGGATCGATCCCAGTCACTATTAAAAAATTATACTTAGTGGGCTTTTGCCCTTTGTATCTACGTCTATCGGTGTGCGTTTATGGTTTCCTATTTTGTGATTCATGAATACGATCTATTATAATTCATGGCTATTTACGCAATGGATATAAAAATGTCTTACAAAAGTTTTGGCCCTTTAGACTACTATATTAGATCATAAAAAGGGCAAATTTAAGATTGACTGTGAACTTAATAGTTTTGATTAGAAAAAATTATATCGAAACTCATATATTTAATATCGCACTCAAACATGTCTGAGATAGAATCGTATAATTAACAACTAGACATTTTTCTGTCGGACCGAAGTATAGTTTTAACTATCAGTTACTATAGTGATAGGATAACAAATGCGTCAACGTTTAAATTACAGATAACTTTTTAGAAAAAATAAGATTGCTATTGATGTTGTAAGTGTGAGCATTCAAAATTAACCGAAAATTAATTAAACAAATATATTTTTCATAAATTTTTAATC